>OX375762.1:9944274-10544274 GCA_947359385.1 Chesias legatella | reverse complement strand
ATAAGTAAATAGTGAATACTTAAAATTTGTATTAAAACTTTTATCTTAAATATGGTCAGATTGGTTAAAAACATGAATGAGGTTCAAATGCCATTAAATTGCAATGATTTTGTGCATTAATATTACTCGCATGTATAAAAAAGGAAGTATTTAAAAAAATGTGTTTATACCTCCTATTTGAAAAGCAGCCAAATATAGAAGTCCCTGAATAAGCCTCTGTTTGGAACATTTCTCATAATCCTGAGCCTGCATATCGAGTGGGAATCTATCGCTAATGTAATCCCTGTATCGCCTGAATGAAAAAATAGGGCCAACGAGGAATGATGCCGGGAAGTAAACAAAGCCAAGAAGTTCCATTAAAGTGGGAGGCTCCAACACTGCACATAACTTGCTATTAGCTGATAATTTCTTTTGACTTCTAATTTTTTCTCCATCCCAAAGGTCAAATGATAGAGCTATCAATTTAAGTGTCAGTACACAATGTGGCATAGTCCATGTAATATCGTAATCTTCAGACTCTGTGAGTACATATCCCACAAGTAAGTAGCCCATATTAAAAACAAATGAAAAGATAGCATTGTATTTTCCCGGACCAAGCACTTTTGTAGAAATGTAGATGACAAGTGCAGGTATAATGTTGTGGTACATGGACAGTCCAAAATTGAAGAATGCCATGTCTAATCCTGTCAAAAAGAAAAACAAATTTCTGTATTCCACGTGCTTCCGTATATGCTCATGGTATACAATTGCCAGGGGATAGGCCATGATAATCGAGATCAGGAGTTTCAAAGCTGGCTCTGTTGTACCAATTAAGGCAGCCGCAATGGGTAGGGGATTGAGATTGAGCCATGCTAGAAGGCTCAGTGTTAAACCCCACATTGTAGTTTACCTGTAACAATGGAAATACATACATTGGTTGACACTATACAGATACCATACAAATAATAAGAATGTAGAGTAAAAAAATATCTGTTCAACTTTAGTGTGGTATTTTGCAATGTGTGGTTCTCTATTGGTTACAGTGCACAAAAGGAAACTCATTGATGTGTACTTTAATCCTTTAATCATCACAGTAGTTCCAGGAAGATGAGAAACATGATTAGTTAATATTTGTTAAACATGAAACTAACCTCAGAATAAATATCTTTTGGCCAACTACACGTTTGCCAAAAGATATTTATTCTTTATTTTTTTTATTTTGTGAAAAACTCATAAGCTGAATGAGGCTTGAACGAGCAACCTTCAGACTGAAACTTTAAATCTGTATCACTAGGCAACATACCACAATCTCCTCAATGATTATTAGCTATATGACAATTCACACGCATGAAATAATGCCTCTGGTACAAATAATAGGACTATACATTCCACAATCTGTATCCATGTGAAACTCAGATGTAACATTACAAATCAAAATTTACAAAGCATCATTTTCCATGACTTTTTTCTCCAATTATGAAATAACTATAGCCAAAGAAAAATACAAACTGAAAAAAAGATTGTGTCTCACTTCTGCCTGAGATTTACTTGACAAGTGCTTTCGAGAAATACATATAGGTACCAACAAATGAACTCATAAAATTAAATAAACAACCAGAACAGTTATTATCTGCTTTTTTATTGTACCAAAATTAAGGAATAATGCAAGTCATGTCATGTAGTCACCTGCGAAATGATAACCTATCACCTACATTGGTGACGCTTAGCAATATTTTTTGTCGGTCGACGGTCGGGCTCGCAAGGAGCCTCAATGGGACGCACTTTAGTCCATTCACCACAGTGAATCGAGGGGGCAGAGACATAAACAGTTAATATTAGTTAACGTGTACCTAACCTAACTAACAATACATTCGAATATATCGAGAAAAAAGCTAAAATATCATTAAATCCACTTAAAACAATAATATAAAGAATACTTACAACTTTTCCTGGTAAGAAGCGGTCGAATTAAAATAAGGACATATATGAAATTAAGCTTGAAAAGGACACGCCGCGCCGCTGCAGCTCTCCGTCCAATAGTAATGAATGTTGCAATCGTAAGAAGCTAGCCAAAGACTACTGACACTGACCTACCCATACCCACTATGAAAATTAATAATCACAGTACGTAGGTAGGCACTCGACACAAAACAGACGAACCCTCGACCATAGAGATAATATTATCTAACAGGAGTGCTTGATTGATACGTTTGACATATAAAATAAACTAAAAATATACCTTATCAGCATGATATAAAGTTCATTTTGCATTACCAATAAATGTAAGAAAAAACGGTCTTGAAAGAGAATACTTTTAAGTAGCGGTGTCCCTCTCGCACACATTGCCAGTATTCGTTAGCTTCTAAATTAGTAATTTATTTATTTATTTGTGAAGGGTTACCAGCAAGTGATACACATTTCTTACATCATTATCATTATAAAAGTACACTTCTTGTGCTCACTCCCTCAAGGTAACCAAGTAATATTAAAGTCCTACATAAAGCTCCTATGAAAGTGACAGTCCAGTATAAAAGTCCTTGTACTTGAACAAATTTAATACATCTACATAAGACTATAGTAATAAAAAAAAATATAGGTACCTGTTTCGATCTTCGATTCCAATGTTACTTATTTATAGTTACAATTTATTAAAGTAGTCATAGCATAGAAATTACTGAAGTCTACTTTTTGGCAACACTAAGTACTGACAAAGGGCAATAGATTTCAATGAACAAAATGGTGTCTGTTTACGTTTGTAGTTCGGTGATAACAGAGCAGTGTTAACAAATATAGCTAGTTTTTTCGAAAATCATGGATGTTTCAGTGCAATCATGGTGAATACTTGTGTTGTAACTGGGTGTAAGCGAGAATTTTATCCTTGTTGTGGAATATCCTTCCATAGGTGAGATTTATTGATTAATTGTTAATAGTGTGAGCATATATTTTAATATTGCGGGATAAAACTTTCTTATAATCTCATATCATCATATCGTTTACCTTTTTTAAATTATAGTATTAGTTCATATAGCGTAAAAACGCTTGATTTGTCATATTTAGCATACGATATGGTCTAAAACTGCAATTTTGCAATTTTATGTCAGAACCGTCACGTGGTGTTTTATTTGTACTGTATTATATTAGATTGATTTATATATTTCTTTTTTTTACGGCTTCTTCACGTGTAAACCACACATAGGTACTAACTGGTCCTTAAAGCATTGTCAAAATTTTGTGTCCTGTTTTCAGGCTTTCAGCTTATGAAGAGTGGAGGGCTTTGTGGATTACTGTGGAATCTGACAGTAATGTCAAAATCTGCATGCGTTTGCAGCTTGCATTTTAATAATGATGACTATATAACAGGAGCTAAGAAAAAGTTGAAACCACACGCAGTTGCTTCAGTATTGCTTATAATTTGAATAAATGTCTTTTGATTTTGATTATGTATTGGTTACCCATTGTATTTTATTTCCTACAAGCTTTTGTAAGTGGTAGAGTCACGCTGTAGACATTTATCTACAGCATAAATGAGCCCGCTTAACCGGGGTACCACTGTCTCACAGAAAACCAAAGTAAAATGGTAGTTTACTGTCACGTTTCGTACGGTGAGTGAGAATCTTACTGTGAGATTTTCGAAGGCCCTAACTCTCCCTTCCCTTCCCTATCCTGTAAGACTGGCAGCGCATCCATGTTACTTCCAGTGGTATGATGTTCATGAGTGGTGAAGATTACTTAACATCAGGTGACCCACATGCTTGTATGCCATTCAATGCAATAACATATCATGAATTCAGATTTCTATAACCCCCACATAAAATCTCTAAAATTTAATAAATGTGTTGACGCTTACCTTAAAATATTACTATGTGCAAAGAACTAAGAAACATATTTTATTTATTTACTCTTAGAGGGTTTATTGTCGAGGTTTATGTTAATCTTAAACTTTTTAAATATTAGTTTCCCCACCATACAGCTTGTATCACCATCTATCTATCATCTATTCATTGAGACCATTCTTAAGAGCCCAAATACGCTATATCTGCTGTAAGTATATGAAGTAGAACTCTGGTAATAAAGTTTGTAGCATAACTCAATGCTAGACTTCCGGGAACGAAGTGGTTCCCTAAAAAAAACCTATGTAAAAATATTACAAAATGCAAGAAAAATTCTATAACATTTACAATCTATAAAGCAGTCAAGAATCTGTACAAAAATTATATGTATAACTTTATCCTATATTTAAATTTTTAATGGTCACCTTATTAGACAAGGACACCTTGACTTAAAAGTACTCTCTTTCAAGACCGGTTTTTTTGGCATCAGTCAGCCCTCCAGTTGTACGAAAGTACATACTACCTCCATGCGCTCGACAAACCCACTGAATCAGACGTGCACAATTACAGTAGCGATGGGCTCAATTTAATCGAACTATACGTTAAAATTTTGCGAATGCCAAACTCATCAAACAATCACGTTGTCCGATGATCATTTGATTATATCTAGGTACGTACGAGCAATGCCAGACGCGGATCGGCGAATGCGGTGAGTTACGTACCACAACGTGAGGGTCAAATTCTTCACTATACGAATATTTTTATTCGTTTGCCGCGGACCTACATCTGGCGGGCGGCGTTCAAACTGTTAGCGTCCTACTACCGTAGACTTACTACTGCGCAGTGCAGCAGTCACCAATAATTTTGTGTGTATTACCGTTTCATATTACCGGCAAAATTAAGGATCAAAGATTATTAATTCATGATTTCATAATTATGTAGTAACTACTTTAATTTATCTACTCAGGCATGTTATGACTCATTTTTAACATAATATACGAAGTATACTTTGTTTCAGCATAACTAATAGGTAAAATAAAGAAATCACTATCTATCACATACATACTTAACCATCTGTCATGATCAATTTTAGGTATTATTAAAAAAATACATTATTACCAAATATATCAGTCAGTTTTGCTGGTTCTTAATTTACTTTTTTTAGCATGGCAATCGCGCCATATTTAGACTTTGAAGTTCCCACAAATTCATGTCGTTTTTTTTGACAGTCAGACGTCCGTTTACCGCTTTCTTTGCTACTACTAATTAACTACCTATTGCAATTATTCGCTACTGCGCATAATTATATCGCCGGTATGCACTTACCGGCGATATATAATTCAGAATTCAGAGCTGCACCTACCAAAACTTTTTTCCTGTACCATCATGATTAGTAAATGTGCACATTAAGCGCCTCTTTACATTAAGCATTTCCGAGGATTCTTCAGTTACTTCATATGGTAAGCATTTTGTTAATATTAGCCTACAAGTTAATTAGATATTGCTCTTACCATGTACAAGCTATTGGATTAGTTCGTTCTCATTGGTGTATCGCAAAATTTAAGCCATTCTGCTGAGTAACTGCAGTCTGTAAACATTACAAGAATCGAAATTTGATTTATAATTGCTGAGTCATTTTTTTTTTCATACCTACTCTACTTTGAGTTTAGTGTAGATGGTGAATTGCCCTGTGGAAATGTTCCCTGTATGATGAAACCTATATGAAATCATACATTATACTAGGAATACCTAAAACTCCATCAAATTACACATATTCACTGAACTAATAGCACCTTAGGTTATGTGGTGGAGTAAAGTACCTAAGTACCAAGTTATCTATAAGACCTTATTGTACACGTAGTTGGCAAATAAATTTTGTATTTGTATTTGTATCATTTGAGAGGTAGGTATTCATTTTGATGCTTAAAGAATGGAGAATAAGGTGACATAAATTACCCAAATTTCTGATTTATTGAGCTAGTCTATGTGTGTTTTGCCAGTAATCAATTAAACTTTAGTTATTAGCAATGTAATTGTTTGGCAACAGCACAGTTTTCTGGATATTGATGCAGGTATTTGTTTCATTCCTACCACATTATATTTAATAGAGTCATACAGACAAAGATAGAGAAAAGTGAAAATCCTAAACACATTTTCAAACAGAAACAAGTCAAGATGAACTCATTTCATTCAACAGCATTCTAAGTATCTAGTGTTACATAGCAAAATAATTATTTTAGATCATATTAAAAGAAGCACTTAAAGCTAACAGCTTTTTCTTCAATCTGCTCAATATTATATAATAGTTAATGTGGGTTTGTAATATATATATGACGGGCCAGTATAAAACTGTCCACAATGTCATGAACACATCACTATAGCAATCTGTCAGTGTCAAAACACATTGAAATTCAATCAATGTTGCTATGGAAATCTCAATGCCGTCCTTTAACTAAAATGCTGTTAAGGCCAAATTGTTGTTTTTGAAAAGTGATGATTCACTTTAGTGGCTTAAATTTTTTTTATATCTTCAGAATGAATTATAATTTACAAACATTTCTTAGACAGTAAGATAGAGAATTTTGAACTATATCGCTTCCTATTAAAAAGTCAAAATTGACCTTTTGAGGGTTAATGGCTTTCTAGTTAAAGGACGGCAACTCATGAAAGTCATTACTCATGAATGGAAACCATGTCATATGACAATGTGTTAAAATTTTCAAATAGACTCCAATGAATACTATATTATTTTGAGCAATATGAAAGGTTTTTGAAATTCATTTGCTTCACAGGATTTTAGTAACTTCCACGTGATGCCATAAAATGCTATGAATCATGATGGAACAGCCTGTGATCAAGTGTCGGTGTTACAGAGCTCCCGGTGACTCAATATAAATTAATGCACCAATGTTTATATATTAGAAAGTTCACTGCCTTACTTAAAACGTTACTATGAGACTGATTAGCTAAGCAGTGTTTTGTCTTAAACTATCTGTCATAGAAAGTGACAAGGTCTGATTAGTTAATTAATTACTAATCAAAGTTTTTAAGAAGAAAGGCAGGCAGCTTTGTTTCCATTAAAACATGTTCCCACGTTTCTCTCTAAGCAGGACTTGATGCTTACATAATTGTTTTTTATAAGATACACTACCTTGCCACTGTATTTTCCTAAAATTCCATAAAATTAAAAATTTATATTTCTAGAAAAGAATACATACCCACCATAGGATGTAATCATTTTTGTATTGGCCTGATTGGCTTGGGGGGCAGTTGTCCCTTTTGCTCAGAATGGATATATTCAGGGTGCAGTATGTAGTATAAGAGATTACTTTTTATATCTTTATATTGTTTATAATCATTGTCTTGATGTAGCCTAAGTTTTTTTTTATATTTGTTAGTGAGAATGGGTTTCTGATTAGTTTTTTTTTTATCCATCCATATGCTATGAATGCTTTCCTTGTATACTTCGTTTATGATTCCGATCTTAACAAATAATAGTGTTGCAAAGCAAAATACAACAATCGTTCTGATCCCCTTTTTATGTTATAAGTAACCTAGTTATTGTAAACTAGATATTCATTTACATGTGGCATGTTTTCAGAAAATGGGGTCTGCTGGGAACTGGTGCTTGATAGAGAGTGACCCGGGTGTGTTCACTCAGCTCATCATGGCATTTGGTAAGTTCTTTGTGAAAATAACAGTATACCACTTGCAAGGTTCTTAAGCTTAAGCACAGTCAGGCCTTTTCCATTCTCCCATCCATGGAAGAGGTGTGAAATTAACTTGGCCCTGCTGTTTTCACATCTTAAATGCTAGACCGAAATCTGTTTGAAATTATTAAGGATGTAATAAATTCTGGCATTTCAGCATTTTATAATATACAAATCAATACATCTATACAAATAAATAAAATTGGAGTGTCTGTTTGTAATATTAAAATAACCGCTTTTTACTAAGTGCATATGGATGTATACACGGTACATATACCAAAACAACATGTTTTTACAATTTTTGTCTGTCTGTCTGTCTGTCTGTTTGTTCCGGCTAATCTCTGAAATGGCTAGACCGATTTTGACAGGACTTTCACTGGCAGATAGCTGATGTAACAAGGAGTAACTTAGGCTACTTTTCCGTGGGGTAAAATAGGGGTGCGTGATAAAACCGAATTACACGCGGACGAAGTCTCGGGCAACAGCTAGTTCACTTATAAAATCAATGTGTCCTCCAATCAAAGAACTTATCGCTGTTACATCTACTAAAACAGATTTTATATTATAGGTGCCAGTGGTGTCCAGGTAGAAGAATTATGGTCCATTGAGGGTAACGTCTTCGAAACTCTCAGGTTTGTCTTGATCTTCCAAAAACATAGTCAAAGTGACTTTGATGTTAACGATAAATAGACAAACTATATTGTCGTCTCATTCCATGTCAGACCATGCCATGCGGGTGAGAGGTAATAATATTTTGCAGCTAGCAACCCAACTGCAGAGGTGTGTCAAGATTCATAGCAAAATCGATAATTGAAGATCTACTACATATATATATAGAAAATTGATGTAAATAAATACTTCATTAAAGTTTTCCTGCTATCTGGTTACTACAACATACATTACATACAAATATACCTAAGAAAATACAAAACTGCTTGAAAATCATATTTGTTTGTCACATGACAGTTTGTAATTTGTTCCATTGCTTGCAGGCCTGTGCATGGTTTAATATTCCTATTCAAATATCAAGAAGACGAATATGTATCGGCTCCACCGGGACCCATTATCGATTCACGAGAGAAACTAGAGAAAATCTACTTTGCTAAACAGGTAATAAGCTACCAGATTGTGAATCCTTACTGCGAAAAATGTTATTGAAAATCGAGTTGTACGCGTGCCTGTTAGATTTTAAGTCAACGTTTAATGTGTTTCGTTCTGCCGCGACGGAAATTTGGCGGAATGGGCATATGATTCTGATTCAGGCGGTAACATTTTGAAGGCATCGGTGCGTAAAATACTTCATCAAATACATTTTGTTACAGACGATTACCAACGCCTGTGCCACGCAAGCCATAATCAGTCTGCTGCTAAACTGCGACCACCCAGACCTAGAGCTGGGCATGGAACTCACCAAGCTGAAGGAGTTCAGCATGTCGTTCGATCCGGGAATGCGCGGCAACTCGATTAGCAACTCGCACGTTATTCGCGCCGCTCACAACTCTATGGGCAGCCAATATATCTTTGAGGTCGACCAAAAATCTTCTTTAGAAGTAAGTCAATGGCTCAGTTCAAAAAAAAAAAAAAAAAAGACTTTTTTGTCAAGGAAACAGTGTCAAATCAAAGACTTTATTTATATATAAAGAAATGGCTTGGAAACGTCAGTAATATTCAAAACATAAAGTCACGCGTACTTACTCTCTCTACTACTCGCTTAGATTGAGGCCTGTTCAAACCCTATCCGACCCACTAAGGGGAGGTACAGATCTTAAATAAAATAAAATAAATGTTGTTTTGGTATATGTACCGTGTATACATCCATATGCACCACCAAAGCGGTTATTTTAATGTTATAAACAGACATTCCAATTTTATTTATTTGTATAGATTAGCCGATATTTTCTTCATATTTGGCAGAATGAATTGAATGCACTTAGTTTTATTAGAATTAAGTAAAAGATTGTTTGATGTGAACCAATCGAGAAATTTCGATGCTAACCAATATACGTCATCGTAATAATTATCTGTATATCTGTCAACTTTGAATAAAAGAGAAGTTTCACCAACAAAATAGACTATATCACATAAAGTACTCACAAAAAAGGGAGGTCGTTTACATAAACTAGAAACAGAACGGGCCCAATATTGAACCTTGTGGCACACCCATGTCAATAGCGGAACCTGTAGAACTTTCACCGCCAATGGCTTTCAACTTTTTGCATTCTGTTAGATAAATATGTCTATACAAGATCAATTCCTTTATTTTGGATGCCGTAATATTTGAGCTTGCATATCTTGACAAAATTTGATATAGTGATTTACGCAAACAGAAGCTTTGGGTAAGATCACAGAATACACCAGTTGCATCTTGTGATTTCTCCCAAGCTTCAAAGATGTCCTTACAAGCATTACATTAGCATCAAACGTGGACCGACCTTTGGTAAATCCAAACTGATGAGTATTAAATAAGGCAGTTTTATTAAAATGTGTTAGTTAGTTGATGTATGATTATTTTTTCAAATATTTTACTAAACATTGGTAATAACGATATCGGTCTATAATTAGCTGTCTTAAACTGTCAGTTGTCTCAGTTGTCTGGTCCTTACAGTAAGCTTTCCATAGTTCAGTATGACGCTGTGTGAAATATTCACTAATGTTGTATTTATTTGTCTTGGTTTTCAGGAAGAAGATGTGTACCACTTCATAGGCTACATGCCGATAGACGGACGCTTGTATGAGCTAGACGGGTTGCGCGCGGGCCCGATAGACCACGGCCCGATCGGGCCATTCGATGACTGGCTTGACATGGTCCGACCGATCATCAGGACTAGAATCAATAAGTACGTACTCGTAACATAATAGATTCGTAACTCCTCAGCATTTGAGCATTTTCTATATAATTTGTGGCCAAATAAATGGGGGGCCCACGTTGCTTGCGTCCGAATGTGATTACCCTCTGAATCCCTACACGTGTCTCCCGGGTGGTGCGAAAGGAGCAACCCAAGGTAGCAGTAGAACTTGTGCCAAGTTCGCCCGGAGAAATACTGCCACCACACCTGGTAATCTGCCGCCAAGCAGTGATGCACTCGTATTGGTGTGTTCCGGTGAAAGGGAGTGGGTGCCGGTGAAATTGCAGGTGCATGAGACGTAACATCCCCGTTTCGGGGTGATGGACGCAACGCAATGCGACTTAGGTCATCTCATACTTTGGTGGAGAGGACTTGAGTCGTATTGTTTTCGTCTATGGGTGGCGGTTACCACTTAACATCAGGTGCGCCGTTAGTTAGTTCAGCTGCCCGAACAATATAAAAAAAATGCGCATTAGAATGTATAACTTTCATGCATTTGGTATCTAAAATAGTGCCTGATCATTTGCAGGTACACTGAAGGTGAAATCCATTTCAACTTGATGGCACTCGTATCTGACCGGAAAGTCGTGCTGACGCGTCAAATTGACGACTTGATCGGCTCGTCCGTGCTCCTCGACATGGATACAGACGAAGTCAATAACGAAGTGCGTAACATGCAAATGCTGATCGAATACGAAGACGTGAAGACGCAGAAATACTCGCAAGAAATGATGCGCAGGCGGCATAACTACCTGCCGTTCATCGTTGAGCTGTTGCAAATACTCGCCAAAGATAAGCGGCTCTCGAAGATTATCGCTAAGGCACGCGAAAAGATCAAGGAGAGGAGCCACAAGCGTATGAAAACATAACACAAACCTTCGGGGGGCTTCGCGGTTCCGGCGCCGCCCCCCCGCAGTATGACGTCCAACGAAGCGTCCTCTGCCGTGTCGTCCGCGACTCCCGCCCCCTCCCCGAGAACCTATCCCGCGTCAGCGGCGATCCCGTCCCCCGCCGACCCGCTGTCTTCAACCAAGTCACAGGCGAAGTCCAAATCAAAAAATCCTAAATCCAAATCAAAGAAGAGTAAAACCGCGTCCAGTGATTATGAGTATGCGTCACCGCATTCCGTGCCGTCGTTCGAGTCGGCGCGGGCCCTCGTTCATGCCCTGTCGTCCTCGGCCATGCCCCCGCCGAATGAATACGCCCGCCCGAATGCTTCGATGCCGCCGCCGCTGCTAGTCAGCAATCAGCGCTCGCTGCTCAAGCTACATTTTTCCGGTTCAGGCCGATATTCCATGCCGCGCTCGCTGCAGACGTCGTCCGAAACGCCGCCTCAGTTGGCCCAGTCTTCTACCCCATCGCGCCGCGGTTCTAGACCCGCGTCGCGGAGCCCCAAGGTGAGGAGTCGGTCCAGGGTCGGTGCAGTTCCGAGGGCGCCGGTATCGGCCCCTCCCCAAGCCCCACCGCGGACCGTTAGATACTTGGAAGCCTCCGCTGAGCCGACGCCCTATACTTCCGGCGGAGTACCTCGCCAGACGAGGTCGAGGGCGGGGAACACTACGACTCCCGCGGAACTGACCCCGATAGTTCCGAACTCGCGTCTGCTGTCATCGGCGGCGGCGGTGCCCTTGATGACCGTCACCGTTACGTCGGACCCCACTCCGCCCGTGACCCGCACGCCGTTGGCATCGCCAGGACCTTCGGAGGTCTCCCGCGCCTCGCAATCCAGCCCTTCCAACGTTCTCTCTCCCGGCGGAGACATCGGCTATACGCTCGCGGATCTTGACTCCATATACACAGACCAAGATGCGGAAATGCCCCCTGAAGCACATGATAACTTCGGCTTGGATAACTTCGCCCCCACGAATCTCGCTCAGCAGAACTTCGCTCGCGAGCCTCCACCTCGAGAGCGGTCAACCCGGGAGACTTCGTCCACGAACAATGCGTCCAGAGAGAACTTATCGCCGGATGGCTATTCCCAAGAATCATTGGATGTGATCATACCACCGCAAATTCTGAATAGTAATATATTTGACATTCCGGACTTTCCGGTAAATTTCTTAGAAAATTTGGACGATAACGACCTGGACGACGCTGACTCGGGCTCTCCCGGAAATCTCGTAATAGATTGCCCAAATGGAACGGCCACCGCCGAAGACCAAGACACCGAGTCAGAAATTGATGTTGAAAATACCGCATCAGATCAAAATGAGACCCAGGTAAATATGCCTGAAGCTAACGTAACTGATCCAAACATAATTGTATTTCAAAATAGACCTTCACAGTACATACTCAATCAGTACTTGCCACGAGATAATCTCGGACCGAACATATTTGATAACGATAGCCCTGAACCGGAAGGTCAAGAGTCAAACACATTTAATGACGAGAGAGCGGAACCAGATGTACCCGAGCCTGACGTTGTTGTTGATTGTGATCAGGAAGAACCTACTCATGGATCAAATGTATTTGACGGGGATAAAAGACCCGAATCAAACAGTGTTGAATTAAACATTCTTGAATCAAGCATATTTGAGGAAGACAGGCCTGAGCAAGTTATAATTGAAGAAAATGTCGATGAGGAAATGCTTGAATTGCACATATTTGATGACGTGATACCTGAACATAATCCCATGGAAGAGGCTATCATTGAACCAAACTTAGCTGAGAATGATCCTGAACAGAATGAAGTGGAACTGAACGGGACTAATGCGAATAACCAAGAAGAGCGTGATTGACAGGAGCTTATGCTAGCCTTGCAGCTGCGAGGTGTTAATTTGGAATGAACTACCAGTAATCGGTGATCATACTGATCTGTTAATTAACTCGTTTACTAATTGTATGCAGTGCTCTTTCAGTTCTCAAAATGGCCAGGTGTTTAATTTTCTGTTACATTGAATGTCTCTAGTAGTCAGTTTTGTAAGACATTTACGAAAATAATCATCTCGGTGTTTATCTCAAAGTAATATCTAATATTCTTCTGAAAAAAAAAAACTTATGAAAGTCAGTTTATTTAAGAAATATTTGCATAAATATGTTGCATAATTACCATAAGAATCGATTAATTAAGATTCGTTCAATATCAGCAGTCGTCGATTAGCACCGTCGGCGTCGCCATCACGGCACGGCACTGCGTGAAGCGAGAGTGACGTGTAAAGCCGGATAGGTCAGTAGTTTATTGAAGCGGTGAAATGATCTACCCGGCTCCGATTTGATTGGGGGATAGTTTTAAGACGTTTTTTTTTTTTTTTTTTTTTTTTTTTTTTTTTATGTTAGACATTTACGGAACGAGCCGACGGCCCACCTGGTGTTAAGTGGTAACCTCGGCCCATAACAGCCGATGCGACTTGGGTCCTCCCATACTAGTTATGACAAGACCCAAGTCGCATCGTATGCGCCCGTAAATGTGAGACGTGAAGGTGGAATGTCTCATGTGCCTGTAATTTTACCGGCAACCATACCTTTCAAACCGGAACACAGTAACGCGAATGCGTTACTGCTTGGCGGCAGAAAAGGGCATGGTGGCAGTACTTCCCCGGACGAACTTGACGTACAACATTGTATTTTTTTTTATGTTATCTTCTTAGGAAGTCGCTTAGAGGGCGCTGCTGTCGTGTGTCATTAACTAACCTTTTGTTTTTTATTTTTTTACTTTATACTGTTAAGTAATCGTCATTGAACGTCGGCTAGAGGGCGTTGGTGTCGTGTTTCATTAACCAACCCTTTATTTTTAATTTTCTATATTTGTTATACCTACTAGCGACCATTACATTTACATACTCAGTGTTACTACTTACTCTTACAAATAATATATTAAAAAAGCCAATAGAATTGAAACTCATAGTTTATTTGGCTTAATCAGCTTGCTGCTGTTGTAAAGTACTTAAGCGGAAAGACAGACTTGAAACGCTGGAGAGTAAAAGTACTAGTCAAATCAACATATACAATATAAGTTAATCTCATCCATAGTTGACACTAGTGTTGAGAGTGAGAAATCTTCGGAACTATGCACATAGGTAAGACCCATGGTGTTTTGGGCCCCACCTGCATATTTTCCACCACCAGGCCCTTCATCATCGATGCACACTGACTGATTGATTGTTTCTGTAATGGCAATAAATGTATCAGAAGAACCTAATGTTTTATTTATTTATACCTATGTATGTGTTTTGACAAGATCACCTGTTCAAGCTGGGGGATGCGGAAATCCTTAAATTTTCATCATGCATATTCTTAAAAAGTCAACTGTCGATTACTTGTCGTGAGGGGCAATAAATAAGATTATACCTAGCATTTTTTAAAGAGAGCTAACGTTACGTGTTCATGGTCATTTTACTCATATTCGATCGCTCGTTGAAAGTCTAGTGTATAGTCCGGCAAGTATAACTTGGCGCGGCGCGGCGGTGCGCCACAGTGCTCAATACCGGTGTTGCCACTGTACGGAACATGACACATAATTTGGGAGCAAATATGACATTTTATTTCATGATTTGCGTAATTATATATTAATATATGTTTCATTCTACAACAACAGCCTATGGATCAACTTTGCTCAATCGATTTACAGCGCCCTTCGCGTGTTCAAAATGTTGTTGGGGCTGCCACGCTACTGCAGCGCATCGGGGATGCACACGGACAGCTTCCATGCCATCATGCGCAAGCGAGTAGCCTCTCTGATGCAATGGGTGCGCGTCAGCTCCAACAGCTTTCTAACCGTCGCGTCGTGGCAGTACGGTTGGATGGTCCAATGCTAAGCCACTGGGTCAAAAAGCCAGTGCTACCATGCAATTGAATGCGGTGCGCCAAATAATTATAAATGTTTTAACTGTTAATATTTAATATTTTAAGTTATTGACATGTGTATTTTTTTGTATGCATTTGATCAAATAATAAAAAAGAGGAAATAATGTATTGCATTTTAATTTTTCAGTAGAAGTATACCAATTCTTCGGCCTATACCAATATACGAATATTCATAGTCATAGAAGATAATTACGTAGGAAGGTAGGTGCATGTACAATTCCTTGTAAAATACGTATGTAGTATTTTAATAATATATAATTTCATCTACTACAGTTACATATATAAATATGTAACTATTATAAAATAGTACAGCGTGCAACGTACTGTAGGACGGAGTAAGATGTTCTATGATCTTTTCAAAAGAAGAAGATGAAAGATATAGAAAACGGAAAAGCAAGTTGGACTCCATCCTAGACAGTAGTACCTACTAACATTCGAGGGCCAAGTCTTACCGACTAGAGTATAGGAGTAGTAGAGTAAAGGAATATTAATAATTAGACTTTCACTGGCAGATAGCTGATGTAACAAGGAGTAACTTAGGCTACTTTTCCGAGGAGTAAAATGGGGGAGCGTGAAAAAACTGAATTCCAAGCAGGCGAATTCGCGGGCAACAGCTAGTGTACATATAAACTTTCGCCTTTATAAGTGTGAATTGCAGGCAATCTGGCCTATGAGCAAAGCTGTCACTGTTTAGAAAACTTCGTTAAAACTGTTAAAATTCCCAGTTTACCTTTTGATTATCGGCCTATTTTTTACTGATTGCAAATATTCATGTCATCCGTTTGACAGTCGTACCTTACGTCATTGTCAATATGAAGAAACCGTCACTCCGTGTTTTATTCTGCAGCTGTAGCCTAATCGGTAGATATTTATTGCTCATTTTCGAGTGTGATTGGAGAAACAAATAAATGTTTTATCTGTCACATCTTATTGCCGAATAATGCATATTTCGAGCTGTAACTACGAACACATTTTTTCTTGTGCCATCATGATTTGCAAAAGTGCACATTAGGCGACAATTTACATTAAAGATTTCCAAGGATTCTGCTGTCATTTGGTAAGCATTTTGTTAATTTCAGTCTGCATGATAATAGATTCTCATTTGTGGATGACAAAATTTAAGCTATTCTGCTGAGGAACTGCAGTCGGTAAAATAAATTTTCACTTCATACTACTCTACATACTGCTCCTGACTTAAGTGCAGGATGTTGAAGGTTTCATTGCCCTGTGATAATATTCCCTGTATTATATGTTTCATGGTATCCATCTATGGTATTGAGTGGAGTTTAATTTACCTCCTTGGGATAGAATTATACAAATTCCTGTCATATTGAGCTAGTCTGTTTGTTTCACTATTGGTTTCTGTGAACTTTAAAATATATGTCATAAAGTTATTATATATGAATGCTTTCCTTTTATACTTCATTTATGATTCCGATGTTAACAAATAATAGTGTTGCAGAGCAAAATACAACAATCGTTCTGATCCCCTTTTATGTTATAACCTAGTTATTGTAAACTAGATATTCATTTACATGTGGCATGTTTTCAGAAAATGGGGTCCGCTGGGAACTGGTGCTTGATAGAGAGTGACCCGGGTGTGTTCACTCAGCTCATCATGGCATTTGGTAAGTTCTTTGTGAAAATAACAGTATACCACTTGCAAGGTTCTTAAGCTTAAGCACAGTCAGGCCTTTTCCATTCTCCCATCCATGGAAGAGGTGTGAAATTAACTTGGCCCTGCTGTTTTCACATCTCAAATGCTAGACTGAAATCTGTTTGAAATTATTAAGGTGTAATAAATTCTAGCATTTCAGCATTTTTGTAATATACAAATTTACATATAAAATCAATGTGTCCTCCAATCAAAGAACTTATCGCTGTTACATCTACTAAAACAGATTTTATATTATAGGTGCCAGTGGTGTCCAGGTAGAAGAATTATGGTCCATTGAGGGTGATGTCTTCGAAAATCTCAGGTTTGTCTTGATCTTCCAAAAACATAGTCAAAGTGACTGTGAAGTTAACGAGAAACAGACAAACTATATTGTTATCTCATTCCATGTCAGACCATGCCATGCGGGTGAGAGGTAATAATATTTTGCAGCTAGCAACCCAACTGCAGAGGTGTGTCAAGATTCATAGCAAAATCGATAATTGAAGATCTACTACATATATATATAGAAAATTGATGTAAATAAATACTTCATTAAAGTTTTCCTGCTATCTGGTTACTACAACATACATTACATACAAATATACCTAAGAAAATACAAAACTGCTTGAAAATCATATTTGTTTGTCACATGACAGTTTGTAATTTGTTCCATTGCTTGCAGGCCTGTGCATGGTTTAATATTCCTATTCAAATATCAAGAAGACGAATATGTATCGGCTCCACCGGGACCCATTATCGATTCACGAGAGAAACTGGAGAAAATCTACTTTGCTAAACAGGTAATAAGCTACCAGATTGTGAATCCTTACTGCGAAAAATGTTATTGAAAATCGAGTTGTACGCGTGCCTGTTAGATTTTAAGTCAACGTTTAATGTGTTTCGTTCTGCCGCGACGGAAATTTGGCGGAATGGGCATATGATTCTGATTCAGGCGGTAACATTTTGAAGGCATCGGTGCGTAAAATACTTCATCAAATACATTTTGTTACAGACGATTACCAACGCCTGTGCCACGCAAGCCATAATCAGTCTGCTGCTAAACTGCGACCACCCAGACCTAGAGCTGGGCATGGAACTCACCAAGCTGAAGGAGTTCAGCATGTCGTTCGATCCGGGAATGCGCGGCAACTCGATTAGCAACTCGCACGTTATTCGCGCCGCTCACAACTCTATGGGCAGCCAATATATCTTTGAGGTCGACCAAAAATCCTCTATAAAAGTAAGTTTAAAGCACAAAATTTAGTATGGAAGCAAGTGCTGCGATTTTTTCTCCCCACTATAGCTTTGCATCCATAGTTAAACCCAAAAACAGTGAAACCAACAAGATTAAGCTAGTCTCCATTTATTTGAATATTAGATGATATGTGCTTCACATTTGGCAGAATGAATTTAATGCACTAAGTTTTATTGTGTATTTATTGTGTGTAAACTTATCGTCGTAATTATCTTTATATCTGTCAACTTTGAATAAAAGAGAAGTGCCATCAACAAAAAGGACTATATCATAAAGTAATACTTACAAAAAAAGGAGGCCGTTGACATAAACTAGAAACAAAAACGGGCCCAGTATTGAACCTTGTGGCATACTCATGTCAATAGCGGACCCTGTAGACCTTTCACCGCTAATGGCTTTCAACTTATTGCATTCTGTTAGAAAAAATATGACTACAAGATCAATTGCTTTATTTTGGATGCTGTAATGTTTGAGCTTGCATATCAAGATTGATTGATTGAGAGTGATTAACGTAATCAGAAGCTTTGGTAAGATAAAGAATACACCAATCGCATCTTGTGATTTCTCCCAAGCTTGAAAGATATGCTTTAAAAGCATTACATTAGCATCAAACGTGGACCAACCTTCGGTAAATCCAAACTGATGAGTATTAAATAAGGTATTTCTATTAAAATGTGTTAGTAGTTGATATATGATTATTTTGTCAAATATTTTACTAAACCTTGGTAATACCGATATCGGTCTATAATTAGCTGTGTCTTAAACTGTCAGTTGTCTCAGTTGTCTGGTCCCTACAGTAAGCTTACCATAGTTCAGTATGACGCTGTGTGAAATATCCACTAATGTTGTATTTATTTGTCTTGGTTTTTCAGGAAGAAGATGTGTACCACTTCATAGGCTACATGCCGATAGACGGACGCTTGTATGAGCTAGACGGGTTGCGCGCGGGCCCGATAGACCACGGCCCGATCGGGCCAGACGTTGACTGGCTTGACGTGGTCCGACCCATTATCAGGACCAGAATCAATAAGTACGTAACATAATAGATTCGCAACTCCTCAGCATTTGAGCATTTCCTATATTATACGTGGCCAAATCCGCATTAGAATGTATAAATTTCATGCATTTAGTATCTAAAATAGCGCCTGACCATTTGCAGGTACACTGAAGGCGAAATCCACTTCAACCTGATGGCCCTCGTATCGGACCGGAAAGTCGTGCTGACGCGTCAAATTCACGACTTGGTCGGCTCGTCCGCGCTCCTCGGCATGGAGACAGACGAGGTCGATAACGAAGTGCATCACATTCAGATGCAGATGGAATACGAAGACTTGAAGATGCAGAAATACTCGCAGGAAATGATGCGCAGGCGGCATAACTACCTGCCGTTCATCGTTGAGCTGTTGCAAATACTCGCCGAAGATAAGCGGCTCTCGAAGATTATCGCTAAGGCGCGCGAAAAGATCAAGAAGAGGAGCCACAAGCGTATGAAAACATAACACAAACCTTCGGGGGGCTTCGCGGTTCCGGCGCCGCCCCCCCGCAGTATGACGTCCAACGAAGCGTCCTCTGCCGTGTCGTCCGCGACTCCCGCCCCCTCCCCGAGAACCTATCCCGCGTCAGCGGCGATCCCGTCCCCCGCCGACCCGCTGTCTTCAACCAAGTCAGAGGCGAAGTCCAAATCAAAAAATCCTAAATCCAAATCAAGGAAGAGTAAAACCGCGTCCAGTAATTATGAGTATGCTTCACCGCATTCCGTGCCGTCGTTCGATTCGGCGCGGGCCCTCGTTCAGTCCCTGTCGTCCTCGGCCATGCCCCCGCCGAATGAATACGCCCGCCCGAATGCTTCGATGCCG
Organism: Chesias legatella; assembly: GCA_947359385.1. NCBI lineage: Eukaryota > Metazoa > Arthropoda > Insecta > Lepidoptera > Geometridae > Chesias > Chesias legatella. Next base: position 10,524,338 of record OX375762.1, on the reverse strand, counting down.
CCGCCGCTGCTAGTCAGCAATCCGCGCTCGCTGCTCAAGCTCAATTTTTCCGGTTCAGGCCGATATTCCATGCCGCGCTCGCTGCAGACGTCGTCCGGAATGCCACCTCAGTTGGCCCAGTCTTCTACCCCATCGCCCCGCGCTTCTAGACCCGCGTCGCGGAGCCCCAAGGTGAGGAGTCGGTCCGGGGTCGGTGCAGTTCCGAGGGCGCCGGTATCGGCCCCTCCCCGAGCCCCACTGCGGACCGTTAGATACTTGGAAGCTTCCGCTGAGCCGACGCCCTATACTTCCGGCGGAGTACCTCGCCAGACGAGGTCGAGGGCGGGGAACACTACGACTCCCGCGGAACTGACCCCGATAGTTCCGAACTCGCGTCTGCTGTCATCGGCGGCGGCGGTGCCCTTGATGACCGTCACCGTTACGTCGGACCCCACTCCGCCCGTGACCCGCACGCCGTTGGCATCGCCAGGACCTTCGGAGGTCTCCCGCGCCTCGCAATCCAGCCCTTCCAACGTTCTCTCTCCCGGCGGAGACATCGGCTATACGCTCGCGGATCTTGACTCCATATACACAGACCAAGATGCGGAAATGCCCCCTGAAGCACATGATAATTTCGGCTTGGATAACTTCGCCCCCACGAATCTCGCTCAGCAGAACTTCGCTCGCGAGCCTCCACCTCGAGAGCGGTCAACCCGGGAGACTTCGTCCACGAACAATGCGTCCAGAGAGAACTTATCGCCGGATGGCTATTCCCAAGAATCATTGGATGTGATCATACCACCGCAAATTCTGAATAGTAATATATTTGACATTCCGGACTTTCCGGTAAATTTCTTAGAAAATTTGGACGATAACGACCTGGACGACGCTGACTCGGGCTCTCCCGGAAATCTCGTAATAGATTGCCCAAATGGAACGGCCACCGCCGAAGACCAAGACACCGAGTCAGAAATTGATGTTGAAAATACCGCATCAGATCAAAATGAGACCCAGGTAAATATGCCTGAAGCTAACGTAACTGATCCAAACATAATTGTATTTCAAAATAGACCTTCACAGTATATACTCAATCAGTACTTGCCACGAGATAATCTCGGACCGAACATATTTGATAACGATAGCCCTGAACCGGAAGGTCAAGAGTCAAACACATTTAATGACGAGAGAGCGGAACCAGATGTACCCGAGCCTGACGTTGTTGTTGATTGTGATCAGGAAGAACCTACTCATGGATCAAATGTATTTGACGGGGACAAAAGACCCGAACCAAACAGTGTTGAATTAAACATTCTTGAATCAGGCATATTTGAGGAAGACAGGCCTGAGCAAGTTATAATTGAAGAAAATGTCGATGAGGAAATGCTTGAATTGCACATATTTGATGACGTGATACCTGAACATAATCCCATGGAAGAGGCTATCATTGAACCAAACTTAGCTGAGAATGATCCTGAACAGAATGGAGTGGAACTGAACGGGACTAATGCGAATAACCAAGAAGAGCGTGACTGACAGGAGCTTATGCTAGCCTTGCAGCTGCGAGGTGTTAATTTGGAATGAACTACCAGTAATCGGTGATCATACTGATCTGTTAATTAACTCGTTTACTAATTCTATGCAGTGCTCTTTCAGTTCTCAAATTGGCCAGGTGTTTAGTTCGGAGAATGAATTGGACATTAACATTAATTAATTCCATAAGAACAATCCTTTCCAGTAAGTGTTATAAATATCTTGTTGATTCTCTGTAAATGAAACTAATACCTTATATTTATTTAGATTTTATTTCTTACAGTATTCATGTAAACTCAGTATTGTCGCAGATACATAACAAGCAGTTTCTCAGAGAATTTAAGAAGCTGTTAGAACAAATGCTTGAATATTGCTTGAAAATGTATTACATTACAAAACTTGCTTGTTGTTAGTATTGGGACAGTATTTTAAATATTACTATATATCAAACACGAGTTATCTCGCTACTTATCAGGTACATATTTGAGAACCATATTTGTTTTGAAAGCGAGACGTGAAATATGGATTAAGGTGCTGATTTAAAATCCAAGGTTTGCGTTGCGTGTTTAGCCATAGTTTACGTTCATATGCTTTAAACATTGTCATTTTGTTGCTACTTCTCGTTCGCGATATAATTGTTATTATTTACATCTTATGAAGTACAATTTTCCTTACAGCTAAATTATAAACCTAATTAACGAAAGTTTCATTTATGTCAAGATATAATGAGCAATAAATTAATGAATTTGGGGTATGATGTGGCACTTGGTAATACGTAATCTAGCGTCTGTTATTTACAAAAAGGAACGATACAATGAATTTGTGACATGATTGATGATTAAGGGAAACATATTTACAGAAATAGTACATATTGAGCGGTTAGCTGCCTACTGTGTTCGATGTCATTCATTGTATGGATTCTAATGAAACTAGTATCAGTTTGGGACGATCAACAAATCGTGAAGTCATTCGTAACAGTAAATATTAGTACTGTTTTATTTGTCTGAATTCTAGTTTTGAATCCACATAATGAGTGAACAGTGGTTTATAAGAAGAATCAGCTTAGCGCAGTAGCAACATTTCACGTGGTTGCTTGTAGACCTTTTGGCTTGATCATCATAGTCGCTCGTTTAAGTGTGTAATCCCAACCCCGCCAGCGGAACCACACGATACCTGTAAACAATGTATAAAGGTATCATATATTATAAGTCATGTATCATATTAGGTTCCGGAGCAGTTTTCATACTTTGAAATGTCAAAATACAAGGTACTGTAGATCCATGCATAATTAATTTGTTGATAGTAGACATTGTATGTAGGTAACCTAGACACTCTGTACATGGATTTAGGCAGAAGTTGTTATCTTACGATAGAATTGTGAATTCTCCTAATGTATTGTTTGTTACGAAATCTGTGTCAGTGTTCACTGTAAGGGTTATTTTGTTTGATATAAATGAAATTTGTTAAACATCTGAAAGGTGCTAATACGTTATAACGAGATTATTAGATGCAGTGATTGTCATACCTGGTATATATCAGTAGTTCCTTTTTTTATTGAGAACTACCTACACTATACCATATCATTTTAGTACTATTTCGGTGCTCCATTTTTATGATTTTCATTGTAGTGGTTTAAGAATTTACAACCAGTACGACTGTAAAATGGCCCTAATGGTATCACTCTCATACAAGTGAGTAATTTTGTATTACATAGAATGTCTCTTACTGACAGTAGTCACTTTTGTAAGACATTTACGAAAATAATCATCTCGGGTGTTTATCTCAATGTAATATCTAATATTCCTTATGAATCCCGAAGAAGAGTCAGTTTATTTAAGAAATATTTGCATAAATATGTTGCACAATTACCATAAGAATCGATTAATTAAGATTCGTTCAATATCAGCAGTCGTCGATTAGCACCGTCGGCGTCGCCATCACGGCACGGCACTGCGTGAAGCGAGAGTGACGTGTAAAGCCGGGTAGGTCAGTAGTTTATTGAAGCGGTGAAATGATCTACCCGGCTCCGATTTGATTGGGGGATAGTTTTAAGACGTAGAACATTGTATTTTTTATGTTATCTTCTTAGGAAGTCGCTTAGAGGGCGCTGCTGTCGTGTGTAACCTAACCTAACCTAACCTTTTGTTTTTATTTACTATCAGTATACTGATAATTATGTAATCCTCGTTGAACGTCGGCTAGAGGGCGTTGGTGTCGTGTTTCATTAACCAACCCTTTATTTTAATTTTATATATTTGGTATACCTACTAGCGACTTATTGCATTATATTATCGCATCAAAATTAGCCGGAACAAGACAGACAGACAAAAATTGTAAATAAAATGTTGTTCTGGTATATGTACCGTGTATACATCCATATGCCCTTAGTAAAAAGGTTATTTTAATATTACAAACAGACACTCCAATTTGGTTTATTTGTATATATAAGTTAATGTCATCCAAAGTTAACACTAGTGTTGAGAGTTAGAAATCCTCGGAACTATGCACATAGGTAGAGGCCCCTGGTTTGGCCGACTAGTTTATTCTTACCTTGCCTGGCGGTGAGATCTTGCGGGTCGTGTAGGTAGAGCCCGTTGAGTCCCCGCCCGCACGACTTCCACCACCAGCCGCCCTTCAGCATCGATGCACAGTTCAACGAGGAACGATCGTTGTCTCTGTAACGTCAATATATGTGTTAGATGAATCGTGTGTGTGTGTTATTTATTTATTTATGTACACCTACACCTAAGTATCTTTATAAGAGCACCTAGGCAACCCAAGTGAAGCGGAAATTTGGAAAACTATTCTTAAAAGTCACTCGTCGACTAAGTACTTGTCGTAAGCGGTGAAAGAAGTATTTTAATTGGTGTATTTAATGTCATCTACCGTTACGTGTTCACGGTCATTTTGCTGACAGTCGATCGCTCGCTGAATTTCAAGATTTATTACTCATGGGTTGGCTGATTTCTGATAAGCTGATCTGGTTTTCAGTTCAGTTCAGTATCAACACATGGTTTGAGTAATGAGTGATACATTCATATTACGGTTAAGTAGTCATTTACTACACATTATAGAGGTATATAGTTTATAAATATAAAAAAAAAACAAATTGTTTTCGTATTGATACAAAATTCTACATAGTACAATATTGAGCAGTTAAATGAGTCACATAATATAATTGATTACGATAAAGGTTCACTAGTCCCCATACTAAGATCCCCTGTGGTGTGGGTGATTAGACCCTTCCAGGAGAAAACAGTGAAGGTATTAGACTATATAGGTATAGACCAAATATTTAAGGGGTGTAATATACGTACGTATAATAATGTACGTGTACTTAGAATAATCTATTGTTTGCTGTTGACTTTTACAGTCATATTTATTTTACAGAATCCAAAAAGTTGGCATTGGCGGTGTAAAGTCTACAGGTTCCGCTATTGACATGGGTGTGCCACAAGGTTCAATACTGGGCCCGTTTTTGTTTCTAGTTTATGTCAACAACCTCCTTTTTTTGTGAGTACTTTATGATATAGTCCTTTTTGCTGATGACACCTCTTTTCTTCTAAGTTGAAAGATATAAAGATAATTACGATGTAAATGGGTCGCCATCGAAAGTTTTAGATTGGTTCATATCGAATAATATTTTACTTAATTCTAATAAAACTAAGTGCATTAACTAAATATCGGTGGAATTTAATGCAGCGCCATCTATCCCCAAACTAAGGTAGCTTGTCGGTACCAAAGGAACTGATAATTTGATACTTATATACATTTTTGTAGGTACAATTTAATACCCAGACAGAAAAAACATGCTCGTCACACAAATGTTGGTCCTGTGTGGGGATTAATATAGTATATACTTATTAATATATAACTTTTGATTGACTTACATGCTCTCAGCAAAACTGACCCTCGATCGATTGATATTGCTAATACAAGTACATTTGTAAATATAATAGTAATTCTGAGCACGAATGGAATGCGCTAACTAAATATAAAATATCTAGGTTTTATTACCAACCAAGTCTCAATTTTGTACCTACGTTGTTATGTAAAAGTACCTAGTATAGCATAATGGTTGTCACCTGTTGTAGGTTGAAAAGGGGCTGTTGTTGGAGCCGTACCACGGGTCGTTGAGAGAGTCGCCCGCGTTCCCCTCATACCCGTCTATCTCTAGCTTGTAGTATTCCGCTTCCGAATATATCTTGAAGTGCGAATACTGCGCGAATCTGAAATAACATTTTGTTAATATACTAAAGGAACTTTTACTTGAGTAGGTATGCCATATTGTAGGTTAACTGATGATTTCGCAGATTAAATAGAATACTTGCTGAACAAGAGTTCCAATGTGGTAAAATTGGAGCAGTTTTGCACGTATATCGTTGATTAAAAGCACTTTTAGATACCTACAAAATCTCCTAATATCATCTTGTTTTCAAATATTGTCATATATACAAGAAACCCCAGCGGAGTTTTCTGAAGCAGACAATGTTATGTAACAAAATGTTAACAATCTCTTAAGAGTCATTTCAGTACATATCGTAACTCTACAGACCTAATAACATTTTGTTCTACCATAGTTAGAGTACAAGAGTTGATTATATGATAGTTTATCTTTTAAAAATGTTGATACATATATCTATTCATCATTTTCTTGCCCTTATCCCAACTAGGTGGGGTCGGCACATATATATATATATTTATATATATATATACAGGGTTACAGGAAAAGTCGTGCTAGATCCGTTAAGGGCGTGGAGTACCCATCATTTCTGACTTATTTCACTATGAAACACCCTACCCTAAACTTAACCCTTTTCGAGATATTCGACTTTTAATTTTTTATTGAATAATGCCGATTTTTAGGCTACGAAATTTATTTTTGTTTATTTTGTGTATCTTATTATTATTATTATTGCATTTTTACATGTGTAATAAGATGCTTTAGGACATCAATCATTAAAATAGTGCATAAGTTAATTGAATAGACCGTAGTAGACAAGTGAAAGTAAAAAAATAAAAAATATATTAGCAAGCTTATTTTTCTCTAAGGGATATCTAAAAAAAATATTATGACACTTGTTCGGCAGATATTTTTTAAAATATCTACGTTTCATCAGCTATCTAACGAGGTATAATAATCTAGGGTTTTATTCAAATGCATTGGAAAAAAATTAGTTTCATAGGCGACAGTGGAGAAGAAAATTTATACTTAGCCCTAAAAAGTAAAATAAAATGTGTGATGTGGCCTGTTTTGACAGAGTTTATCGAAGACTTAAAGAAACTGGCTCTGTTTTGAGACGAAATACAGACATGGGAAGACCACGAATTGACGACGAAGAACAGGACAATGAGATAGTGCAACGCTTTCGAGCGGATCCGACTACTTCCACTAATATTGTTGCCCGTGATCTGGGACTTTCGCAATGGAGAGTGTGGTTTACAGTGCATACTGCTGGCCTATACCCGTACCATTACACGCCGGTACACGTTATTGAAGAAGGAGACCCCGCGAGAAGATTGGACTTTTGCAGATTTATGCTAAATGCTGACGTAGAAGACCCAGATTTTCTAAGAAATATCTTGTGGACGGATGAGTCCAAATTTGATAAAGATGGCATAACCAACTATCACAACGTCCATTACTGGGCCCCAAAAGAACTAAGGAATCCCAATAAGAAAAGAGTGAAAGGGTCCCAACGAAGATTCAGCGTGAATGTGTGGATGGGCATTATCTCTAATCATTTGATTGGACCTTACTTTCTCCCGGATAATCTAAATGGGGAAAGCTACGAAAATTTCCTGAGAGCAGACTTGAGTGATTTGCTGGATGATCTGCCACTCAACCTGATCAGGGACATGTGGTTCCAACACGATGGCTGCCCTGCCCATTTCAGGAGAAGTGTCAGAGACTGGCTGGACACAAATTATCCAAACAAATGGATAGGACGAGGTGGGCCGTTGCCATGGCCAGCAAGAAGTCCGGACCTAACTCCCATGGATTTTCATGTATGGGGGTGCATGAAAAGTCTTGTGTACAGCGAGCCGAATCCAGTTTTGTCTGTGGAAGACTTAAGAGAAAGGATTGTGGATGCAGCAAATAAAATGAGGACCACGTTGACCACTGGAGTAGTGAAGACTGGTCTCCGTAGAAGGATGCGACAATGTTTCAGAAATAGAGGCGGCCATGTTGAACATGAACTGTAGAATAAGAAAAAGTTGTGTGAAAACCTTTAATAAATGACATTTCATGCATACCTAATGTTTTATTTTACTTTTTAGGGCTAAGTATAAATTTTCTTCTCCACTGTCGCCTATGAAACTAATTTTTTTCCAATGCATTTGAATAAAACCCTAGATTATTATACCTCGTTAGATAGCTGATGAAACGTAGATATTTTAAAAAATATCTGCCGAACAAGTGTCATAATATTTTTTTTAGATATCCCTTAGAGAAAAATAAGCTTGCTAATATATTTTTTATTTTTTTACTTTCACTTGTCTACTACGGTCTATTCAATTAACTTATGCACTATTTTAATGATTGATGTCCTAAAGCATCTTATTACACATGTAAAAATGCAATAATAATAATAATAAGATACACAAAATAAACAAAAATAAATTTCGTAGCCTAAAAATCGGCATTATTCAATAAAAAATTAAAAGTCGAATATCTCGAAAAGGGTTAAGTTTAGGGTAGGGTGTTTCATAGTGAAATAAGTCAGAAATGATGGGTACTCCACGCCCTTAACGGATCTAGCACGACTTTTCCTGTAACCCTGTATATATATATATATATACACATATATCTATTATCCTACGAAAATCTAAAAAAACTATTTCTTGGGTGTTAAGGGCCTTAAGAATTTAATTATTTATTCAGTATGGTAAAATACTTAACGGCTCATTTTTAAGTTGTTGTAATCTTTAATTAGGAAAAACTTTGTATATCCAACTAACAGTCGTAGAACAAAATGTTGGTTTATGATGAAGAGAAAAGTATTAGCTTAAAGATACCTTAATTACGGGTCGATCTAGAAACCCAGCTAGCGAGACCCGATGGATGCTTTGAAGATCTGAAGACCAGCTAAAACTAGATCAACTTTCTAAAAATCATTCTTGTTTTTGAGCTAGGTCTTTTAAATATTAGATACACACATATCCAATAGCGATAGATCAGAAAATGTATGTATTGTTTGTTTCGACTGAATTCAATACGAAAATTTATGTATCTACACAAATTAACCAAACAATCTTTGATATAAGCATGTTTCTAAGTAAGATAGGTACTTTTTAAACAATATGTCTGATACCTGCGTAGGTATTATTGTTGAAAGTTACCTTTTGTTCCCGTCAAAGTCCTCAAGCTCGACTCGCAGCATATAGTCATCGTTGTTAGTGAGCATGTAAATGTTTTCATTGCCCAGCCAGAACTCCTTGCTGGGGTCCCCGAAACCGTTCTTATAGTCGCTCCAGTCTCGGTTGAAGTTCTCCGCTGGGACGCCGTAGTCATCTCGGCGGTGAATCACCTGTGAACAAAATTACATAGCAAAATTGTTTGAAATCATAGTTCTAGCTTAAAAATTAACCAGGAGTGTATTTTTGGTCAAACGTAGGGATTCTAAGGTTTCATATACCTCCTTCTACTTAATGCAATTAGTTTAATTCAAAATGTGGATACCAACAGAATTCGTTTCCACAGTAGTTACTTTACCGAAAGTAACATGACGATCTCACTGAAAATTTGATTGTAGCCTTTACAGGTAGATCGAGGACCGAGCATTACAGGTTTTTGTTTCAGAGGTCACTGTTTGCGACAGTCTAGGTACCTACATATACACTCTTGTATAGAGTTCAGATTGAACTAGACGCTAGACGTAAAATTTAATTACCTACTCGCATTTTAGATTTCGCTTTGAACAAGCGGTCAAGCCAAGTTTTCCAAAACTTCTTGGACGAATCGGGCTTTCGTGGGTATGTTTGTTCGAAGAAAACTCCTACACACTTCGTGCAATCTCACTGAAAGTCGAGAGTGTGGTAGCCCAGTACTTACTGACTCCGAGTTTCAATCCGGAGATTGCTAGTTCAAATCCAAGCACCAATAAGTTTTCGCTTGATAAATTTATGTGCGCAATACCACGTATCAAAAGGGTAATGAAAAACAACGTGAGGACATCGACATGTCATTGAACCAAAACTGACAAAGTACCTATTCCTTTAATAAATAAATAACAGAACAGAAGTAGATAACATTTGATTAGGTCGGAATTCTATTCTATTCGATTCACTGGTTCTCTCGAACCGGTGTGGTGAAAGGATTTAAGTGCGCCTCAAAGAGGCTCCTTTCGTACACTTGACACACGTCTTCGGATTTTTTATTCTATGACATGTCGGTTTCCTCACGATGTTTTCCTTCACTGACTTGAAACCGTTGTGTTGCTAATAAATCTTTTAATCGAAAAACTCATAGGTGCACGTCGGGATTTGAACCGGCGACCTCCGGATTGAAACTCGGGGTCAGTACCGCTAGACCACCACGCTCTCAAATCGGAATATAAACCACTTAATAGGTATGTAAAATGCTCACCGTCCAACCTCCTTCAGCGATGTTTTGCTCGCAGTAAACTTTCAGGAACCAGTAGGTAGTTCCGCGTATCTGCAGGTAATACACCCCGGACTCCCGCATGCCCGCGTTCAGGAGATCAACGCACGAGAAACCCTGTAAACATTACAACATTGTTGGAATACGCATTTACTGAAGCGACATTTTAATTCGCATTGCGTTTCGTTTCACAGATTCTTCGGGTTGTTTCCATTTTTAATAACATCCCAACTTTGACTGGCCTCACAGCTCAGATGGTAGTTACCCTGCCTTCCATGGAAGTCGTGGGTTCGATTCCCACCCAGGACAAACATTTGTATGACGAGTATAGTTGTTTGTTCTGTGTCTGGGTGTAGGTAATAATATACATTAGGTATATGCACCTATGTATTTATAAAAAAAAAGTATATTTATACCAGTTGTCTGGTTCCCATGTTATGCTTAGCTTACTTTGGGGCTAGATGGCGCTGTGTGAACTGTCTGACAATATTTATTTGTTTATTAATTACCTTTGTGACTTTGAACGTAGAATGTCACGGATAACTTGAGTGCGGTCCTGCCACAATGTCTCTGGACATTTTACTTTCTCCTTGCTTTGGTTCATGCAACATTTAGTACATTAATATACGTTCAGACAGAAAATATCTTTTACTTTCCCAAACTTTTGTCCAAAACTGTAAGAGCGTATCGCCAATATCCGTTAAAACAACCAGCTAATTCAGTACAAACTAATGCGAATGCTATCGGCTGTTTCAAAAAGGACGTAGGTGTTCAAATCGGAATAAAATTCATGTGTACATTATATAGTTAATTCGATTAATTACTCGCAAATCAATGCAATATTTGCTCAAGCGAAATCATGTGTTCGTTCAAAAAATATTTACTCTATAGTTTTTCGTTAGAATTCTCCATCGTTATTGACTTATTGTTATGTTAAATGCCGCTCGAACACATCATACATCGTAATAGATTTCAATAAAATAGGCGTCGTTACGAAATTCACTTTCATTCTTCCCTTTTGCATACCGCTACTTTGTATTTAACGTATCAAACCTATTACGAGTATCTCAGTTATATATTTCATTTATCGAAATTCAGATATATAAAGACAGACAGATATTTACTCGGTCCTAACCTCTTACACTCTTATATACAGGATATAAGAGTGTAAGAGGTTTTATAATTTTGGTGGAAAAAGTGGCAGAGGTATATAAATGAATATCAACTCAATTATGTGTCTACGACTCAAACCTCTAGTAAGAGTAAGAAAAAGTATATCTTGAGAAAGTGTCATAGAAAAAAATGTACTGCGTCCATATAACCACAACAGACCGTTAATTATTGTCAAAAATTAAGACACAGAAACGCCAATTTGTGCGGATTTTCTATGACAGACTATTAATTTTTCTTTGTGAATGTTGGCAAATGGTCTGTTTGATGTCAGAATGGCGGTCTCATTGTCCGAGTAAAGATAATAATTATTCTTGGACTAACTGGCTTAGTGAATTGCGCAAGCCGTGTTGCGAGCCACGGCACGCCACGTGGCTTTCCATCGCGGACACATGATCGTGAAACACAAACTGTCAATATTGTCGTAGAAAGTTCTGGGGCAGCCAGTGTTTTTATCCTACACATTTTGACCGCGGTAATATTTCATATCGCTTCAAAGGATTTAAATTCATATCATAAATAGCTTTCACCGAACAGTTAGAATGCCTCAAATGCATTCCTTTCCTAGGTTGAGCTCTAAGAAATCTCTGGTTAAGAAAACGTTCTTTAGATAAGTGCCCATGATAGTACATGATGGCATTATATGTTCAATTGATACCTTAGGCCCTAGGTAAAAGGAAAGTCTGGGAATTTCTATTATTATCATAGGTTGCGTTGTCACGAGCTTATAGTTTCCTGATTGTAACCTGTAGACGCAACAATGCCTTATGAAAATAGCGGCAGCAGTAGGGATGCAGATAACTATTATTTTGTGGCTAATCGTATGTAGTTATCGACGAATGCGGTCGCCATACGATGACGCTCCAACCATACATGACTCCCCAATCAGATACATGACGCTCCAACCAGATACATGACGCTCGAACAATATACATGACGCTCCAGCCATACATGGCTCGCCGGTTAGACACATGGCAAGCCAGCCAGATACATGACTCTCCAGCCAGATACATGACGCCCCAGCCAGTATCCGCACAGAATGCACTACCAGGTTATATAAATACCTCGCAATACGTTATGGTTGCTATTAGAACGCAATATTTTATCGTAGGTACACTTGCATACGCACAGGACTGGGTAAACGAGTTGCACTCATTGCATCACAGCTCGACATAACCGAACCACCGTTTCTCGTACGTTAAGACAATAAACACGAGGTGTAATCACTGGTAATTGTCGCGCGGTGGGAACCCGGTTGGTTTTTGCTAGCGCGCCCACAAAGCGCGGAAAGCGCGGCGCGGCGTCGCGTCTGCAAGCTGAACCATATTTACGTAACGGTCGATGCAATGTTCCTTGTTCATAAACTTGTTACTTACATAATTTACTTGGAATTATAAATAGGTACGTGGAAACTCAAATACCTATTCAAATACTTACACATGCTCCTTTTTAAGTTTTGCTTTTTGAACACTTGACTCTTCTGAAGGCGTGATATAAGAAACTCTATTAATATTATTATTATTTTATTACTTCTCTCTTTTTTATGTCTTAAAGACACGGAACGAGCAGATGGCCCACCTGGTGACAAGTGGCAACCTCTGCCCACAAAAAGCACAACTTGGTGCCTCCCTACTAAAGGCAAGAGTCAAGGCGCATCGCATGCGTTCACAACTCTTGAGATTGAAAATGGGGTCTCATTTGCCTGTAATTTCATCGAAAACCACACTTTTCAACGCGGAACACAGTAACGCGGATGCGTTACTGCTTGGCGGCAGAAATGATTACGGTGGCGTGGCAGTACTTTCCCGGAAGAACTTGGCATAAGTACTACTGTGAAAGATCTCTTCTCTCGCTTATCATGAAAACTTACAACCTGAATGTGTCAGGTAACGAAAGTTGCGAACAGAAGCGCCGACTTTGAAAAAACCGTGTGATGCTGCTGGTGCTCTGACTTGTTTCAGATCACATATAAAAGCACTGGGGAAGTGCAAGAAGGGAAAAGAATAATAAACACATTACGCCGATCGACATACAGGATAGAAAAAAATGCACGAAACTCCAAATCGTTGTTTAAACTAGACCATACAAAGATCCTAGTTTTTATGTATAATGCTCACGGGTGCTAAGCACCCAGTACCTCCCGTCGATGCTGGAGGCCACGGCGTCAACACCCCTGATTGCGACTATTACTAAAATTCGTACTACTCTGTAAACGAGCTTATTTCCTCAGCTAACTTTGTTCCTGTTTTATTACCTGTGCTATTACAAAACTTAGAATAATGCCGGTATTGACCTGTCCATACCGCTACCACGGCCGTCACTCGTCGACAGAGCAGACTTCCAACAAATATATTTAAAGTTATCCTACGTCAACCTACATAGAATTACCGAAGTCAAAATGTTGCCTCAACTGAATGATTTGTATAGTCCTCTATCAGGTACAGAAAATGCAATTACTTTGATTAACTCATTCGGTATTCATTCAATTATAACATTTAATATTTTTCTACCGTTTAATCTAACCACCCGTATTAATTTCAGAATCAATTAATTAAAATAAAATATTGAATGTCATTGGTGGACATTTCACACAGCGCCATCTAGCCCCAAAATAAGCTATGCATAGCTTGTATCATGGGAACCAGACAACTGATATAGGTATACTTATATTTCTTTTTGTGAATACCTACGTACATATATTACATATTATCAATTGTTCGCAAAAAAGACATCTAAATACCCTTTGTGCCCATTTATGTCCATTTTATAAATCGAACATCGTCCGTCAATAACGCTTGACGACGGCGCGGCGTCTCGTTATTTCAAAAGATTCCAGTGCCATTTGCTTGATGTATGATGTGGTTTAATTATACTATTCGCTCAGCCAGTGCGTTGTATTAATTCATGATTGGTTTGATAATTATGTGATTCGCAATGTATAGGGGATTGACCAAGCGAAAATCATACGAAGATTACATTGTAAGATCCACCACAGTACATGTGCAATGGTGGATCTTACACAGTGTCTTACAGAATATTACATGTGCATAGAATGAACTTCCAATCTACGGTTTTGCCGAGTAGTTGGTTTTTGCATCATAAGTAAAGTTTTCACTTAATATACTTAGTTTATGAGCTGCCAAAGGTGTGCTGTTTAAAAAACTACAAGGTAACAAAAAAATTGTATTGGCCTAGGAATCCTTAAAAAGAGCAAATTATACAAAAACTGTACAAAAAAAATAGCAGGGGCCCACTCATTGCAATCAATTCGAATTTCTATGCCACTTCGCTTCGTTTGATGAATCAAACTTTATAACATACTTAATGATAATCTTCAACTCACTTTCACGTCTTTATAGTTGGCGACGATCTCCGATGCGAAAGTGTTATTGCCGATGATGGGTTTGTTCTTGACGCTGGGGAAGATGATGCCGCCCTTCCGGCTGGCGGGTCGCGGGGTAGTGACACCCGAGCCGGCCGGCGTCACCGTCACCGTCGCGCCTCCTGAGTTTGAACTCGGGCTGCTCGGGCTGCGGGCCACCAGACCATTAGTCAACACGCCTACGCGCCTCGTGCACATCTCGCTATATAAAACATACGCTCGCACAAAACGCAAAGCACATTTCGCCATAATAAAATAATTGCAATAGCTCAGTTAGATATAGATAGAAGTCACCTGTTGTTTAACGAAGATTGCGTGGTAGTCGCTGCGACGGTGCTGGTGCTCGGGTCTGTCGACGGCTCGTCCACTCTGTATCTGGTCGGCGCATAGTCTGCTAGTTTGTCGAAAGTTGGATCGAGCAGCAACTCGGGCGGCACCGGTCGCTGAGCGAGTGTCGCCACGTCATCTTCTTGCTTCTTCAACCTCTTCTCCACCATGTCCAAGTTTTCTATGATCAGGTTGGTTTTGAGTCTCAAATCGTTGTGGATCTGTCCGATGGCTCGTTCCTGTCTCTGTGTCTGAGTTAACAGCTCGTCAGATTTCGGTACAAGGTCGTCGACCGAACTTTTAGTGCCAACAACGACGTCCCACACTTCGTCCATCTTTTCCGACACGCTCATCATGGGAATGATCTTGTTGACGAGATTATCTATTTTGCTACTCTTGCTGATGGGCGCCTGCGTACTGGTCGCCGTACGGTTCTTGAACAAGCTGTTGACGTTGATGGACGCGGCTTCGGGCTCGACGATGGCCGCGTGAACATCTGCCATCATATATAGGACTTTTCCTAAGTTCTCCGACACGAGGTTGATATGAAATTGTAATTTTCGATCGACGGTCGACATTGACGTCCTGAGCTGATCGACCTCTTTCGTTATTTCATTAACTACTTCTGAGTTCAGCCCTTTAGCTATTTCTATAACGTTTAAGTTTACAGGTTTCTTTTCACTCGCCTCGGCGTTGATGTCGTCCACGGGTAAGAAATTGTTGTCGATTTGTGTTTTAAGCCCGACTAACTTTGTATCTATATTGGAGACTTTTTGATCTAGTGATTCTAATTTCCTATCTAGTAACTGAGCGCTACTGATTTTGTCCTCTATTTGTCTTTTTGTTGTACTTTCATCGTTGTCTTGTCTTATTTGGCTGAACAGCTTCAAGTCTAGGTTTCCAAGTTTGGATATAATGGCATCTGTTTTATGAATATTATCGTTGACCCTGGAATCCAGCGCTTCTACTCTTCTCATAAGATGTTCCACGGCTTTATCTAAGTTTTCTATCCGCTGAAGTTTCGTTTCCAATGTGCTCACTATTACTTCGAAGACATTGAATATATACTGCTCTCTGAAACAAAAAGAAAAAAAACTCAGTTAATTTTCATGATTACCATGACTATACTTAGAGATCGAGGATAATAAAAAACGTTCAAAGTTTCCAATTACAAAAAGTCAATGAATCGTTTACTGGAAATAGATCATGCTCGCCAAAAAGAACGGAATCCCTACTCAAGGAATTTCATGCCTCTTTTCCCCATGGAAGGTAAGATTGAGTTTGAACAGGTGAAACAAACTTTATAAATCCGGTAACTTACCATTCAAAATGCCTACATAATAAAATCAATAAATAACTACTCATTCGATGATTGTTGATGATATAGCAATAGTTACTGTCGACTAATCTCGAGTAAAAGTTTTAATTAATAAATGATTATAGCTATGAATATTATATCCATTATAGACGCTGTGGTAATCGTTAGTATGGTAATAGACGAACAGCAGATTTGTTTATGTTAATATATTTACCATATTGAAGTAAACACGAGAATTCGCCTTTGATATTTATTGCAAAAGTGTAAGCGGCACAATCATATTTTACTTAAACACTCACACTAGTAAGTATTAATACATTGACCGAGGGCGCGTTTTGCTCAAATATAAAAAAAAAAACCTTATTAGGTTCAAATGTAAGTAAGCTAGTTATGTGCAAAAGAGTTATTTCTAATGCTCAAGACTTACCCAAATTATACATGCTATTTACTCTGTAAATAATTTTCTTTCAGTATTTCGAAACTGAAGGCCTTTCCTTAAACAATCCAGCTTAAAATGATTCACATTTATGTCGAAACGGTCCGATTAAAAGGACACTTCCTATATCGAATATGGCTACGTGTATAGGGTAACAGGGCTAAAAGTTGTGCAAAGAATATTCCCTGACTGTTAACTCAAGATTTTAGATTAGATTACTTTTTATTTGTGGGCCCCCGAAACTTAAAGCTGGGGGTGGGCCACCCCCTGGCTCCTCCAGTGACTACTACTAACTGTGTTACTTTGGACTGACTGGCTCTCTCGAACTGTCTGGTGAAAGGATATGACTTCGCCTCGTCAATGCTCCTTCACGCACTTAGTCCTCCAATGCAAGTAGGTAAGTACCCAACTACTTCATCTAATTGATAGATTAATTATTTACTATGCACTGTTCTGTCTTGTACTTACTTATGTAGGCACATAGTAAAAGTAGTCACATGAAAACTTGCCTTGACCACAGACTTGTAGGTACCTAAGTAGTAGGTACTATCGTACTTAGTACAATTTTACGTGTCAATAATAAAATGTTATAGTTTTAATAGCTCACAGGCCAAGGTATCTAAGCTAAGTCACAAGGTTCAGCCAACGTATAAATTGCTATAATAAGTGTGTTGTAGATATACTAGCAACCCGCTCCGGCTTCGCACGGGTGCAATGTAGATAATGTGGTGTCAGTGTGGAGTGAAAAATAATATTACTATTATGATTGGACTGTAGACTACAGGATGTGTTTATATACAATGTTTACAGCTGTTTTTTCTTGAGACAATATAAACGTGTTTTCTTTAGAGGCTACTCTAAGAAAGACAGCATTTTCGATGGAAGCTCTCAGTCGGCTTGAATTCTTCTTGAACAATAGTTATTGTCATATTTCAACAAATTAACATAAAACAATATAAAACTATATGTAAAAACCTTATTCTTGAATCACTCTATCTATTGATGAAAATTGCATTTAAATCCAATGCGTAATTTAAAAGACTTAAGCGTACAGACGGTGGGAAGCGACTTTGTTTTATGCTATGTATAGATATAGATGTTATCAACGTTCAAGACGATGAGGTAATTGCTGGAATGGCTGACTGTTTTATTCTAAGGGAGCAGAACTTGTGCAAAGTTTGTCCGGGGATGTACCTCACCTACTTCTGCCGCCAAGCAGTAACGCATACGCATCATAAACTGCAAGTACTTTATGTAGTTTTGTATATCAGACCAATATAGCAACGTCCCTTTGAATGTTCCCGCGGCGCGCCTGCGTCCTTTCGTTAATAATAAACCTTTCGATCAACATTGCAAGGTTTAGCTGTGTCTAATTCGCCAAAGATTAGGCAAATAAAAACGCCGCTTACCTGAATTTGGTTAGTTTCTCTATGGCTATATCAGTCAAAAATGGTAGTTTCATTTTATTTATTAGTAATCATGAGGTAGCCTCATTACTGGCCACCGGCACGGCATCATCACCGTTCCATCACAATGTTCGGTCGCCCCGATTCCCGATAGGCAGCCTGAACTGTAGTAAATTGGCAACACTGCCTAAGACCGATATAGTCAACATTTTGTATGGCCTGATAATTTACAGCATGACAAAGCACAGCCTGATAATACACCCCAATGACACAATATCAGACTTAGGTATTTAATGCAGCGTTCAAATCCTGTTGAGGTCTCCAGGACAAGGCGGGAAGGCTACCATTGACACACATGGTAATATACTTCGATTTAAATACATTAACAAAAGTATCCGTAATATAACGAATATCAGTTTTTATTTTGGGGCACCGCATCTTTGGCAGTACTTACCACCAGTATTTACTAGGCCTGGGCGTTGCTTTGTTATGGAAATGTGAAACGTCACAGTCACAATGACAACATATACTGTATTATTTTTGTTTCGTCTTTTGTACATACGGCGCATTCGACGAGTCCAGTTATAATTTTTTTTTGAATATTAAGTTTTTATGATTTTGTCACTAGAAGACATGATTTTTACTGTGTATAATGTTTGGAAACTATGTTGACAAAATGTTGCAATTCACATCTCATTTTCAAAACCCTTAAGTTTAGAAACAGGACCACGGAAAGCTCTCATTTATTTATTTACTTTAACACCAACATAATCAATGTGGTTTTGAGTAGCGTTAAAATAGTTGAATACTGTAAATATTCAAATGAAAAATTACGATTGATAGGATTCATACATTCATCAATTAATATGACGTCTACAGTGACTGACATCAACTGGAATGAATTCGCCAAAGTTTTATTTAATAAGGAAATTGCTTAATAGGGTTGCATCCTTGTTAGATGTTCATCTTTTCTTATTTTGGTAGATCCTTTGACTGGCCAACATTTGTGTGATGAACATAGATGTTTGTTGTGTCTGAGTGTTAATTATGTATTAGATGACACGTATCTATTTACAAAAAGTATATAAAAATATATAAGTACTATATCAGTTGTCTGATACCCATGATACAAGCTATTTACTTAGCTTACTTTGAGCTATATGGCGCTGTGTGAAATGTCCACCAATATTTATTTATAGAGGTAGCTGGAATGCACATAATAATAAATAAATTAAAAAAAGAAAACATTGGCTGTTCGTTAATTTGTCGTGCTTTTGTGTCTGATCGTACAGTATACGGAGCCGACAGTTCGTATGTAATGTCCGAGATAAGGCAACCTCTAAATGCCGCGACGAACATCCGATGACAAATTAGTGTTCGCTAGGATTGAATGTATGCTCGCCGCGTCTGTGGGAGACATATCTATCATTCACTCATTATTTTAATCAATGTCAGTGAGGTCTGTTGTTGTAGTACGTTCATCCAATCCAAACTGTTTCGGTGCGCACTTGTTGTAAAGTAGTCGTGTACGCGGCGCGAGTTGTGTAGAAACAATTACTGAAAATTGACAAGAGATCAATATAATATTTTGTCTCAATATCAGTTTCGTGCGAGTTATCCAAGCCTAAAGTGGCTTTGGTTCACGAAATCACGTAGAAGCAAAGACAATGCGAGTTTAAAATCACAAAAACATTTTGTTGAGTGCCGCTGTGAAAATGAAGTTTCAGTGTCAAGTACGAGTGCTTAACAGAACTCACAGAACGAGGAGCAGTCCTTATTACGTGAAGTCAACTATAGCATTGGGTAAGGAAACCCATTCCGACAATGACTATTTCTTGTTACTTTTTACGAGTCCCATCAGAGAAGTAATCGATGAGTCTCGATATTCTAAATATCGATTGAGAAATAATCGCACGCAAATTTTCCCCAAATGCCTAAATGATGGCAGAATTACACTTTCATTTGAAGATCCACCTCACGATTTATTCATCCAGAGTGATGTATCGCAATTGACCATATTCTTAGAAATAGTCAAGGCGTGTATTGCCGGGGAATTAGATGCTCTAAAACTCTCTCCCGGAGAAGCCGATGCTAGACAAAGATATAATCAATATCTTAATCTGTGTCCTACAGCACAGGAGGGAATATGCACCTCTAATTATGGGAGATCCATCTCACCTATGTGCGCAAATATTGCACCAAACTGCCCCGACATCCCGGCTTCCTACACTGACATCCCAAAGCAGAATGTATTATGCAGTCCAAATGATGCAACTGAAGTTGTTGATTCACAACCATCTGCATCATGCAGTAACAAAAGGAAACGAGGACAACTCCAAGTAGAAAAGAATAGAAAAGTCAGTATTGATAAGGATACAGTTATCATGTCATCTATCAAAAAAATACCTGCATCTAACTGCTCCGTGACTGATATCCCACCACAGAATGCATTACAAAGTTCAAGCAGTTCTAGGCAAGTTGGTAGGCTGCAAATTGCTCCAACTTGCATTGGCAAAGATAATCAAAAGGTTCCAGTTCATAAGGATACAACAACAACAGTCTCATCTGTCACCACGGATACCATGACCACTTTATCCTCTGAAATCTCACAACAGAACACATCAAGTTTGAGCATTCTCACTGAAGTTAAAAAACTACAGCTGGCTCCTATATGTAGTGGCAAAAAAAAACTGGGAGCAGTCCTGAAAGATAAGGAAAAAAATATGGCCAGCAATGTTGATGGTTTGCAGCCACCACTATTATGCAGTGAGAAGAAGAAAGGAAGAAAATTTCTGAAAAATATAGGAACAATTAACCTTAACGATAGGGTTTCAACAACCATCTCATCTAAAAGCCTAAATACTGAATCTAGTGACAGCTTAAAAGACTGGGATTCCCTTACTCTCGTCAAGCAGCAGAATGACTCAAGTTTCAGCATTGCCAGTAATGTTGATGGTTCAGGACCACCTCTTTCATGCAGTGATAAAAAGAAACAAGATGCCATTCTCAAAGATAAGGAAAAGAAAAACCTTGATAATATGAATATAACTACCATCTCTTCTATAAGTAACACAACTTTATCATGGTGCCCCAACATAGGCACTGACATGTCGCCAAAGAATGTGTTAAGTGGCTGTGGAATTTCCTGTGATGTTGATGAGCTGCAACTGAATCCAACATGCTATGTCGGAAAGAAACAAGGGGCAGTTCTGAAAGATAAAAAAGAAAAGGGCCTCTTTAATACAGATACTAATACCATCTCTAACAGCAATAATACTGCCTCAAACTTTTCATTTGCGACCGACATTCAGGAGCACAATGATTCAAACAGTTTTACTATTTCAAGTAAAATAGATACTTTGCAACCGCCTGTTAAATGCATATGGAAAAAGAAACAAGGTGCATTTCTCATACATAAGAAAAATCAGAACATGAATGATACTGTCTCATCCAGTAGCAAAAATACTGCATCTAGCAGCACCAACAATCCATTTAATGCCACTGAAATGCTTCAACAAGATTTATTAAATAGTAGCTGTGTTACAAGTGAAGTAGATAGGCTGCAACTGAGTTCATCATGCAGTGTCAAAAAGAAACAAGAAGTCATTCCTAAACATGATGAAATAAAGAATTTGTCACCCATAAACAAAATTACTGCATCCAACAGCTTAAAGTCCCCCATTTACATCCCGCCAAAAAAATTATTAAGCAGAATTATTGTTGCCAGTGAAGCAAAAGGTCTGTCGCCTGATTTTACATGCACTGTTGAAAAGAAACAAGGAGCAGCTCTCAATAATATAGACAGTGATATGGGTTCAACTAACATCTCACTTAACAGCAGTAATACTGCACCTAATTGCCCTCTAGTACTGTCTTCATCCATAAACCTTGTTAATCAAAATTACTTGAGTGGTTTAAGCATTGCCAGCGAAGTTAACAGTCAGAAAATACTTCCATCTTGCAGAGACATGGAAAAAGATAAAAATCTCCAAGATAACAAAGCAAAGAGATCAGCTGTCAGCAATGATCCTGCATCTGCCTGCCCTGAAAACCTAACTACCAACAAAACGCCACAGAATAATTTAAGAGACTCAAGCATTGCTAGTGAAGAAGATGCTCGACAACCATCTCCAACATACAGTCACAATAACAAACGAGACTCAGTCGTCACATATAATAGTTTAGTAGTTGAGGTTGACCAGGTTGATAAGGGTACAAATACATTGTTGTCTATCAGCAAAAATACTGCATCTAACAACCCCAGCAATCTGGATCCTTCTTCTAACATACCACATGAGAACGAATTAAATAGTTCAAATGTTGCTTGTGATTTTGATCGACTGCAACCGGCATCAACGAATAGTGACGAAAATAAAATAGAACTGTCATTCTATGAGACGCCTCAAGTCGTCATTAATCAGGGTACAATGACTGAAGAGTTGATGAAGACAAATAATTCATCTGGCTGCCCCAATATCCCACCTACCTCACCTGACACCACTATTGTTACAGAAGATGATACAGTCCTACCCTCTGTATCAAACATCAGCAATGTGAAAGTAGGATTGATCGACGTTAATACTGATAAAAAGGATGTCTCACTAAAAGCTGATGTCTCATCAAATAGTAAGAGCACTGCATCGAATTACCAAACTGTCACTAATGTCCAAAATGAAAATATTTTAAATAGTTCGAGCATTGCTAGTGAAGTTGTTTCACTCCTCTTGAAGAACCTTACTGATAAGGATGCATATGCTATCTCATCTGTTAACAAAAATACTGCATCTAAACATCTGAACAACCTGGATTTGTCCACTGATAGCCCACAGGAGAACGTTTTAAACAGTATGAATATTGTTAGTGACGTAGATGAAATGCAACCTGCTCCAACATGCAGCTGCAAAAATAAACAAGGAGCAGTACTCGTCGAAAAGGAGATAAAAGATTCATGTATAAAAGTGACCATAAATATTAATGCAGCATTGAAATGCCCTAATACCTCGCCTACTTCTACTGACGTCCCGCATTCAAATGCCTTAAATAATTCTAGCATTGCGAAGGAAGTAGTTGCTCTCCTCTTAAAGAACGTCAGTGAAGAGGATACTACTCCCAACACAACAAACAATGAAAATGTTGCATCTAAATGCTCCAACAACCTGGCTTCAACCACTGACATCTTGCAGCAGAATGTATCATGTAGCTCGAGCATAGCTAAGGAAATCGTGGCTCTTCTCAAAAAGCACCTCATTGATAAGGATACCGCAGCCATTTCATATAACATCAATAATACTGCATCAAACTGCCCTGAAATGTCAGCCAACATCCCCGCTACCTCTACAAACATCCAGCAGCAGAATGAATTAAGTGATTTGAGTATTCCCAAAAATATTGTAGATGTTTCATCAAGCAGTCGCGATAAGAAACGAGGAGCAATTTCCACTGATGAGAATATAACGATTTTGAAGGATAAGAATACACGTATCAAGCCACCTCAGCGCAAAAACATTGCATCTCATAACCCTAACAACTTAACTTCTGCCTTTGACCACCTTCATCACCTTACGCAGCAACGTCTGATAAGCAACTCGAACATTCCTACTGGAGTTGATGCTTTGCCAACTGCATCACACAGTTTCAAAAAGGAAGAAGAAGCAGCATTTGAACCTACGAACAAAATGAATACAAGTATAATCTCATCTGTCAGCACAAATACTTCTACTGACTGCTACAATATCCCAGCTACTTTCGCTGAAATTCAGCCGCAGAGTGTGTTAAGTAGTTCGAGCGTTGCCTCGGGAGATAATACACTAACACCATCTGCATCATGCAATAAAAATGATAAATGTGAATCAGCCTTCATCGATAAGCATATAAAAGACAAAACTGAAAGCTCATCTATCAGCGTGAGCACCCCATCTTATAGTGGCAAAAAGAAACTAGGCGCAGTGCCCAAACATTATGGCAAACAGGATAAAAGTGCAATCTCATCTAGCAACACAAGCATTCCATCGGCTACCTCTGCTGAAATCTTGAAACAGAATGTATTACGTAGTTTGAGCATTGACAGTGTAGCTGGCGCTCTTCAATCGAAACCAATATGTACATGCAGATCCAAAACGAAAAAAGATAAATTCAGTGTGGGTAAAAAGGTCGAAAAAAACAAAACCTCCATCTCGTCTGACAATATATATCGAACCGCATCGGCTTGCCCTATCGCCTCTTCTTCCTCAACTGTCAGCCCGTCGCGAATTAGCAGTGAAGTTAACGTTCTTCACCCGTTTCGCAGCCGCAAAAACAGACATAGAGCAGTCCTAGTTACTAACGATAAAAAGGGCAAAGCTACCATCACATTTATCAAGTCGAATACCGCATCAAATTACCGCAGCATCCCACATTCTACCACCAGCATCGAGCCGAATAATAATTCGAGTAATACCAGCGAAGATGGTGATACCAAACTGTCTGCTAAATGCAGTTGCCAAAATAAAATGAGGAGCGATCCTCATTTTAATGGATAAACAAGTAAAACAACTTTCTCATCAGCATTAATAGCACACTGTAATGTCCCAACCCCGGATTCCACCTTCGTCTTCGTATCAAAGAATAAGAAGAATGAAATTTCACATTGTTTGTGCCAATTACCAACTTAGGATAAGCCACAAGAGGCGAAAAAAATGTCTATATTAAGTTAATATGATAAAAAAGTACTCAGTTCTACAAGCGGGTCTATGACATCGGACCACTGCTTGTTTTCAGATAAAATTATTTCATTTTTGTTCAGTCAAATATCAAATCCAGTGTTTAATGTAAATGAATGTAAAACAAATATTCGAAAATAGATTCTTATAGAAAATAAAATATTTATTGATGAAATGTTAGGTTTATACTCATGAAGACAACATTGTCACATATAATGTGGAAAGGTAAATTAGTTTGTATATCAGTTTGTAAAGCTCTCTTTCCAGATCAGCCCTAACGATTATCCATAGCTTGTCAGTCAGCTGTCGGCATTTTGTGTCGCGACACAAGTGTTAAATCATTGTAAATCTTTAAACACATGGGCACAATGGAGATAAATGTAAAAAAAACACATTTGGAATTGGCATTCCACAAAATGTAGTAGTAATGTACACCGTGCCTGCTGTGGCATTGTTGGTCAATGTGAGTGTTTTCATTCCTTGTTTAACTAAAGATTATATTTGGATAGATAAAGTAATGAATGTAAAATTTGCATTTCTTGATGTTAATTCATAAATGTTATTAAGTACATTGGTCCTATAATTTCTAGTCATTAGAAATACGATGTGGGAGGGGTGATTATTTGAAAACATGCAATTTCGGTGTACGAACGAATTAAACGGAAGTTGATGAATAAATACTATAATAACTAGTAAGGCAAGCTATGAAATTATGAGCATGATTTGAGCGTTAGTCACAGGTCTTCTTCCTGGTCTTGGTAATTGTGCAATCATGATGTGTGTAGACCTACCGGTATGGCTCACTTGTGGACTTGCTGTGGGCCAAGGCACAGACAGATACAGATAGTTTTTTTTTATATTATTGTTTATAAGAACATTATTATTTACAGATATTATATTATTATGTTATTCTAGTATTATGTTATAGTATATACTCTCATATTAGTAAAAAGCTGTTACATATTTTGCCATTACAAACAAACACCCTATTTGATATATCTGTATAAGATTAATGTTTTATTTCTCCACAGTCATTACCATTAAAATTGGTAATTTTAAAATTCTTGCTAAGAAAGGCGTTATATATTTTTTCCAAAATGTATTGAAATGGTATGTTTTCCAATAACAGATTCTTTGTCAGGTTAAGTTAGCAAGCTATCATATCATGTATCGGATTACACAAGTTTTCAGAATATATAATATGTTTCTGTTGTAAGACCTGCACCTGAAGTAGCTATTTTATGCCATTAGAAGGCTCTCGAATATCAAGTGAAATTCCTGCTTTGTAACATAAAACAAATTAAATATAACTGTTACTATGAGTCTATAAAAGATGTTGGTCCATATATCTGTAACTATTTATATCTGTAAGTGTAATTGTATGTATGTTTAACTATTTGTATGTGTAACAATCTATATCTGTAACTATTTGTATGTGTTAACTTATATGTATCTGTAACTGTTACATATATTGGTGAAAACAGGCGCTGTTCCCTGATTGCTCTGATTTTTATTTTGTTACTGGATATATTGATATATATATATGATAAAGTTTTCTATACTTGATTAGTCTTTGGATGAATTTCTTTATATAATAAAAAGAATTTACTAAAATTATGTATGTTGTTCATTCTGAAACAATCAGTTGATGTTATAATAAAGAACTTAGTAGACATTGAATTGTTTCATTCAAAATTGTCCTATGGGGATCACTAACCGACTATGAGCTTGAACTTTTGTTCAAACTGAATATTTGTTACTAATAGGAGTGAAGCTAGTGTCAAGTGGGATTGTATGGCTAGTGGGAATGATAGGATTTGTTCTTCCCGCTCTTACCTAGGAGGAATCGAGCTGGTTGGTAGCCTAGCTGGTCTTTCCTATACATAACTTGCTATAATATATTTATTCTGTTGATGCTAAATGAGTATGAGCAGGTTTTTGTGAGTCCCATAAGTTTTTTTAATGTGATGTGGTTGATAGAACGAGCTGGGCTGTCAGCTCGTTCTATGTACCTGCAGTACCTTCAGTGTACCTGCAAATGATTAGGCACTATTTTAGATACTAAATGCATGAAAGTTATACATTCTAATGCGCATTTTTTTTAATATTGTTCGTGCAGCTGAAGGAACTAACGGCGCACCTGATGTTAAGTGGTAACCGCCGCCCATGGATAACAGCAATACGACTCAAGTCCTCTCCACCAAAGTACGAGATGACTCAAGTCTCATTGCTTTGCGTCCGTCACCCCGAGACGAGGATGTTACGTCTCATGCGCCTGTAATTTCACCAGGACCCACTCCCACCGGAACACAGCAACACGAGTGCATCACTGCTTGGCGGCAGATTACCAGGTGTGGTGGCAGTACTCCGGGCGAACCCAGCACAAGTTCTACTGCTACTTTGGGTTACTCCTTTCGCACCACCCGGGGGACGCGTGTCAACGCGTTCTTTCAAAGGATTATCACCTACGGATGCGAGCATCGTGGAATCCCTAAAGTTCAATATAGTAGGCTTTTATTCTGAAATGCAACTTATCATGAGTATTTTACTGTGAGTTCTGTCACAAACGAATGAGATATATAAATGTTCTGCCCCTATATTTCAAGCCGAAAGAAATATGTTTTTTTACAAGCTCTCATTTGACTTGCAATGTATGTATGTTTGTTTGTTTAGGTCGAAATTTGCAATCCAATTTAGAAACAGGACTCATAGCCCGAATAGGCTGAAATTCGGTATTCATGCATAAACGTCATGATGACAGTGACAATGCAATATTATGGTGACGAGAACTGACGTTGCTACTAGGGCCTTCTGCAGACCACCCAACTCCTCAATAGACAATAGCTTAGGCATATATCAGCCATATTGATGTGCCTCCGGAAAACATACAGCATTGTTATGACATGACTCACAATACGAATTTAATACGGGTGCTATTATATAAAATTCTTCTGTACGCTTATAAACAGCTGGACTAATTTTGATGAAACTTTTTGTGAGTGAGTCCCTGGATCGTTTAAATTCACAATTGGCCTCTATAGGTAGCGCTGCGATCGGGTTCCAGGACAACGTCGGGTCCACTGTTTTAGTATATATTCGAATCGTACGTTATTGAATTTTAGTTTCAGACAGTTTTACCATGATCGACCAAAGGACCGCCTAATTGTATCCAGTAGGTTATTACGTATCTATAATGTTAAACGCCTTATTAGCCTTTTTATAAGTATTTATGTAATGTTCAATGTACGTTTGTTTAGGTCAAAATTTAGAACTGAATATTAGACCAGTTCCCTCTGATCGATTGAGCTAAGAGTTGGACATAATGTAACTTCGATGACAATGCAATACTATTTTAACATGGAGGTGGTCTCATGATGGAATCGGGAGGTGGCTGTAGGAACTCCTCAACTTCTAAACTCTTCTGGTGGTGACCAGGTCTGATAAAAACTCGTTTTGGAAAAAGTATCATTAAATTAAAAATGATTACTTCTGTTTCATGATTCGAAGCTCGCTAAAATGGTCATGTGTACCTACCGCACATGAACCCTGAGTTTATATAATATTATATATATTATTAATGTGATCTATCTTGCGTGTTAAGTCGACCGTGTTCGATCGTCGGTAGATATGAGTTATTAGGCGGTTACGATCTATATCAGTCACGAAAAAGTTTTTAAATATAAGTACTTAAGAAGGTATATCCGGTTGTTTTGTTCCGAATAATTATACATGAACGGCCGTGGACAAGATCGAGGTATGGTAAGTAAGTGAAAATATAGGTACCTACCTACCTACCACCATTTTAATTGGCCCATGTCCATCGGTAGCTTTGACGTCGATCTATTATGGATTATTTATTTATAAAACTAGGGTTCACAGAGTATTTACTTACAAATTATATATTGTCAAATGATAATTATCCTTATGCCAATTCGAACCCTCATTTTGTAATTATCATGCAATCGTGGCCTATATTTACCACTTCAATGTTTTGTCGAATGCTTTTCTTCATGGAGTACCTCATGATAATTGAACCAGCGAACCTTGAATCTTAATACGAAGTGCAACGAATTCACTTTTTAACATCAGTCAATGAAAGTGAACCTCTCAGGGCGTGTTCCCACTATGTCGTAATGGTGAATTTATCGTCGGACGACTATCGTCTCTAGCTGTTCCCATTATAACGACTGTTTGCCGTGTAAACGAAGAGACCATATTTTTTATCGTGACCACGATAGATAGTCGCACCGCCACATGATTTGCCATCACGATTTAGTCGTGACGATTTTTTTATCATTTTACGACTGTTGTAGTAGCCGTTCCCACTGTCATGACAATCTGTCGTCACCGCAAAAAAGTCGTAGACAACAGTTAATCGTGTCGCCCTATATGTGAACACTTAGATTTAAATATATAAGTCACGACACTTAATACTACACGATTATTTGTCGTCACGACAAAGTGTGAACGCGCCCTAGTGGCACAGCAAACAACAGTTAGCTGGTGGAAGTCGAACGCAGGGTCGGCATGTCGGTCGGTCGCCCGACCGCTCTCGGTTTCGTTTGGGTCGTCGTCATTAATGCGTTACGTAACCACCTTTCCATGACTGTAGGTGTTGCTTGTCAATCAAACGTTGCTCAGTCTGTATACGATAATCTGTCCGTTCTTACATTTGCGTGGTTTCAGTAAAAGTGTTTCGTAGATGGCAAGCACACAGCGCCTTCTAAGCCCCAAAAAAAGCATAGTTTGACCAACTATGGGAACCAGACAAAATTCATCTATACAAATAAATAAAATTGGAGTATCTGTTTGTAATATTAAGATAACCGCTTTTTACTAAGTGCATATGGATGTTTACACGATACATATACCAAAACAACATTTTTTTCAATTTTTGTCTGTCTGTTTGTTCCGGCTAATCTCTGAAATGGCTGTACCGATTTTGACGGGACTTTCTCGCAGATAGCTGATGTAACCAGGAGTAACTTAGGCTACTTTTCCGAGTGGTAAAATAGGGGTGCGTGATAAAACTGAGTTCCACGCGGACGAAGTCGCGGGCGACATCTAGTTTTCAATAAAGCCGTTTTTGGTCGACACATTATGAATTGGATGTTACGTCTCACTGGGAAAATGGCCTCTGTTCTGGGTATTTGCGGACTTACTTTCTCATACTTAGAAGAAAATGGACTCAATATTAGATACTTACGCACTCTATCATATCGTATCTGTATCTAAGTATATAATAGTAAAATTTATTACTTTATAAAAAAAACAAGTATAATTTAAGCGTCTATGTTCGATAAAGTGATCCAAACGAAGCATAAATACCTGCCCATTTGTAACAGTCCAACAACAAACTGTCAGTTTTTTCATCAAACGAATTAATTTCGGCTGTCGTTGAGTGATTATTACAAAAAAGTATAATAAAAGACACTTTCGAGATGTTGCGGTCAGTAAGTACCTACTTGTTCTATTATTTTTGCATCAAACTTTCAATTTCATTATATTATTTGACCTTCGATCTCTATGACATTGTCTATTTTATTTATAGGTCATATTGTCGCCAGTCCTGCCTAATAACGGTAACTACTTGTACTTTAGGTGCTAAAGACATGCTGCGACTGGAGAATTATAACCATAGTACTTACCATACAACAAATAAATAAATATTGGTGGACATTTCACACAGCGCCATTCTGCCCCAAAGTAAGCTAAGCATAGCTTGTATCATGGGAACCAGACAACTGATAGAATACATAATATACATTTTTTTTTGTAAATACATACCTACATAATACATATTAACATCCAGACACAGAACAAACATCTATATTCGTCACACAAATATTTGTCCTGGGTGGGAATCGAACCCACGACCTACAGCGCAGAAGGCAGAGTTACTACCAACTGAGCTGTGAGGCCTGTCAAAGTAAATACAATAACAATAACTAAATAGATAATATATGAAACATTAGTTACTATAATAGTTACATGAAATGATTCATGAGATCTTACAAACGTTTCGGTTTACCGCAATATCGGATAGAGACCAAATACATATTTACCCAAATAAACATATATTTACAAAGTCGCACGCCTTTTTCCTCAAAGGGGCAGGCAGAGCCTCAGTGGTTCACTTTTCAACTTATGGGCTATAGCGGGAACGAAGACGTGATAAGCGGTGAGCTCGTCGCCGCCATTGTTTTCTCACGAATAACTCACCTAGCACTTTCTTCTAATCATTCCTTAATATCCGGTAGACAAGACGAATCTTATACCAACGAAATTAATAACGAGTTCGAGCGGGTATCTGTACAAATAAACAAAATTTGATTGTTTTAATATTACAAACTAACGTTTGTAATATTAAAATAACCGCTTTTTACTAAGTGCATATGGTTGTATACACGGTACATATATCAAAACAACATTTTTTTTTAAATTTTGTCTGTCTGTCTGTTTGCTCCGGCTAATCTCTGAAATGGCTGGACCGATTTTGACGGGACTTTCACTGGCAGATAGCTGATGTAACAAGGAGTAACTTAGGCTACTTTTCCGAGGGGTAAAATGGGGGTGCGTGATAAAACCGAATTCCACGCGGACGAAGTCACGGGCAACAGCTAGTTTTAAAATAAAATACTACAACTGCTTGTATGTTAAGTACATTAAGTTAAACATTGGTTTCCATAAAACCTTGAAGTTTAGCGTAGTCAATAAAGCTGTTTACTATCAGAGTTATCGATCACAATATTTATTATAACCGGAGCGGAGGCGGCGTGGCGGCGGCGTGGCGCGGCGGCGGCGTGGCGCGGCGGCGGCGTGGCGCGGCGGCGGAACGATAACTACCTTTGTAAGTGGGCAGTATATTATACAATCTAAGGGCTGGCAATTACGTGGCTAGTGTATTTTGTTACTTTATAGTTACTCGGTCAATGTGTGTCTAAGACTAATTACTTCAAAACATTCAATAAATGTTTAGACTGGCCTCGCAGCTCAGTTGGTTAGTAAATCTGCCTTCTGAGCTGTAGGTCGTGGGTTCGATTCCCACCCAAGACAAACATGTGTGACGAGCATTAGTGTTTGTTCTGTGTCTGGGTGTTAATATGTCTTTATATGTGCGTATTTACAAAATGTATATATGTGTATTCTATGAGTCATCTGGTTTCCATAGTACAAGCTATGCTTCGTTTGGGGCTAGATGGCGATGTGTGAAATGTCCAAGGATATTTATTTATTTTATTTATTTATTGAATACCAAACCAGAACGATAAAAGAAAATACTTAAAAGCATGTGCAAATAATTCCTTATATTTGTTAAGGAGTGTGTGAGTGAATGTTTCATACTTAAAATACTTTTAAGTATTTTACCTGGTCTAGTTTTTGGAGTTTACCCTTAAAGCATCGATTTCATTTGAAGCCCCCGCCCGGTGCAAAAATTGATTGGTAGTAAAATCGAGCCTTAATGAAATGCGTTATGACGAAAGTCGTCGCGCTTAAACTCCAAAAACGAATCGTTGGCGTTCTTTTCATTGGACCGAAAATAGGTACCCAGTTTATGAGATCCGGGACTCCATGATTTCACCCATGTCTGTTCTCGATGAGCGATAGTAAATCGGCTGTAATACGCAGAACCTTACTTATGTTAACATCGGTTCCTAATCGCATACCTTCGAATTGTACGGTCTGAAATGCCGACTTCCTCACTTATATTTTCCTTCACAACTTTGAGAACGTTGTAGTTAGTCGTCACATTCATTCGGCACGTGACTCAGTGCTCACTTCCACCTCTCCCTCGGACTCTTTTATCAGCGCGATGTGAGTGATAACATTTAACAAATTTTTGCTTCTAAACCAGAAAAACTTGCGTAAAGTATGTTTTTTTTAATTATATTTATATGTAACGAGCTGACAGTAACCGCCACTTATAGACAACAGCAATACGACTCAAGTCGCATTAGCGTCTATCACCCTGAGACGGGGATGTTACGTCTCATGCGCCTACAAATTCACCGGCACCCACTCCCTTCCACCGGAACACAGCAACACGAGTGCATCACTGCTTAGCGGCAGATTACCAGGTCTGGTGGCAGTACTTCTCCTGGTGAATTTAGCACAAGTTCTACTGCTACTTTGGGTTGCTCCTTTCGCACCACCCCAGAGTCCCCAGGGACACGTGTAGGAATTCAAAGGGCGAACATCTTCGCACGCATGCAACCAATAGTCATATACGTCAAGGGGTGTTATGTCTTTCGAGCCATGCATTATCGACTGGTCACCGGGGACTGCTATCTATATAAATAAATAAAATTGGAGTGTCTGTTTGTAATATTAAAATAACCGCTTTTTACTAAGTGCATATGATAGATGTATACACGGTACATATACCAAAACAACATTTTTTACAATTTTTGTCTGTCTGTCTGTCAGTTTGTTCCGGCGAATATCTGAAATGGCTGGACCGATTTTGACGGGACTTTCACCGGTAGATAGCTGATGTAACAAGGAGTAACTTTGACTACTTTTCCGAGGGGTAAAATAGAGGTGCGCGATAATACCGAATTCCACGCGGACGAAGTCGCGGGCAACAGCTAGTTTTCTAATAAACTCTGAAAAGGTATTTATACACGTGTCTGTCGAACGCCCACGTATGAGGTCAGACAGGCGCCAGACCTGGCATTGTATACGGGTGAGATGAGTGACGTTCCAAGGTTTTTCTTTCAGGATTCAATGGAAGTTATATCTGTTATCAATGTCCTGATAACAGTCCCCGGTACACAGACGCTATTGCGTAATGGCTCTTAATGTCCTTGTAAATGCTACGTCTCATAGGGTTGATATGAACCAGCGGCATGAGGATTAAATGTCGCGTGAGAATACCTCTCGCCTTTATCCAGATCATCTGAAAGCCGCTGTTTATAACAATAGCTGGTATTTGTGCTGTTGCACAGCGTGTGGGCGTCATCCAGCTCCCATAGCGTGAAGCATAAACCTGCTTTACCTGGTTTCCTCATTTTCACAATCGTTAAGAAATACATGGTGAGATTTACGGTTCAATAAATTATGTATTCAGATACCTGAGAGGCCTTTTAGCCTGGGTCCGAAGACTGACCTAAATTTCAAAACATGTCAAAACACTTAAAGGGTATAAAATCTGTTTTCGGCTGTCAGAAAATGAATTAAATGATATGTCTTCTAGCTAAGGCTCAGATTACTGTCCCGGTATTATCTTCTTATGGGTTGTGACGGCGCCGGCGTGAGGTGACAGAGTCGAACGGGTAGCGGGAACCTCTATTCACTAGGTGGGGTTCAGTTAAATAATTCATTGTTACTGCGAATGTATACCTCTAATATACTAGCTGCACCCCGCGGTGAATAAGTAATCCCACGGGAACACTGCACTTTTCCGGGATCAAAGTAGCCTATGTGCTAATCCAGGATATAAGCTATCTTGGTACCAAATATCATCAAAATCCATTCAGCCGTTTGAGCGTCAAAGAGTAACAAACATCCCCATTTATATACACTTTCCCTTTTATAATATTAGCAGGATATTTGCAATACGGGATTAGTCCACCTATTCGAATATACAATCTGGCAAATTCGTTTATTATAAATAAATGACTGGCCTGACTGCTCAGTGGACTGTCAGTAGTAGGTGGCTGCCTTTTGCGCTGTCAGGTCGTGGGTTCGATTCCCACTCAGGACAAATATTTGTGTGACGAACATAGATGTTTGGTCTGTCTGGGTGTTAATATGTATTATATGTATGTATTTACAAAAAAGTATATAAGTATTATATCAGTTGTCTGGTTCCCATGATACAAGTTATGCTTAGTTTACTTTGGGGTTAGAAGGCGTTGTGTGAAATGACCACCTATATTTATTTATTATTTATCTGGAAATTATGCTCGGCAGATTTACGACTGTAATAAAGTCAGACTTTTTAAAATGTTATGGTCCTCTTGTAATCACTCTACTCACACTGGCCTGTTCAATTCATTATCAGCTAATCCAAGATTGATGCCTCAGTATTTTTTATTTGCTATAAGGCTACATTTGATCGTAATCAAACCTGATGTTTCCAAGTGACGATGCAGTCTACGATGTACCATGTTTGCCTAAGAGCAAATAATAAAAGTTACTTACAAAAAAAAGGTCGCAGGTTCGAAATTAAAATAACAGTTGAGAACTTAGCAAAACACAATCTGAGCTTATTTTGTATTCGAAAAGGTTAAGGAAACTCGACACAAAATGTAAATAAATTATGAGGTCAAGCGCTACCTGTTTTTCGCCTTCAATTATGTAATAATCGTTATAGGTATGGGTGGATGTATTGGATCGGTATCATAGCAACCGACGGAGATGAAACCCACGCCCATCTCCGGAAATAACTCATCACAATCAATAACCAGCCTCCTCATCCCATTGCAACTGCACGCATGCGCTGCCGCACCCGGGTGGCGCGGGCACCTCGCTGCACTCAGCTCGCCCGGAATGTTCTAGATACGTACAAAGTACATGCCTATGTCGAAATTATGTTCGCGAGATCGCAATCTGTACCTGTGAGGCTGTCGATACCTGGCGAACATTCGTTCACTCAATCACTCAATCAACGAGTGTTACTAGCTTTCGTTGCGTTCGCTAGTGTTCGCTGGTGTTCGCTAGGGTTCGCTACGTCAGCGCCAGTGTGAAAGCTTCGTAATTTCTCTCTGGATAATATAGATCGTAAAACGGTGGTCCTAGTCTATACCCGAGATATTTATGATACTATTTTAATCTATGTCGAAGTAGTAACAAGTGTACAATTTGAATAACAATTTATAATATGGCAAAGGTTTTCGTGACACGTGTAGAGATTGATGTAAGAGCATTATGAATTACGAAGGGATGATTGCGATGGAACTTAGTTACTTTTTGAGTTTGCGTACAAAAGATTCGATGAAGATTATTAATATCCATACAAATAAATAAAATTGGAGTGTCTGTTTGTAATTTTAAAATAACCGCTTTTTGCTAAGTGCATATGGATGTATACACGGTACATATACCTAAAACATTTTTTTTTTAATTTTTGTCTGTCTGTCTGTCTGATTGTTCCGCTAATCTCTGAAATTCTGTCTGTTTGTTCCGCTAATCTCTGAAATGGCGGGACCTATTTTGACGGAACTTTCACTGGCAGAAAGCTGATGTAACAAGGAGTAACTTAGGCTACTTTTCCGAGGGGTAAAATAGGGGTGCGTGATAAAACAGAATTACACGCGGACGTTGTCGCAGGCAAAAACTAGTAAAATATATATTTCTAAGTAAGAGGTAAGTAAATGAACCATTCGACACATCACAGATACAAACTTATTTATGCAATAGGCACTATAACACAATTTTAAGTTTATGATATGGTAGAGGTACATATTGCTCAGTCAGACAGAGACAATCCGACGCCTACGCAACAAATCTATCATTGGGTGTTTTACTGATGTATAGAATTACCTAATAGATTTTTGATTGCAATATCTGAGATCATTTTTAATCAATAACTAAAGTTCATTGGCCATTATCAAATTCAGTTGGAAGGACCGAAAACCTAGACGGTAAATATTGTATTATATTCATATTACCTGTTATATTATATAATATTATATTATATTAATATAGCTGCATTAAGTTAACATTTGTTTATTTATAAACAAATACCAACATAATGGTTAACATCAGTACTACATTAATTACAAATTGTATTCGACCATCAATGTGCAAATATACGTATAAGGTATAATTTATTCAGCAAGCCTCGTTTGCTTGTAGATTTAACATGAGCTTGAATGCTGGTTAAAATTGAATATTTGTTAGTACCTAGTAAGAACGAAGCTAGAGCAAACAACTGGGATTATTTTCCCTCTAATGGAAGTAGAAATGAAACTAGTGACGACTGGGATTGCTATTCCCCACTTGTTTCTAGTGGAAGCGACTGTTATTTTCCATTAGTACCTTGTAGGAACGGAAGGATTGACGATGATTGGAAATTATTCAGTCCACTTTCAAAAACATCAAACAGTCCATCATTTGTTACGGTACTTTCTAAGATTGAGTTTGATTGTAAGAAAATTGTTAGACTTCACTGTGGTATCAATTTATATATAGTTTCTGAATTACACGAATAATGGGAACCTCGTGTAGTGTCTTTAGTGTTTATGTATGTTTGGAGAAAATAAGTTTTATTTCAAGTTTGAGCATAAGTTTTTTTCTATTTCAAATAAAATTTCAAAGTAAAACGGAAAATAAATGAGTTTTCAATGTGTGAACTGTATATTCCGTGGCAGTGTTTAATAAATTTACTATTTGCTATGTATGGAGTAAGCATAGATTTCGATTACCAAAAGACTACTATGTTCTGCAACGTTTGTATAAATAAATGCCTATTGTAATTCAAACATTGTTTTCTTTTCATTTACGTCAACTTACCTAATTTGGTAATTTATTTTGACATCTGAGTATTCAGCTACTTCTAACATAATGATGCAAGGAACAAAGGTTAGGCGACACTTAATTTTGAGACACAAAAACTGAATTAAATTACATTGAAAGGTCAGCGGTTATTGTAAAATAAACGTTAATTTTGCTCAAGTTGTTACAAGTTACTTTTTTTGTAATTTGTTACTGATTTGGTCATACTCATACATAGTTAAGATAATCTGGTTTTGGTTAACAGAATCTGATTCAACATTTTCTTGCTTTGCCATATTAAGATACAACTTGTATATACTTAGGGTACAAATGTATGTGTACAAATCCTTATACCTAAGTTTGTCCTACAAGTTACGATAACTAAATATGTGAGCAAATAAGGATCAATTGCAATGTTTGTTTTCGCAAATGTTTGTTTTTCTTTTAACTTATTTATTTTTACTCAATTATTTATAATATAATTTTCAACGAAAAGGTAAAAGACTGATTGATTTATATAATACTTCCTTTGGAGTTCGCGAAGATAACGCTAAAACCATCCTCCATATGCGAAAGCATTTATGGTCAAAATTACCTACCGGTATTATATTTATCATAATATAATCTTGACTGGCCTCACAAATCAATTGGTAGTGATACTGTCTTTTGTACTGTGGGTCGTGGGTTCAATTTTCACCCAGGACAAAAATGAGAGTGACGGATATTTAATAGTTTACAAAAAGTACAAAAATACAAGTATTCTGTTAGTTATCTAGTTCCCTTAGTACAAATTTGTATTAGTTTAAGGCACGATGGCGCTGTGTGAAAATTTTCAAACAGTATTTAATTAAAAACCTGACTGCAGCAATGTAGCCAAATGTAGCAATTGGGTTCAGGCTCATTTGATAACAGCTCTACCAGCTTAGTCCTCTTCTGTGAAGTGACAGGGCTCTGGGTTATAATGACCAGCTGCCAGTGAGGGCTGATTTTTTTAAGTCTATCTACTCTCTGGCTTCTTTTCTTTGTTTTATGTTTGTGGGCAATTCACACAGTGCCATCTAGCCCCAAACTAAGCATAGCTTGTACTATGGGAACCAGGCAACTGATAGATACATATATACTTTTTTGTTAATACATACATATTAACACCCAGACAAGGAACAAACATCTATATTCGTCACAGAAACCCAGGACCTACAGCGCATAAATTAAGGCAGAGTTACTGTTAACTGAGCAGTGTGACGATCCCAACTCTGCTCACCAAAATTACCCACCAAAATTACTTCCTGGATCTTATTAGATGTAATAATAAATTCATCTCACATCTGCGGACGGGAATGAATGCAAAGTTGTCAGTTTGCTTGAAGTTGACATTGAAGGTTAATTTGTGTTTCTATAAATTTACGTAATAATGGGAGCTGACAAGTCAAACCATTGACCATATTAATAACAACATGTCTAGGCAGTATAATTTTACAATAAAAATGTGTTGAAAAAAATACTAAAATGATTAAAGGAAACTCATGTCTGCTTCGATCATAAATGTAGATTCTGCGATACATTCTTAAACTTAATTAAGTATATGGATTGAGTGAGTAATATTTGAAGGCCATTTGCCATTCCTTTCTTTTTAGGGTTGCCATATCTCAGGATTTATCCAGATATTTCGGGATTTTAGGCTCTTCTTAAGATTGCGGCCGAATTTTGGAAATATAAGTAAAGTCAGGATTTTTAGAATATTCAATAAAATAGAATAGAATTTTGAAATCTTTTTTATTAAAAGTAATCAAAAAAATCATCTCAAAAGTAAACCAACATTTACTAATGTATTAAACCTTCATCTACTACTTATTATAATTACTTTGAGAAGTTTCCTTGTTAGTTTGCAAAGATACCTTTTTAGTAAGTGTTTTCTTTAATCACTGTTGACTTCTTTCCCACAAAAGTTGTAAAATACGTTTACGAGAAAAATCTTTAGATTTTTCAATGAAAATTTGACTTTTCCTCCGGACTTTTAAATTCTCCATCTGGTAACCCTAAGTTAGAGAGGGAAGGTTCGGCGCTGGTGTCAAACGAGCAGGACAGGAAGAACAACCAACTTGAAAAATATTAACTGAGGCGATTCAAAAGGGAATTAAAGGCAGAAAACAAATACTTACAGTCAAAATAAGTGATAGGTACTTGAAACCTCATATTTTAACAACTATTAGCTGGCTTTTCGATGCAATTGCTCTATGAATTCAATAGAAAAGAAATTTGGTTGCACACGTGGCGGGAGATCGGACGTTTCCGCCCTGCTTAACGATGCGAAACAATGAGAATATATAAGGAATACTGGGGTATTTGGGATCACTTTTAGCCACGGGTCAGGTAAGGGTTGTGAGGTTCAAGCTACGCCGGGTAAGTTGCACGCATCTTGTTAAAATGTTAGGCTATTTTACATTACCTTTGTGCATTTATGTTGTGATTCCATTTTTAAATTTTATTGAAATTTCTCCGTACATCTATTGCCGTGCTATCTGTTGTTTTGGTTGTTTCTAAGATGAAATAAGCTGCGCATTGCGTAGAACCTGTGGTGACGATTATATTTGTGTGGAATGGTTTTATTAACGCAATTATGTGAAGTTATGGAAGTGCTTTTTGAAATACGGTTCTTTGAAAGTATTAACGATTCTTTTTCGTAAAAGGCATGAGAAAAATCATGTCCTTGGCTTAATTACTAAACGTGTGCTATTAATAGACAACTGTGTGCCTTTGCCTCAGAAGTCTATACGGATCCTAGGTCAGCCATCTTTTATTTTATAAGTTTACATATTACATTTACATATTTAATATGTGTACATTATTGTGGGGGCGCAAACGTGACAAGTAGTGATTGGACTGATGCGACAGCCATGTCTACCCTTATTTGATAATTTGACGTTGTGGGTAGGGCTGACACCATGGATAAACATTATTGGCCAATACAAATATTAAAATATATTTTCGAAAAATTTTGTCTTGCGTCCTTATGCCGGTGGTGAGATGGGGTTTCGTTACAGCAGTGAGGCCTGTCTATTTGTACTGGCATGCTGCACTAGCAAATGACCTGTGCTCTATGTATCATTAGACGTCACGATTTTACTGCATATCCGTCCAAGGTATAAGAAATTAAACAAACTTACAAATAAATAAGCAATATTTTAATTCTTAAAAAAATCATAATGTCGTTGAAGCACTTAAATAGTAACAAAGATTAAAAAAAAAAGATAAAAAAAGAGAATTTATTCACATAAGACATGGTTAGTAACAGATAAAAGGTTGAGTCGAAGGATCTACATGTCTTGCCAGCTTCAGGGCATGTGAATATTTTAATAATATGAATCTATAGTAACAATTATATTAATGTCATATTTTAATATTTATATTTATTATTAATGTTATATAATACTAGATAATTGGGTCAAAACTTAAATGTCAAATATTGTTCAACGGAATAGAAACATAGTTCGGTAAGTAATTATTAACATAAGCTCGAAAATATTGGAGTAAGAGGTGTGCCTCTAAAATTGTTTCGCAGCTACCTTGAAAATCGCTCCCAATATGTCCTGATAGATAATCTAAAAGTGATGAAGAATATGTCTGCTTCGGAGTTCCTCAGGGTAGCGTTCTCGGACCTACCCTGCTTTTAATATATATAAATGAACTTTGTAACCTTAATCTTCCTAACTGCAAAATAATTACCTATGCTGATGATACTGTTCTCCTGGTTCATGGGCGTAATTAGCAGGAAGTTTGTGACCACTCTGAAAATTCTCTAAAATCTGTAATGACCTGGCTTCGCAATAATCTCCTTACTCTTAATATTTCAAAAAGTAAATTCATCCCATTCACTCCCATTTTTTCAATCCAATCCCATCTTCGACTTTTTCTATCACTGCACACGATTGCACAAATTATTCTGTCTCAGTCTCCTGTTCCTGTAGATATTTAGAACGATCGACAAGCATTAAATATCTTGGAGTTGTGGTAGATAGCAATCTAAGTTGGACGCAACTTATAAACTCAACAGTTTCCAGAGTTAGAAAGCTGATATATGTTTTTAAGAAATTAAGATCTGTATTTGGATTCCAATCCCTCAAAATCATTTATTATGCCCTAGCGCAGTCAGTCATGTCGTACTGCATCACTTCTTGGGGCTGCTCCATCAAAACCACGATGCTTAGATTGGAAAGAGCTCAGAGGGCTGTGCTGAAGGTTTTGACTAAGAAACCTATCTGGTTTCCTACTACGGACTTGTATTTACTTTGTACGGTACCTACAGTACGCCAAATATTTATTCTCCACACCATACTTCGGAAACATTCCCAAACATTCTATGATCCCATACTAGTCAATCGAAGATCAGACAAAATCTTTAAAATTGAACCACGTCGTACGGTTTTAGCAAGCCGTCATTTTCTATACATAAGCTCTTCTCTTTATAACAGAGTTAATAAGGAAATCACTGTTTACCCTCTAACATATTATCAGTGCAAAATTAAATGCTTAAACTGGTTACAAAACCTAACATATGAAGACACTGAGGATCTTCTAAAGGTCGTTAAATGATTAATTAATGAAATATGTCGTCTCAACTCACGAAACGCTCGTCCAACCCGCTCATACACACACACACACACACACACACACACAAACACACACACACACATACACAGACACACATGCACACACACACACACACATACACACACACACACACAGACACACATGCACACGCACGCACGCACACACACACGCAAACAAAGCATGCATACAATACTTTTTTGTAACGATTGCCTATATTACTCCATATTTTTCTAATTTTCAAATATTGTTAATAAAGTTTGGCTTTCTTGTATGGAACTAAAAACTGCTGTAACGGAGGTGGGCGTTGATGCCTGCGACACAGTTTTATTACTTCTGCAGACATCATCGTTTCTCCACTATCATAATCCACTGTTTTGTTCCTCTAATAAAATATTTTGATTTGATTTGAATTTAAAAAGTTTCATCACGTTTCAGTTATCATAACGGGAATTATCGCGTGAATCATCGCGTGAATCCTATGAGAGACCTGAACAAGTAAGGCAACAAGCGCAGAGACAATTGATCGCATCATTTAAGAGTAATCAACAATCTGAGAGTATCTCTAGTAGTCGGGCAGCGGATCGAAGAACTTACCGAAACATCGATCAGATAAACGTAAGTCAAGAGTCTGTTGAAAGTGCTCAGACAGCCGAAAGACACGACGATAAATCTCCGCAAGGGACATTAATAGCTCCTGAACTACGTAATTCCAGGGCTTCTTTGACTAGTGTCTTTGATTCGTCGCCGCTCTTCCAAACAATAACTTAGAAAAATCAAATAGATCTGATGACACGGAAGCTATCGATGATAGTCCTCATAGTGGAAAAACCTATGTCATTGAAAGGAATAGAGATTTTAGCAGTAGAATGGGGAGTGAAAGACATTCTGGAGAAGACGAAGCGTCCATCGAAACAGGACAAACCTCTCGTACCAGAAAGAGGTCCCTATTTGAAGGAATGTCCGGCGAGAAGATAATATCTGATCACGAGAGCGATCACAGTCAAGCTTCAAAAAGAAGTGTTATATTGCATTATGTAAATAAAAAAAAAACTAAACGTCGTCGAACTAAAACCGGTGCTAAACGCAGGATGGGCATGAAAGATCAAGCTTCGCAGACTGATCCTTCCCAACCTAGAAGGATTCAAGAAGATGCCATCAATGAAAACATCCCTTTTGGGTACCTAATGATTTTCGATACTTACAACTTTCGAAACCTGACTACAATCATATCTTCATTTAATCCCCAATACTGATTAGAATCTATGTACTTAATAATTAGTGACAAAGTTTTGGAGGAAAAAGTTTTTTGTTACCATTAGTATTTGTAAATAAGATGGACAAACAATATTGATCAGAATCAATGTATCGAATAATTAATAAGGTGTAGTGGACTATCTGCATTGTAATTTGTCAGCCGGCCTATAAGCGACATAGTATAAATAATCCGTCGTCAGTCCACAAACTCTCCTTTATTGGCTCCAAGAAGCTGCACTGCAGCGGCCACACCCTGGTAACCACGTCGGCTCGTGGGCTAAACCTGGAGGAGGGACTCGTGAACAACATCTCACGAGTTACTGAGCCACCCTCTGAGTTGTGTTGTCCTGGCTGTACAAACAGCAGTCCACCACACACAGCAGTCCATATATCGTATATAAAATCATAATGTCATTGAAGCACTTAAATAGTAACAAAGATTGATAGTTCAATACTTAATAAGACTGAATAACAGTGCAAGAATGTGTACTAGTCCCCACACTAGGATTCCCTGTGTTGTGGATGGCTATTTCCTTCCAGAAGTATATATTGAATAATTGAACTTCTTTCACAAACTACGGTTTAATTACCACTGATACATTCAGTAGAGACTCACCGAAAATGTCACCTTTTTAAAGAGCCGTGTCTAAATACTGCAAACAAGTTTAGCGAGCTGGCAACTCAGTAATTGCAATGTAATTAATTGTAAAAACTCAGTAATTGTAAAAATGA
This sequence comes from Chesias legatella, assembly GCA_947359385.1. NCBI lineage: Eukaryota > Metazoa > Arthropoda > Insecta > Lepidoptera > Geometridae > Chesias > Chesias legatella. The sequence goes on along the minus strand of OX375762.1, from coordinate 10,480,452 downwards.
CGCCGAAGAGATTGAAACCAGTTTGCCGAAAATATGTCAAAAGTTAGACAGATGGATTAATAGCGAAGACATGAACCCCAACAGGCGAATGGCTCTCAGAACCGCTGCAGTCATGAATAGTGGTGCCACCAAGATCTACCAGCAAAAGGCACGGCAATTGTTTGAAGATGTGTTTAAATTAGATGGAGAAATCATAATACGGAATAGAAGGTCACCATATTATGGAAGTCAAAACATAGAAGACATCTCATCTGGTGAATCATAATCTGAATCATCACGTGAATCATCACGTGAATCATCGCGTAAATCAACGCGTGAATCATCGCGTGAATCCTATGAGAGACCTGAACAAGTAAGGCAACAAGCGCAGAGACAATTGATCGCATCATTTAAGAGTAATCAACAATCTGAGAGTATCTCTAGTAGTCGGGCAGCGGATCGAAGAACTTACCGAAACATCGATCAGATAAACGTAAGTCAAGAGTCTGTTGAAAGTGCACAGACAGCCGAAAGACAAGACGATAAATCTCCGCAAGGGACATTAATAGCTCCTGAACTACGTAATTCCAGGGCTTCTTTGACTAGTGTCTTTGATTCTTCGCCGCTCTTCCAAACAATAACTTAGAAAAATCAAATAGATCTGATGACACGGAAGCTATCGATGATAGTCCTCATAGTGGAAAAACCTATATCATTGAAAGGAATAGAGATTTTAGCAGTAGAATGGGGAGTGAAAGACATTCTGGACAAGACGAAGCGTCCATCGAAACAGGACAAACCTCTCGTACCAGAAAGAGGTCCCTATTTGAAGGAATGTCCGGCGAGAAGATAATATCTGATCACGAGAGCGATCACAGTCAAGCTTCACAAAGAAGTGTTATATTGCATTCTGCAAATAAAAAAAATACTAAACGTCGTTGAACTAAAACCGGTGCTAAACGCAGGATGGGCATGAAAGATCAAGCTTCGCAGACTGATCCTTCCCAACCTAGAAGGATTCAAGAAGATGCCATCAATGAAAACATCCCTTTTGGGTACCTAATGATTTTCGATACTTACAACTTTCGAAACCTGACTACAATCATATCTTCATTTAATCCCCAATACTGATTAGAATCTATGTACTTAATAATTAGTGACAAAGTTTTGGAGGAAAAAGTTTTTTGTTACCATTAGTATTTGTAAATAAGATGGACAAACAATATTGATCAGAATCAATGTATCGAATAATTAATAAGGTGTAGTGGACTATCTGCGTTGTAATTTGTCAGCCGGCCTATAAGCGACATAGTATAAATAATCCGTCGTCAGTCCACAAACTCTCCTTTATTGGCTCCAAGAAGCTGCACTGCAGCGGCCACACCCTGGTAACCACGTCGGCTCGTGGGCTAAACCTGGAGGAGGGACTCGTGAACAACATCTCACGAGTTACTGAGCCACCCTCTGAGTTGTGTTGTCCTGGCTGTACAAACAGCAGTCCACCACACACAGCAGTCCATATATCGTATATAAAATCATAATGTCATTGAAGCACTTAAATAGTAACAAAGATTGATAGTTCAATACTTAATAAGACTGAATAACAGTGCAAGAATGTGTACTAGTCCCCACACTAGGATTCCCTGTGTTGTGGATGGCTATTTCCTTCCAGAAGTATATATTGAATAATTGAACTTCTTTCACAAACTACGGTTTAATTACCACTGATACATTCAGTAGAGACTCACCGAAAATGTCACCTTTTTAAAGAGCCGTGTCTAAATACTGCAAACAAGTTTAGCGAGCTGGCAACTCAGTAATTGCAATGTAATTAATTGTAAAAACTCAGTAATTGTAAAAATGACGCCGAAGAGATTGAAACCAGTTTGCCGAAAATATGTCAAAAGTTAGACAGATGGATTAATAGCGAAGACATGAACCCCAACAGGCGAATGGCTCTCAGAACCGCTGCAGTCATGAATAGTGGTGCCACCAAGATCTACCAGCAAAAGGCACGGCAATTGTTTGAAGATGTGTTTAAATTAGATGGAGAAATCATAATACGGAATAGAAGGTCACCATATTATGGAAGTCAAAACATAGAAGACATCTCATCTGGTGAATCATAATCTGAATCATCACGTGAATCATCACGTGAATCATCGCGTAAATCAACGCGTGAATCATCGCGTGAATCCTATGAGAGACCTGAACAAGTAAGGCAACAAGCGCAGAGACAATTGATCGCATCATTTAAGAGTAATCAACAATCTGAGAGTATCTCTAGTAGTCGGGCAGCGGATCGAAGAACTTACCGAAACATCGATCAGATAAACGTAAGTCAAGAGTCTGTTGAAAGTGCTCAGACAGCCGAAAGACAAGACGATAAATCTCCGCAAGGGACATTAATAGCTCCTGAACTACGTAATTCCAGGGCTTCTTTGACTAGTGTCTTTGATTCTTCGCCGCTCTTCCAAACAATAACTTAGAAAAATCAAATAGATCTGATGACACGGAAGCTATCGATGATAGTCCTCATAGTGGAAAAACCTATATCATTGAAAGGAATAGAGATTTTAGCAGTAGAATGGGGAGTGAAAGACATTCTGGACAAGACGAAGCGTCCATCGAAACAGGACAAACCTCTCGTACCAGAAAGAGGTCCCTATTTGAAGGAATGTCCGGCGAGAAGATAATATCTGATCACGAGAGCGATCACAGTCAAGCTTCACAAAGAAGTGTTATATTGCATTCTGCAAATAAAAAAAATACTAAACGTCGTTGAACTAAAACCGGTGCTAAACGCAGGATGGGCATGAAAGATCAAGCTTCGCAGACTGATCCTTCCCAACCTAGAAGGATTCAAGAAGATGCCATCAATGAAAACATCCCTTTTGGGTACCTAATGATTTTCGATACTTACAACTTTCGAAACCTGACTACAATCATATCTTCATTTAATCCCCAATACTGATTAGAATCTATGTACTTAATAATTAGTGACAAAGTTTTGGAGGAAAAAGTTTTTTGTTACCATTAGTATTTGTAAATAAGATGGACAAACAATATTGATCAGAATCAATGTATCGAATAATTAATAAGGTGTAGTGGACTATCTGCATTGTAATTTGTCAGCCGGCCTATAAGCGACATAGTATAAATAATCCGTCGTCAGTCCACAAACTCTCCTTTATTGGCTCCAAGAAGCTGCACTGCAGCGGCCACACCCTGGTAACCACGTCGGCTCGTGGGCTAAACCTGGAGGAGGGACTCGTGAACAACATCTCACGAGTTACTGAGCCACCCTCTGAGTTGTGTTGTCCTGGCTGTACAAACAGCAGTCCACCACACACAGCAGTCCATATATCGTATATAAAATCATAATGTCATTGAAGCACTTAAATAGTAACAAAGATTGATAGTTCAATACTTAATAAGACTGAATAACAGTGCAAGAATGTGTACTAGTCCCCACACTAGGATTCCCTGTGTTGTGGATGGCTATTTCCTTCCAGAAGTATATATTGAATAATTGAACTTCTTTCACAAACTACGGTTTAATTACCACTGATACATTCAGTAGAGACTCACCGAAAATGTCACCTTTTTAAAGAGCCGTGTCTAAATACTGCAAACAAGTTTAGCGAGCTGGCAACTCAGTAATTGCAATGTAATTAATTGTAAAAACTCAGTAATTGTAAAAATGACGCCGAAGAGATTGAAACCAGTTTGCCGAAAATATGTCGAAAGTTAGACAGATGGATTAATAGCGAAGACATGAACCCCAACAGGCAAATGGCTCTCAGAACCGCTGCAGTCATGAATAGTGGTGCCACCAAGATCTACCAGCAAAAGGCACGGCAATTGTTTGAAGATGTGTTTAAATTAGATGGAGAAATCATAATACGGAATAGAAGGTCACCATATTATGGAAGTCAAAACATAGAAGACATCTCATCTGGTGAATCATAATCTGAATCATCACGTGAATCATCACGTGAATCATCGCGTAAATCAACGCGTGAATCATCGCGTGAATCCTATGAGAGACCTGAACTAGTAAGGCAACAAGCGCAGAGACAATTGATCGCATCATTTAAGAGTAATCAACAATCTGAGAGTATCTCTAGTAGTCGGGCAGCGGATCGAAGAACTTACCGAAACATCGATCAGATAAACGTAAGTCAAGAGTCTGTTGAAAGTGCTCAGACAGCCGAAAGACAAGACGATAAATCTCCGCAAGGGACATTAATAGCTCCTGAACTACGTAATTCCAGGGCTTCTTTGACTAGTGTCTTTGATTCTTCGCCGCTCTTCCAAACAATAACTTAGAAAAATCAAATAGATCTGATGACACGGAAGCTATCGATGATAGTCCTCATAGTGGAAAAACCTATATCATTGAAAGGAATAGAGATTTTAGCAGTAGAATGGGGAGTGAAAGACATTCTGGACAAGACGAAGCGTCCATCGAAACAGGACAAACCTCTCGTACCAGAAAGAGGTCCCTATTTGAAGGAATGTCCGGCGAGAAGATAATATCTGATCACGAGAGCGATCACAGTCAAGCTTCACAAAGAAGTGTTATATTGCATTCTGCAAATAAAAAAAATACTAAACGTCGTTGAACTAAAACCGGTGCTAAACGCAGGATGGGCATGAAAGATCAAGCTTCGCAGACTGATCCTTCCCAACCTAGAAGGATTCAAGAAGATGCCATCAATGAAAACATCCCTTTTGGGTACCTAATGATTTTCGATACTTACAACTTTCGAAACCTGACTACAATCATATCTTCATTTAATCCCCAATACTGATTAGAATCTATGTACTTAATAATTAGTGACAAAGTTTTGGAGGAAAAAGTTTTTTGTTACCATTAGTATTTGTAAATAAGATGGACAAACAATATTGATCAGAATCAATGTATCGAATAATTAATAAGGTGTAGTGGACTATCTGCGTTGTAATTTGTCAGCCGGCCTATAAGCGACATAGTATAAATAATCCGTCGTCAGTCCACAAACTCTCCTTTATTGGCTCCAAGAAGCTGCACTGCAGCGGCCACACCCTGGTAACCACGTCGGCTCGTGGGCTAAACCTGGAGGAGGGACTCGTGAACAACATCTCACGAGTTACTGAGCCACCCTCTGAGTTGTGTTGTCCTGGCTGTACAAACAGCAGTCCACCACACACAGCAGTCCATATATCGTATATAAAATCATAATGTCATTGAAGCACTTAAAAAGTAACAAAGATTGATAGTTCAATACTTAATAAGACTGAATAACAGTGCAAGAATGTGTACTAGTCCCCACACTAGGATTCCCTGTGTTGTGGATGGCTATTTCCTTCCAGAAGTATATATTGAATAATTGAACTTCTTTCACAAACTACGGTTTAATTACCACTGATACATTCAGTAGAGACTCACCGAAAACGTCACCTTTTTAAAGAGCCGTGTCTAAATACTGCAAACAAGTTTAGCGAGCTGGCAACTCAGTAATTGCAATGTAATTAATTGTAAAAACTCAGTAATTGTAAAAATGACGCCGAAGAGATTGAAACCAGTTTGCCGAAAATATGTCGAAAGTTAGACAGATGGATTAATAGCGAAGACATGAACCCCAACAGGCGAATGGCTCTCAGAACCGCTGCAGTCATGAATAGTGGTGCCACCAAGATCTACCAGCAAAAGGCACGGCAATTGTTTGAAGATGTGTTTAAATTAGATGGAGAAATCATAATACGGAATAGAAGGTCACCATATTATGGAAGTCAAAACATAGAAGACATCTCATCTGGTGAATCATAATCTGAATCATCACGTGAATCATCACGTGAATCATCGCGTAAATCAACGCGTGAATCATCGCGTGAATCCTATGAGAGACCTGAACAAGTAAGGCAACAAGCGCAGAGACAATTGATCGCATCATTTAAGAGTAATCAACAATCTGAGAGTATCTCTAGTAGTCGGGCAGCGGATCGAAGAACTTACCGAAACATCGATCAGATAAACGTAAGTCAAGAGTCTGTTGAAAGTGCTCAGACAGCCGAAAGACAAGACGATAAATCTCCGCAAGGGACATTAATAGCTCCTGAACTACGTAATTCCAGGGCTTCTTTGACTAGTGTCTTTGATTCTTCGCCGCTCTTCCAAACAATAACTTAGAAAAATCAAATAGATCTGATGACACGGAAGCTATCGATGATAGTCCTCATAGTGGAAAAACCTATATCATTGAAAGGAATAGAGATTTTAGCAGTAGAATGGGGAGTGAAAGACATTCTGGACAAGACGAAGCGTCCATCGAAACAGGACAAACCTCTCGTACCAGAAAGAGGTCCCTATTTGAAGGAATGTCCGGCGAGAAGATAATATCTGATCACGAGAGCGATCACAGTCAAGCTTCACAAAGAAGTGTTATATTGCATTCTGCAAATAAAAAAAATACTAAACGTCGTTGAACTAAAACCGGTGCTAAACGCAGGATGGGCATGAAAGATCAAGCTTCGCAGACTGATCCTTCCCAACCTAGAAGGATTCAAGAAGATGCCATCAATGAAAACATCCCTTTTGGGTACCTAATGATTTTCGATACTTACAACTTTCGAAACCTGACTACAATCATATCTTCATTTAATCCCCAATACTGATTAGAATCTATGTACTTAATAATTAGTGACAAAGTTTTGGAGGAAAAAGTTTTTTGTTACCATTAGTATTTGTAAATAAGATGGACAAACAATATTGATCAGAATCAATGTATCGAATAATTAATAAGGTGTAGTGGACTATTTGCGTTGTAATTTGTCAGCCGGCCTATAAGCGACATAGTATAAATAATCCGTCGTCAGTCCACAAACTCTCCTTTATTGGCTCCAAGAAGCTGCACTGCAGCGGCCACACCCTGGTAACCACGTCGGCTCGTGGGCTAAACCTGGAGGAGGGACTCGTGAACAACATCTCACGAGTTACTGAGCCACCCTCTGAGTTGTGTTGTCCTGGCTGTACAAACAGCAGTCCACCACACACAGCAGTCCATATATCGTATATAAAATCATAATGTCATTGAAGCACTTAAATAGTAACAAAGATTGATAGTTCAATACTTAATAAGACTGAATAACAGTGCAAGAATGTGTACTAGTCCCCACACTAGGATTCCCTGTGTTGTGGATGGCTATTTCCTTCCAGAAGTATATATTGAATAATTGAACTTCTTTCACAAACTACGGTTTAATTACCACTGATACATTCAGTAGAGACTCACCGAAAACGTCACCTTTTTAAAGAGCCGTGTCTAAATACTGCAAACAAGTTTAGCGAGCTGGCAACTCAGTAATTGCAATGTAATTAATTGTAAAAACTCAGTAATTGTAAAAATGACGCCGAAGAGATTGAAACCAGTTTGCCGAAAATATGTCAAAAGTTAGACAGATGGATTAATAGCGAAGACATGAACCCCAACAGGCGAATGGCTCTCAGAACCGCTGCAGTCATGAATAGTGGTGCCACCAAGATCTACCAGCAAAAGGCACGGCAATTGTTTGAAGATGTGTTTAAATTAGATGGAGAAATCATAATACGGAATAGAAGGTCACCATATTATGGAAGTCAAAACATAGAAGACATCTCATCTGGTGAATCATAATCTGAATGATCACGTGTATCATCACGTGAATCATCGCGTAAATCAACGCGTGAATCATCACGGGAATCATCGCGTAAATCAACGCGTGAATCATCACGGGAATCATCACGGGAATTAGCCGTGCCAAAAATTGTGAAAATAGTTGTCGTCGAGTTAAAATTCAAATGCCGATTATAAAAACTTATTTTGCAAAGCGCTTTAAATCATTTGCTTTTCCGTTTATAAATAAACGCATAGTGTCTAAATGTGAACTAGACTCCTGTTCCCTGTATGCACGCACACACACACACACACACACACACACACACACACACACACGCATACACACACACACTTACATACACAGACACACACACACACACTGGCGCACTCGCGCCCATTCTCACCAGACATTCAATGTTATTTGAAAATGCGCAGGCCCTAAATATGTATAATTGTTATTTGTATTAACTAACTTGGATATTTTGTGGTCTGTGTAAAACTGAAATTATAATTGTTTTTTATTTGTATAACTTCTAGTATAATTGCTTTAATGTTTTTTTTTTACCTAACTGTCTCACATGTTTTCTCCTAGAATTAGAATTAAGTAATCGTATTTGGACACCCATGAGACAGGCTAGCCCTAGTGCGGGGTCCACAGGCATATTATTTACACGAATTTTTTTTTGGAAATAAATGAATTTTATTTGATTTGATTTGATTTGATATGTCAAAACCTATGTAAATTCTTCTAAGTCAAGTTTCCTTAAAAATTTCTAAGTCCCAAAAGGGGAAAAATATTTCACAATTTTTCTTGTCCAAATCTTATAACTAATTTAATAAAACGTAATTTTTTAATAATTTTTGTAAGTCAAAATTTTTTAGAAAATTTCAGAAATTTTTCTAAGTCCAAGAATTTTTTGATGGAAAATTTTCTAAGTCTAAAAACAAATTAAAAATTTTTGTTTTTAGCGGAAACCTATTAAGCACATTAAAATCTAAAATAAACAATCTAAAAATTTTCTTATAATACTAATATCACGCACCAATTTTGCTGCAGTGTCGAAATTTGTATTATAAAGAGGGGGGATGGGTATGTCAAAAAGGAGGGGGAGGGGGCCGGGGAGTGAATTTAAGTTCCAAAATATTTTTAAGCTAATCGGGGAAAGCACAAAAAAAAATTCTAAGTTAATGTAAATTTTAAATTTGGAATTTCTGGAGTGGGGGATGATTAGGGGTAGGGGGTGTTAACGGAGGAAATGTGCGTCAATACCCTCTTTATAATAATACAATATAAAACCAAACAATTTTGTGACTTTTCATTAACAAACTAAGTAAAAACAAAAATTTTAGTTTGTATTGCGGTTGACCTTTGATATTTTTTTGCTTATTTCTCGGAAATTTTAAGTATAAACAGATGCAAATTTTTTGACAGTGGGTAGTATAGCCCTAGGACTATCTGGGGACATAAAAATAAATATAGGATCCCACTGCCAATTTCGAGATAAAAATTTTTGTAAATTAGGTCAAACTACGCATTCACAAATAAGGTTGGTAATAGTACTTAAACTTAATTTTTTTCAATTTTGAAAGTGCCTCCCGGCAGCCACTGAAATTCCGCTTCTTTTGGTGGGTCGAGCAGATGTCCCACTCCTCTCCTTCTCAGACTTGAAAAACCATCTGGTTGTTTTTCTGCTCAATATTTCTGCGGGGGAAGTCGGAATTTTCCCGCGAAAAACACCAGCGTGTAGAGCTTCAGGAGACGCTTCTTTTGGCACTAAATACCATGGGGGTCGCCTCTGCAGATCCGGAGAAAAATCCAAATAACTGTTTTAATTTCACTTCAAACAAAGAAAACTTCGCGAAAAATCGTCCCAGGGGAAAAATTTTTCCGCACCCGGGATCAGCTCAACGAGCTGCGTCTTTTGATATAACTTTCGCGAAAATCGGGTCAACTAAATTTTTCGGGATTTTTCGAACGCGGAGCGGCTTTAAATCGTGGCACTCGCGTCTGCGGCTGGTGCGCGACTCCCCCAATACTGATTAGAATCTATGTACTGAATAATTAGTGAAAAAGTTTTGGAGGAATAAGTTTTTTGTTACCATTAGTATTTGTAAATAAGATGGACAAACAATATTGATCAGAATCAATGTACCGAATAATTAATAAGGTGTAGTGGACTATCTGCGTTGTAATTTGTCAGCCGGCCTATAAACGACATAGTATAAAAAAATGTGAGCCGTCACGGGACGCCCGCCTGGCAGATGTGAAACATCGACATTATTTTTTTTTGTGTATTTGTGTCCTGTATGCCGAATAAATGTGTTATCTATCTATCTATCTATCAAAGTCAAAGTCAAAGTCAAAAACTTTATTTCCATAGAATTCATAAAGAAATGACTTGGAAACGTCAATATTCAAAACATAAGGTCACGCGTACTTATCGATAAGTTTGATGCCTGTTCAAACCCTATCCGACTCTCCATGGGGAAGATCTATATATATTATATATTATATTATTATGTTATATATTATTATTATTTATTACTAGTTATTTTTAACAGCTATACAAATAAATAAAATTGGAGTGTCTGTTTGTAATATTAAAATAACCGCTTTTTACTAAGTGCATATGGATGTATACCAGTACATATACCAAAACAAATATTTTAAAAATTTTGGTCTGTTTGTCTGTCTGCCTGTTTGTTCCGGCTAATTTTGATGCGATAATATAATGCAATAATAATCGGTCCGACCGATTTTGACGGGACTTTCACTGGCAGATACCTGATGTGACAAGGAGTAACTTAGGCTACTTTACCCCTCGGTAAAGTAGGGTTGCGTGATAAAACCGAATTCCACGCGGTCGAAGTCGCGGGCAACAGCTAGTCTGGTAATGAATGTTGTCATTGTCTCAGGTGTTGCAGTAATGACCGGTCCGGTAGGTAGGTAACTACATTGGTGTCAAAATCCAGATAGACAGATAAGTGTAAACATATTACAGTTAGCTTCGTACTCCGCTCAGATAGAGATAAATATCAGCCGCTGAATGTCACTTCTGGATTTATAACGTTGTTTTATTTCTGGATACTGCAACACAAAGTACTTTCAGCACTAAATAACAAAAAAAGTATAAGAATTGGTGGACATATAACGTTGCTCCATATAAAGTATATAAAAAGTAAGCTAAGCATAGCTTGCATCATGGGTCTGGTACCTGATAAGTGATATATTTATGTACCTTTTTTTCTATTTTATTTTTATTATAATTTATCTATAAATATATAGATACTTATAGAGAAATAAAGTTTTTGACTTTGACTTTAACTTATGAATCTTTCTATAGTGCAACGTCGTAAAAAAGACCGACGAAGTGCACTTAGCACGTTTGACGGATCACGAATCCCGTGAAAAAAAGCCTTACCTAGTTGTGGTTATACCGTTATTAAGCGAGCTACTTGATAAATATCGCCATCGTGAGACGCACTTGGTAGTTTTTGCGACATTACAACATTATATTACACTATTTTATGAGAACGCGATAAGTATTAAACCTATTTTTACACCGGCATAGATTCCTTTTGACATTACCTCACCTCACCTTTGGTGCCTTTGGTAATCTTGATTCAACTGGTTAATAAGACACATTACTATATAGTTACATTACTTAGCCATGCATGTAATTTTCGTTCAGCTGCTGTATAAGTAGGTACGCATGTAGTGCATTACATGCGTGCTTACACTTAGGTACCTATGTCATGTTAGGTGGTCTGTTATATGTTATACCTACGGTATTGTACTTACAAACTCATTGTAAAGTGTACCTATATAATGTATTAGTTTGAATGATTTTGTTGTGCCTTCCATGTTAAATTTGCGTGTCAATAAATTTATTTAGGTTAGCTGGAAGAAAATGCTATTTAGCATTAAGTTCGCCTATGTACTTGTGCAATTGTGCAATAAAAAAAAACTATCTTTCTATCTATATTTCTTTCTTTCTTTCTTACACAGTAGCTGAAGGAGGATTGCAAGAGCAAGAGAATGTATGAGAATGAGAATTGCTCACCTTATTACGTGCCATACATTTTTTGTACATTGTAATTATTTTGGCATCACTGTTCGTAAATTAATGTCACTATTAGTGACATTAGTTTCGGACGCATATAAAAACTGCCTAAAAATGGGTCACACACAAACAAATATGGTCATCTATATTTAATTGTTATTTAGTCTATTTCAACAAACACATACATATGTAGGCTTATTGTAGAAACATTTTCCACCAGCCAATTTCCTTAGGTAACTTTTATTCGAGCCAATACAGGGTCGCGAACCATATAATCATATGACTAGCCTCACAGCTCCATAGGTAGAAACTGCCTTCTGGCTGTAGGTCGTTGGTTCGAGTCCCACCCACAACAAACATTTTATGTGACGAGCATATGTTTGTTGTGTGTCTGGGTGTTAATATGTATTATATGTGTGTATTTACAAAAAAGTGTATTAGTATTATATCGTTCTGGTTCCCATGATGCAAGCTATGCTTGGCTTACTCTGGGGCTAGATGCGCTGTGTGAAACGTCCATAAAAATATACAGAAGATTTACTTCAAGTACTGTACGCGAAATTTTGCCTGAATAGGAGAGATCAGAGTATCTGTTCGATTAGGGTCGTGAATGTCTGGTTGGTGGACGACAAAATTGTCTGGACCATGAGGTTACGTAGGTACTATGCAATAATAATATTCCGAGTGATAAGTGGTTGCACAAACTTCACGTTGACAAGGCGATATTGGTATTGGACGGTTACAGTTAGCTAACTGCCTCCATTACGTCGGATTATGAGTTATGAGGGCGTCATATAACATAATTGTTATTGTAACTATATATTAAGGTGTTTGATGCAACAGAAATAATGTATCGTGTGTACGAGAAACAATGCGAAGTAATTTCATCACACAACGTGTCTATGATGCGATACCTAGGTACTTATTTCACCAGTCATTTTTAAAATAGTAACCGCATTTTATTCTTTATAATAATATAATTTACAGCTTGTTCTGTCTGTTCGACCAGTTAGCGTAAGTAATACAGAAGGGGAACTCCTATTCTATTCGAGTCACTGGTTCTCTGGAACCATTGTGGTGACAGGATTTTAATTGCTTTTACTGCCTTTCGTGCACTTGACATATGTCTTGGAATTTTTCGTTTTAGTTAGTTCTCACGATGTTTTCATTCACCGTTTGAAAATTGTGCTCATAAATCTTTCAATCGTAAAACTCATAGGTGCACGTCGGGTTTTTGAACCGGTGACCTCCGGATTGAAACTCGTGGTCAGTACCACAGACCACCACGCTCTCAGGGGAACTCCGTTGAGGTCACTAAGTAACGTATATTTCACGTGGCTGACTTGAGGTCGCACGGTCATTATGGCTCGTTTATAAATTGCCCACGCAAGGTCCCCAGTCGTTTATACTCTGTGACATTAATTCAGAACATATACTAAGTAGGCACCCTGTAGGGTGATGTATCGATGTGTGAACGACTGGGCTATTTTTTCAGATTCCGGGTTCACGTAGTCGAAGCCGCCGGCAGAACTGGTTTATACATAAATTTGCATCAGTTAGAGATCCAATGGGTTTGTGTTCCTTTGACAGTATGTATTTCAAACATTCTATATACGTATATTGAACGTATACACAAATATATACCATATATAAATATATATTGTTGTGTCTAACGATATCGTTTTTAGTTATTAATATGTGTGTTGTTTTTGCAAAATAAATACTCTTTCTTTCTTTTCTTTCTATATATGAACAGAGAAGAGTGGGAGGCTTTTCCCTGCAGTTGGACAAAACGGCTTTTTAATAATAAAATATTATGAAAAGAAGATTTGTATGTATTCTTCGATAGCATGGAACAATTTTACGTAATCCCATAAATAAGAAAATTGTTGTTTAATGACGCACACGCTATGCTAACACTTTAAATTAGACTTACGTCCACCAAACAGGTGTATTGTATATTATTGTATTGAACAGTTTTTGTGCGAATAGTTCATACAACAGCGTTTCGTTTTATGATCTACTTTCTTTTTGCCTCACACTTTCCTTTTGCATTAACATCCTCCATCCATGTGAAATGATCGAGATGATACATTTCATTATAAACCGTAGTACGTACCTAAGTAGAATGGGCTCAAATATTAGAGGAACAATAGAATGAAACTGGGCAAGTACATTGGTAACATAGTTTGCTAGCGTTTAGTTAGACGGATGTGGAAATCATAGTGTTGTTGAGATATTTGTTTTTAAGTATTGATATAAATCTATTGCTTTCTTGACTTGTTTGTGTGGGAAGTTACAGGTTGGATGTTAGATGACTCCTTACTTAGAATGGTAGTAACTATGCCTGTAAACTAATGATTCCGTGTTCTCATAGGACTCTCTCATTTATGTGAGATACATATTGACAAAATTGACAAGCCCCAGCTCAGTTGGTAATAACTCTGCCTTCTGCGCTGTAGGTCGTAGGTTCGATTTCCACCCAGGAAAAACATTTTCGTGACGAATATAGATGTTTTACCTGTGTCTGGGTGTTAATATATATAAGTATGTATTTAAAAAAAAAGTACATATGTATTTAGTTGGCTGGTTTCCATAGTACAAGCTTAGGGCTAGATGACGCTGTGTGATTGGCCACCAATATATTATTATATTATATTACACAGTGTTCTGGGTTCTTGTGCGTCAATGTAACCCGCTACACAGTGTATCCTGAGTACGCTAACGTCATTTTTAGAGGTCAATCGTCAGGTGTTTATAAACTACTTCCCACCTATCATTTGATCTGGAATTTGACACGTCTGATCAGTGGCGTAACTATATCATCTGGGGCCCGTGGCAAATTCTTTTGATGGGGCCCTATCAGTAAAAATCATCACGTTGTACTCAGTTTAATTTTAATAAACTTCTAGATTTTCAGCGTACCTACTCAATTACACGTTGTAGGTATATGTCCCGCTACTGGCCATAGGCCTCCTCTCTTAGGCGAGAGGGAATGGGCTATAGTCCCCACACTAGCCCAATGCGGATTGGAGACTTCACATTCATCATTTATTCGCAAACTTTTTATTATTGAAATTTTATTTATGATTGCGTTCTAAAATGAATCAACATCTTTTTGTTTAGGATGTGTTGAAATGCTTAACGATTAAACTTGAAATTGTATTTTGGTCTTTAGTTGTCTCAATTTGGATATCAAACAGATTAAAAAATTAAAAAATATACTTTTCAAATAAAATAAAATACTCAGGTACAATGTAATAAAATATTTCTGAGCTGGCGGCCTCTAGGGCCGGGGCCCTCTTGGGTAGGGGGCCCGTGGCATTTTGCCAGCCCTGCCATGCCACCCTATTGTTACGCCACTGTGTCTGATGTTAGGTTGTTATTGCTGAGTCCCGAAAATTTTGGTCCGTGTTGCTCTTGTATCTTACTAATCTTGCTATCTGCAGAATGTCGATTATTGTAAAAACTTATTTTGTTATATTATGGATATTTCTTATCTGGTATTTCCTTATACATATCCCATTGTGTAAGATGAGTGCGAAATTGCGAATTTTGATTGAGTAGTTGCAGTCTAACAACAAATCCTGATTTAGATTCATTTCGCACGCTCATAAATCCTAATCAGAATTGGGCTGGGCCTGGTTGTCATTGAAACTGTGTATTGGTAACAAACAAGATTATAGCGAAATATTACCGACGACGCCATTGGTCTTTACACTGCTCATGCGTTGCGTTGACCAACGACACGTTGCACAATTAATCTTTCGTTGGCACTGTTGACAAAATAGATACATTATCACGTGGGTTTTGTGCCTGTCCTGCCCTGTCGAGTTAGCAAACAAATAAGGCACAATTAGTTTTATTGTAATAATGTAATAAAATAAATAAATAAAATAAATGTTTTAATGTAATAACAAAATTAAAGTTAATAAATTTGTAAACTAAAACTACTAAACTATTAACACTTTTTGTAAATTTATTTGTTTTTTATCTATAAATCACATAACGAAAAGTAATTAAAACTGCATTGACTAAGAAAATTAAGGCAAGACGTAAGTAAGACACGTCAATCCGAAGCAGAATGGGTATGGTGGCAGTACTTCCCCCGGATGAACATGACGTGAGTTCTACTGATATTAAAAACAATAATAATAAGAGCAATTAATAAACATTGCAGCGCTATCTAGCTCCTAACTAATCATTGTTTGTACTATGAGAACTAGGTAACTGATAGAATACCAAAACCTCAATACATATTTGTATATACCCAAACACAGAACAAACATCTATGTTCGTCATACAAACGTCTGTACTGGGTGGGATTCGAACCCACGACCTACGACGCGAAAGGCAGAGTAACTACCAACTGACCTATGAGGCCAGTAAAACAATCAACAATAGGCCGTTTGAACGACAAAGCCTGTCTGTGCCTACAGATGAATGTCTCGCAGACAGCGACCAGATTACGTCCATAGTATTTTATAGCTGTGAGTTTGGTATTTTGGATAAGGCACAATCACATGTCATCGAACTGATGACCTCGACTTTTCGCATATAAAATAGAAACACGAGGGTAACGGGATCTACACTGGTTAGTACTTACTCAGCCGCTCATTAATATAATAATTGTAGAATACGTGTCAATGTCGAATTATTACATACATAATGGTAACTAGAACAAGTTTGTTGGCGTCGGAAACCGGATATAATGTTAACCTCTAGATTGTGTGCGGGGTAGGGGGGGGGGGGGGGGGGGGTAACAGTGATTGAGTACACCTTGCATTTACGATAAAATTCTCATTATCGCTTGATTTATAAAGTGATAATTATGATCACAAAATAAGTATTTTTAATTTTTATTAACAAAGTAATGACTCTATCGTATCAGCCCCTAAATCGTCATTTCAAAATTTCTTTTCATACTTCCAAAATATTGATCTTAATTTTCATCATGATATTTTTTCCTTCACCGTTTTGAGAACATAGTATTGCGCATAAAATAATTAACTTCGATCTATTTAATAACAACCATCCTGATACAGTTACACAAACACTAAGCGCTATTTTGTAGTTATAGGCTTTTAGCAAATTGCCGGATACGGCGCGGGCGGCTGGGGCAAAAAGTAGGCATTGCCTGAGGGCGTAGCTATTGATATAAAGCCGGCTATACAAGAGCATCCCGAGCCGACGACGTACGGCAGCATAGCTTAATGTGCATGGAACTCCTATTTTCTGCTACTTTCATGGTTTGATTCCCACCCAGGACAAACATTTGTGTGACAAACATGGGTGTTTGTTCTGTATCTGGGTGTGAATATTATATGCAGTATTTACAAAAAACAGTATTATAAGTATTATATTCGTTGTCTGGTTCCCATGATAGAGCTATAAGCTAATGTAAGGCATTATAAGCTATGCGTAGCTTACTTTGGCGCTAAATGGATGATGGACGCTCTGTGAAATGTCTACTAATATTTATTTTATTTAAGACTAAAATTTCGACAAGTGTCAAAAGAGCACGAAAATAACTTCTTTGAGGTGAACTTTAATCCATTCATCACCGTGGTTCCAGAAACCTAGTGATGATTAGTAGTAGTGGAAGTAGATCAGAAGTGCGGTACAAATAAGATAGACAGAGAGAGACCACTTGTTCGTGTATGGGCGGCCTAACAAGCTGCGGGTATGCAATCGACGTACGCTCAGGTTTCGTAAGACGCAACTCAGATGAATAAATCGATCACAATCTACTCGAATCGAGTTGGCTGCTGTCAAACGACTGGGAACTACCTGACCGCTTATTGCAAATTTAGTAGAGAAATGACGACTACAGTAAATTATACGCTCTTTCGTAGGTGTAATGTAATGTATCACTAATGTAACAAACTCTTCGCTTTGCAGGCGGAGTAAATTAGAAAGAAAGAAAGAAAGAAGACATTTATTCACACACACACTGTATACAACAACGGCTAACATCACAAAAACACAAAAAGAACACTAACAAAACATAAAATAAAACAAAAAAAATAATGTGGAACGCTGTCGAATTACTTGTGTGTGTATATATACATCACGAATCATCAAACGAAAAAGAAATATATACATCCCCGCGTCGAGGTGGTGGAAGCAACGTTATGCGACTTGAGTCATCTCATACTTTGGTGGACTTGAGTCGTATTGCTGATGTCTACTGGCGACGCGACGGTTAGTACTTTCGTCACGTAAAAAAACCTAAACTGTCTAATTTTTTTTCTTACTGCTTAAGTAGGTGAGCGCTGACTCTGCTACATAGTTAAATGTAACTGTTTGCAGTAAGTAGCCGTCGCTCCTTATATTTTTATGTATCATTGTGTTTCATTCCAAATAAACTATTTGTATTTGTATTTATATAGCTTTGTTGATATGAAATAGACTTTAATATCTCTGTACCAGTCTGTCAAGAAATGAATTCATAAATATAACATACTATTTTAGTAATAGCATCCATAACTTTAAAATGTATAAGGAACTTTGAGCATAAATAATGTATTATATAGTACGAAAATGGTTATCTCACTCCAAAATATATTGACTGGTGGAATATATTGACCCTTTGTGGGTAATGCATGCGTTTTGGCAGAAATCATTAGCACTAGTATGCCAACATTTCATTTGAGATACGTTGTATTTATATTTAATGTTCCTTTTCAGGAGAATTATCTGACTCCATCTGGAATCAGCATCTCGAGCCCTCGAGTAAGATTAATGAATTTGCAATAACATTGCTAACGAGACTTCCATCGAAATAATTCTAATAAATAGTTATTACAACTGTTGGATTAAGTATTTCACGTGACACAATAACGAACTGAAAGCAAATTAATATTTCGTTATAGATTGCATAATGTCATACGGAAAAAAGTTCAACGTCCTATTTTAACCAGAAAACCACTCTTGAAAACCGGTTCTTTAATTTGGTTCTTCGGACGGGCTGTGTAAATTAATTATATCTACTTACTATACCTTCATTACGTGTTAATGTTTAGTGTTATGCAAAAGTCGCGTAAAATTCAATTTAATTCCTTTAATGTTTTGAATCGTTCTGTATAATTAATATCTAACCATAGTAAAACATATGCTAAGTGCATACCTTTACAGGAAACAGTACTTAAGAAATATAATATAGTATAACTCGTAACTAAAGAATTTATAATTTTTATAATCAGAGCAGAATTCTTCATATTTTGTTTATGGACAAATATAACAAAATACAAAAGTTACATATTATAATAAGTTACATAATCATAGTTATTTATTAAATAAGATTCCAGACGCTTCACAAAAAAGCCTTAAGTTACATTTTAGGTCCACTGAAATCTGCCTTTACAGACTCTATATATAGCTCAATTGATCCGATTCGCTAACAGGTGAAATCGTGCCCAAGACTACATATAAATACATATTGTCTATATAAATACCTACTGATTGATTATCATTGTCACAATTCGCCGTCCCTTCGGCTCGACGTTTTATTTCCATTTCTATCCTGTCAGACGTCAATCTCAATGCAATAACTACAGATTATTATTGTAAAATGTTGTGAAACTGTAACAGTTTAATAAATATGTCCGATTATTATTGTTACATCACTTCAAATGATTACCTACATAGTTCCGAGCTGTATTCGCAAGAGCTCGGATTCAATTAACTGCGATTGTTTAACTCCTGATATTACTTTGTATATTTCATGTTTAACATTCACTGCAAATTTGTTAATCTGGTTTCATAAAAACACTACTTTAATTCTTTTGTTGTTTGTCCATTCTTCTACGTTAGGTAAGCTCTTCTTTTATGGTGTGTCCAAAGTGACTTCTAATACTACGAACATACGTATTCATTATTGTATGTTTAAAAATCTAGTTCATCCGTGTTACTAATTACTCCACAGGTATAATCATCATACACAATATGTTACTAAAAACATTTGTTGATATTTGTGAAATTGTAAAATCGACTACTATTGAGTTATTAATTACTGTCCGTTTAATTTCTAATGGCAACGACGAGGCACAACTTCAAAAGTAACTACCTCATTGCTCACTAAAGTATGGAGTACTAACCTAATAAATACATTCTGTAGTATTTAATAAAAGGTGTTATTAGGTACAAAATAGGTATTAGTTATTCTATGACCACTACGGAATATTACACGTCGTCTCTCATCAGTCATCAAATCGAATCGAGATGTTATCAGATCACTCATGAGAATTATTTAATATATATTTAGTGATACGCGTTTAATTCGCTATAAAAAGCTTCTTAGTCTCCTCTGATATTTTAATTTACGTTGTTACCGTTTACGTTACATATAACGTAATATAATACATTATAATAATATTGCTGGCCATCTCACACAGCGCCATCTAGCCCCAAAGTAAGCTAAGCATATGACACAAGTGTCATAGGAACCAGACAAGTGACTTACATTCTTTTTTGTAAATACATTTATAAAATACATATACTTATTAACACCCAGACACAGAACATACATTTTCGTCACAGAAATGTTTGTTGCGCAGAAGGCAGCGTTACTACCAACTGAGATATGAGGCCAGTCAATATATAGCGATGAAGTAAGTGAAAAAAATTCAGGCACCCACAAGTTAGCATCGTTAGGTAGCGGGGGTATTGCGAACAATTGCGAACAATTGCGAACTTATACAAAAAAATAATACAATAATAAAATAAATAATGAACATTATTGTATTGATATATTAACGGAAAAAGCGCTACGCAACGTTGATTACGATGTTGATTCTACAACACGCTACTCTACCGTAAATGCGTCTCTCACGAGCTGTAGTATGTTAACTATATAATAATAAGACGTTATAATAATAATAATAAAAAAAAACATTTCTTGTCTATCACAAAAAAATTAAACACTCATTTAGAATTATAAATGATATATTTTTTTTGTGTAAAACCTTTTTTGACTACTAATGACTGAATCTATGTTGTAGCAATATCCGTCAACATGTAGCCCGTGTGGTAGATAACGGTCGAATACAGCCCTTTCCCTACAGTGAAAGTTGCCGGACATTTAGCTTATTGCCTGATTTCATAATGTTATTTTCGTTTCGTAATATTAAATATCGGGAAAGGCATTTTACTGAGCGGAATGCGAGGAGGGTGCTGTTGTCGTTATTTCAGTAATTTTTATTGAAAAATATTCTATAAACCACTGTCCAACCGAAATTCTTAAGGTCATCTCGGTTCTTCGGAAGATTTATTATGGTAATCATCTAGTGAAACCTCTTGATTTGTTTGGTTAGTCACTGCCTAAACATTTTGACTTCAATAAAACTTAGTCAGCTAATCGGCGGATATAAGACGGATCGGCTGAGCACCTGTCGTCAAAAAATGTTACATTTGAAATCGTAAAATATTTAGCTTAGCCTGTAGGTATATAGAACGATCTCGTGTGATGACAGGGCGTGGCTGGGTAGCGAAGCGAGTGTTACGTGTTTAAGTATTCATATCACCCGAGTGTTGTTAGGAGCGCGCGCCTTGACCGTGTGAATTACTGCGACCCTGCACTATCTGGTGACAATAAAAAGGTCCATTGTTCATTTTTTCCGTGGAAGATATAATATCTCTCATATCTCGTTCCTAATTAAAACACCGTTGGTCCTAGTCAAACCGCGTAGTACTATCTATTGTTGTTATTTATCTAACGAGCGCATTGTTTTTATGTTAATACGAGGTAAACATTCAACTATTGACCCTGGCTTGATCGATCGTTTACATAATCACTAGCAGAACCTGAAATTTTGTTGGATTTATTTAAATTAGACAGACTTGTTATTTTGGCGCCGATAACGGTTAGGTATAAGATTTTAATGAATATATCCAATATATTAGTACCTAACGTCTGTCTATGTTTTGTTTTTACGAGATTTTTAATTAAACGCGACAATATTGTGTAAAGCTTTTCGTGAACTTGAGTTCCATTCATTCACCATACTTATTTATAGACTAACCTGTCTTCCCATACTTAGGTAGGGGAAGATGGAAGTCGGATCAGGATTGCAGATAGACGTAGGATGCATTTCTAGACCTACAGATCACGTTAGAAAACAAAATAAGAACATGAACTTTGAGCGATGAAACCTAATAAAATAAACTTGAAAAGTTACACAGTCGATATTCAAAACATTGCGCTACGCCGCGCCGATAATATACAAGAACGAATGTAATGAGTGTTCATTTGTCCGTCCGGGCGACATGCGACAGCCGATCCAAAAACAGATTAGAATTATGTGAACGGTAGACCACCTTGTTACATTTCCAATCGCCTCGAGCCTCGATGTTACGATACCACTCCACTCCACTACTTGTTGAATTACATATGTACCACCAGAACAAAAATCAATAACATTTATTTGGAAATACGGATTACTGTGCCCATTGAGGCTATTGTTGATTTTACATAAAGTAGAGTAGAAATAATTTATTATTATTTATTGACATTTTAATAATTGCCTTTTAATGTGTATTAAATACGTTTTTCTAACATGAATTCGTATTTTGTTCTAGTTTTTGTGTGATGTAGGTGAATGAGCTGGCGGACCATCTGATATTAAGTGGTAACCGCCGCCCATGGAAAACAATAATGCGACTGAAGCCCTCTCCACCAGAGTATGAGATGACTCAAGTCGCATTGCGTTGCGTCCATCACGCCGAGACGCCGAGACGGGGATGTTACGTCTCATGCGCCTGCAATTTCACTAATTTAAGATTTAATATATATAGTTAGACGTAATAATTAAGAAATAAAATACCACATCCTTAGTTATGATTGATGCGGAATGCCAATGTGATTGGCATTTAATAGTAAAACTACTTTTTTAATAATAAAATAAAACGAAAATATCGCTTGTCAAAATAAGAAAGTTTTGTGCTAATATTACGTATTGTTTATTCATTTTCGTGAAATTCGTAACTCAAGTGAACTCGTACTTCGCCGTCACAGGTAATTATTAATTTTTACAGAAGGAAGCGGCAAGCAAATGTCTTTAAAATATAAAAGTAGGTGCATATTACGAACTATTTATATTTCAATAAATATATAGCTTAGATAGCTATAGCTTGGTGTGACAACTATTCCAAGCTAAACTCACATAGGATTATACTATTCTATTTATTTCTGCCCCAATTTCAAAGTTTCTAAGTTATTGCAAATTAATTACAATAATATGTTACACGGAACGCAATTGTTTCGATCATAAAACTTCGCTTATAAGACAATAGATTAACTTATCCACTATAATATTATAGTGGTTGTCAAGCACTATGTAATGAGATAACTTGTCTACGAGCTTATAAAAAAAAAAAAAACGCGCCAGCCGCAGTAAGTACTGCGCGGGCCGGAGCTATTATGCTCGCTCGTGCTTTCGTATGGTGATGGTTGAATGTATGTGCCCCCAATATTAGTAATAAACAAATAAAAAAACCTTGTACACGGCGAAATCTTTTACTTTTAAATGATAAAAATGTATCCAGTACAAGGGTATGGAATAATTAATTTAATTACGTTTTACTAGTCCATGTAGATACTTTACACACTTCGGCCACACCTTTTCATATAAAATTACTTTAAGATAAATAATATTGCAATTAAAATAAAGGCTTCAATTAGAGTAGGCAACTTTATTATCTTGAATTCGAGTGATGCCATAAATCTTATGATATTACCTACCTACACAACAAGCTTAAAGTCGTTTTAAATTCATGCTACATTTTCTACCCCTCAAGAATGAAAAGAGACAAATCAGTATCAAACTAAAAATGTCACATACCTTCATACCCTGTCACGTCCCTCGGAAATACATACCTATTCAAGTACATGATTGAAATGAGATTCAAAAATAGGGACTTAACTATGTTTTGTATTTACCCGTTCAGTTCTAAAGCTCATTAGAGTCAATATAATCTTCATAATTAATAATTGGATAAACGGCTATGTGAATGTTTAGGTACACTTTTTCATTCCTCAGTTCGAAGTGGTCTTAATATTTTTCTTTTTAATTTAATTGCGCATTTGTTGAATTAGGCTATTAGGCTAATTAGAAATTCTTTTACGTCTCAGACGGCGCAATACCATGAAAGGTGTTCCCATACTTAAGAAGGGGAGGACTTCATTCGGACTGGTTTGTTATTATGGCCAGAGACCGCTTAACATAAGGGATTCTTTGCTCATTCCATAATTTATTGAAATAAAAAACTGTTTGCCATTTCCCACCCTCTACTGGAGTTTAGTACACCACTCTTTAAGTGCGGTGACACTTATCATAACGCTTTTTGACCGCTCGATTTTACAACCCATGTAATTACCATTCTGACTGACTGTGACTTCTGATAAGCATAGGCAACAATAATGACTAATAATAAACATTAAAACCAGGCCTATTGTCAACACGTATAAGATTAAGTTAAGCACAATAACTAATTGTACTCGTAATTTGGATGTGAAAGTTCGCAGGTTGTAACCATTATATGTGGCATTTAGCCGCACTGGTTGTCCTACATTGGCCAACCGAATGACAACGCTTCCGGGTATGCGATCCGCAGTTTAGTGGCCACCAATCCCACCACCTTTGAAAACTTATCGCAACCGGTGAGTTCGGAAACAGTAAAAAAAACAAACCGTAAAATAATAATAATTATTATTATTAATCATAAATTATATTATTATTATTATTTATTCTTTCAAGTAGTCATATTTTCCTTATTAAAGTTTCTGTTTTCTCTACTCTGCCTAATTAAAAATATGCACCATCGTAGTCGCACGTTTAGCAAATCTTTCGCCTTGGTGTGACCATCTGAACTTTTGCTTACTCACACAGTTTCTTGCTGAAGGGTAGTGAATAAGAGTTCAGTATGACAGGCATCGCATTTATTTTACTCGTATAAAATTAAGGTACGAAAACAAAGGTTATTATTACTGTTATAACTAATTACAAAGCTAATTTGTTTTACATATAAACTCATCGTTATAATAAAATAACAGCAGAATATAATTAAAATTTCCCAAAGAGAATCACTTGTGCCATATTAAAAAAACTAAACACACTGTGAGAATAATGATTACGATGATTACCTTACGGAAAAACCGTCTTCATAGAGGATGAACAACGAATAAGAATGAAAATTTTTCTCGTTATCACGTACTTAGATGACATATTTTTCAGTTATATTGATTCAAAAGCTAAACTACTGTACCAATTTTGAAGAAATTTCTACGAGATCAGTCTGAGAGTATTTTTCTAATCCGTGTATCTAATGACGGAGCTTTTTCCGAACATAAATAAAAAAAACAGATGAATTGAGAGCCTCCTCCGTTTTTTGAAGTCGGTTAAAAACAGACAATGACATTCTTTATTGAAAGTATTAATAGGCCTTGTACAGTTAATCAAACATTATTTATATTTTTATGACTTTTCAATTATTGCTCAATAAACATCAGGGACCTTAAAACATTACTCAGAATTAATTAGCTAATGATAATTAGTGTTTTGTCAGTCTCTATGAGAGATAGTTTTCGACTGAATAAATAAATTACTGACATTTCACGCAGGGCCATGTAGCCCCAAAGTAAGCTAAAAATAATTTATGCCATGAGAACCAGGCAACTAACATCTTAGGTAAACTAAGTATAGTTTTTAAGATGTGTAATTTAAATTGTGAAATGTACTTTTATTATGTAATAAATAAAAATAAAAAAAAAAAACTGATATAATACTTTTATACTTTTTTGTAAATACATACATATAATACATATTGACACCCAGACACAGAACTAACATATATATATATATATATAATAAATAATAATAATAATAATAATATTTTTTTATATATATATGTGGGATATTTGAAAGATTTGAGGCGAATTGTTACTTTTAACACAGTTTATTTCAATTAATTCTACACCAGTCATACAATGTCTTTTTGCCACACACATCACATCTTGACAGTTCTTAAAACATGACATTTCTCTATAGTGTCGCAAACAAACAAAAACTTAAATTTTACTGCGATTACTACTAATCTATCCGACATATATATATTCGCCATACGAATGTTTGTCTTGATTGGGAATCGAACCCACGACTTATAGCATAGAAAGCAGGGTTACTATCAACTGAGCTGTGAGGCCACTCATGAATCGAAAATAACAAACACTACTTAGCAAATCAAAACATTTAATTACAGCTGGAGAAAGTGTAAAGAAAAGATACAGTTCCTTGGGTTTACTTATTCGTTAAGATGGTTGTTAGATGGCGTTTGGTAGAAGGTTGAATTCACCTCTGAAAAACTGTACCCCGAAGATCATTTTAAGAATATTTGTTGCAAGACTGTTTTAAGCGATTATTATTGAGTTAGATTTTAATTGTTCGCGTAGATTTAGGCAGTATTTACCCAATACGAATGTGTCCATCACTGGTAACTGTTACCTTATTTTCCTTTATTCAAGTTCGTTCAGCCGCTACGAGCCGGTATAATGGGTTCCCAAAGCGAGATGCTTAGAGGGAACTCTTTTGTTTTACAATCTTGATTACAATTCAATGAACATTTTTTTCTTTTGTTGGTAATAAATCTTTTGCCATCGTAAATTACTTAAGAGATTAATTTACATCAATTAAGCATTTGTAATGCTTATTACATAACATACGTTTCCTTGTTTATGAATGGAATTTGGTAACTTAATTTTTCGTTGTAATTTATAAATACTAGCATATAATAGGTATACAAGATTTTTCTTTGATGTTTCACACAGCTCGATCTAGACCGAAACTAAGCATAGCTTGTAATATGGTACCAGACCAAATACAAATATATAGTTTTATATAAAGGTACTTTTTTGTTATAAATACCTACATATCAACATCCAGACACAGAACAATTATCAATGTTCGTCCCACAAATATTCGTCCTGGGTGGGAATCGAACCCACGACAGCGCACTACCAACGTGGCTGTAAAGCCAGACTAGATTTAAAACATACATATTGTGGGGGCCACAGGGTGTAATGGTCAGGATTGATTCAAAACTTCAGTGGACTGTATATATAATTTTTCTTTATTCGGTTTTCTTCATTAAATCATCGGGTGTCGCTTTGGGAGGTCCAAGGAGCAGGGGTTCAGCGCAGCTTGTTATTTACAATTTCTTCAGAGTTCTTGATTCGGTCGAGTGCAAGCAGGAATACATTTTTTTTGTTTTTTTATGACTGGACATTATGCTGTTAGCCGCAGATGGCCTCGACAGCGTTTACACGGGCTTTTGGTGACAGCCAAAGGAGGACTACCTACTTCTGAAACTGAATGTTCAATTTACCCCAATCATGGCATAGATCGGAACAAATACCTTCAGACCCATGCAACTTTTTAGGGTCTACCGACCTGCTAGTCCTAAGCCTTCAAGTAGGCGGCCGTAAAGGCGATGGGTTCCGTACCTGCCGTGTAATGTTAATTTGTTATGCATTAAGGTAGCTTATAAACATATTTAGCCTTAGGCGAAATTATCTCGCTTTTTATTTGGCAATTTTTGTTGTGGGTGTTTATGTTTATGATTTTATAATTACTTATTCATTTATACTGTGAACTTACATTTGGATAACAAATATTGAGTAATAATATTTCTATTTAAATTTAAAGTATAGATGAGGAGCGTACAAAACTAATAATTTATTGCACCGCGCAAACACTAGGGAAATATATTAATTCCGGGTTAAAAAATATCATATTAATATAAAGTATTATGCAGTTAATATGTTTCTACTCTTTTACTTAAATAATAATCTAATAACGAGGTTAATAATTTACTTAATACTTATGACGTTTTAATTTCGTTATTCATGGGCAGAGGTTACCGCTTAACGTCTTGCTCGTTCCGTAACTTATTTGCATAAAAAGGGTAAATTTTACTATCATAATACCAGCATTTGTTCTACATTAGCTCATTTTGAATGGGCACCCATACGAAGCTATATGGAATTCATAATAATTACCGAAATGAATATGATAATATTTCCCAAGACGGAAAATTATTGGTTTTTAGTTTGAGGCCGTTCATGTTTATTAAGCTGTTCCCCTGTAATTAATAGCAACGGTGTAGTTAGAGATGGAGTACGGAGAATTGAAATAAAAAGGTATGAATTCTTTGGATTTAAACTCTACGATGTTATTTAACGATGCAAGCGACAAAAAACGAATACCCCTGAATGTTGCAAAATGTACAACTATTAAATTATAAAACTGGAGCAACAAAAATGCCGACAGTGTTGGCAACACGAAGGAAGGAAACAACATGATTACTACAACTTCTAACAAATTATTATTTTGACCGTTTTTATTATAGCACATGAGGAATAAAAAGTTATACTTATTATAGTTAGACTATTATTACTGAATAGTATTCAGTACTAACTAGTATGGAATGAAAATTACCTATTCTTAATATTTTCACTTTCTGCCAACTAATGGCGTTAAACAGTTACCTACGAGTATTTTGTTTGTCTTTTTGTTTTTCTTACAGCTTATACCTCGGTACAGTAAACCTGAATAATCAGTCACTTGATTTCCTTTTAATGCCAATCTAAATTATATCGCGTTCGCAACGTATCGGTACCTAAAACAAGTGACCTTAAAACAGTTCGTGTCCATTTCCTCGTTGGTTGCGGGGCCCGATACAAGACAATAAAGTACTACACTATACAGCTGGACTATACCAAACACACCCTCTTATATATTTTTTGTTAAAAATATGTTTTCCGCTTCGACATAATTGCATTACCACCGAAACCAGTCAAACCGAACTGGTTAAGACTTGAGTTGGAATGTTTGCTAAAACAAACAAATAAATAAAATTGAAGTGTTGTTTGTAATGTCAAAATAACTGATTTGTGTTGGATGCATATGAAGTATATATAGCACTAAACAGAAACAATATTTAATTATTTTTTCTGTCTGTCCTTATGTTTGTTCTGACTAATCTCCAAAACGGCTGGACCGATGTTGACGGAACTTCCACTGGCAGGTAGCTTATATTATAAGGTGTAACTTAGGCTACTTTTATTGACGCTAATTTGCAAATTGATAAAAATGACTACTAGACCACTAGCTAGCTTAATTTTCTATGAGTGTTATGTCTTTTAGTCACAAGCTGAATTCAACGCGGGCAAAGCTTTGAGCACAGCTAGTACTAAAACTAGACTACTGAAGTCTCACTCGTAATGGTACAAAATGTTGCAGCTGGAAAACTCCACATAATGCGCTTAACTTATTATGAAAATAGGCGCCGGTTTTTAACACACAAAACCAAAATCACCAAATGAAAATAATTTCTGCTCAGTTAAACAATAAAAAATCAAATATTTCGACACCTATAGCCAAACTACGTCTAGACAAGTTCACACACGCTGTATAATTTTAAAACTCTGCTACTATTCGTAGTGTATTGAATGTCACAGAAAAAAACCGTAATTGATATTGGACTAAATGTCTGCGTTGTACACTCCACAGCATATTTCCTGTGTACGATTTGATCGAACTTGTAAAAAACAGACATTAAAAAGATCACAGCGGCATGCCTACAGTCACACCTCTGAGTTGTCTTTTATGGACTGAATAACCGACCGTACTACCGCTGCTAAACTGTATTTAATTACCTGCTATTTGTGTAATTTGTTTAAAATTAACAGATTATATTAACAGTAAACAAAAAGTTTAGTTATTGTTCTAGGTTCGACATCATTTCAGATGATCTTGACGGTTACCTAAGTTATTAACTAACGTTATACTTACTTACCAGCAATTATTTAGCACATTATCTTGTTTGCAGATATAAGCGCAGCTATGTATAATAGATATAGCTATATATAATATTATAATTTACTGTTATTTCCTTTTAACACTCTAATGCAGGTAATTTGTCATTATGATAAAATATACCAAATACTATTCGGTAATTGAAAGCTACGAAATGTTTATTATTATGTCAACATTAATACATTTTGATCAATTTTAAGGAAGTCGATAAATTTCATTATTCATTCATTATTATTTCACGGTTATGTGAAAATTTCATACATCGTAATACCATTGAATCTGGATTCTCATAGGAAAATTACCATAGATTATTCTTGGTTCTAAAATTAAATTATAAATAATTGTTTGAAAGACTAGCACCTGCCTTGTTCGCAATAATAGGATCGCTCTGACTAATGGGATCGTGAGGAGAGGCTCCGACAATGAATACGTAGGTATCCACTTGATGGGAATAGGATTGTTCGTGACTGCTCGCGAAGTAGATGCGCTCGCTGATTAGACAACGAAACAATTCACTGTCCGAAGGTTGCTTCCGATCACTAATTATGGCCCATGAATAATGGTAATAAGGAATCGTTGATTAAATCGCGACCAGGAACAGTTTTCTTTTCTCACGAATCAGCAACTGTGCCTCATCTGTTACCGACGCTGTTTTTCAGTTTATTATTATTAATAATAATAATAATATTGGTGGACATTTCACACAGCGCCATCTAGCCCCAAAGTAAGCTAAGCATAGCTTGTGTCATAGGAACCAGACAACTGATATAATACTTATATAGTTTTTTTTGGTAAATACTTACATATAATACACGTTTATCCTGGGTGGGAATCGAACCTACGACTTACAATTCAGAAGGCAGACTTACTAACCAACTGAGCTGCGAGGCCAGTCAAATACTTAATATTGATTAAAATGAGTCACATTTCGAGTACATTTCAATCTTTATTCACATGGTTAGGTTTGAGTACTAACTACTTGTTTTATTTGTGGAGAATGTGATGGAAATTAAGACACCGCCACACCATACTTGATATCTGTAGGTAGTGGAAAAGGTCTTCCAACGTGCATGTTGTGTGCTTTACACGTGTCATCTCGTAATCATCTTGGTATATGAATCTTGACAATTATGTATGCCAAAAATCATAATATAATAACGTATTTTCACAGCGATATCTGAGCTTGAGCAATCTAAACAGTCACGTTAAAATATAGCCAATTTAGCTCAAATCGTCTCGATAATTGCTACTTCCAAGCTCTGGCACAGTCGGAATATTACGAAATGCTAAAGATGTATATTTATTAGAGGGTAGGAAAACTAGTCGCACCAAACAATACGTTCGGCGTGAACATGCTTTGATGCCTGATAAGTATTAACTTGAGATTGTAGATAATGCAATATAACAACCATTTTACTGGATGAGAAGAATATCAGTTGATATCGAGACATTAATGATGAACTAATAATAAAAAGAAATGTAGTGGCTGTGCAAGAAAATCATATAGTTAATTTGAAGTTAGCTTGAATTCAGTTTGGTAATGTTTTGTCTAACACTAACAACACGTATCTACATTAAATCATTCCTAATCAAATCACCAGTATCATCTAAGTAATCTAATTTTATGTTTCTCACTACTCAGTTGGTATTAGCTCGAATATTGGCGGAAAACACTTCCTTGTCATGCCGTAGAAGAGCATTGTACCTATCTAGCTTACCTATAAAAATGTTTAGTCTATTTCTATAGTTTGTCATAACAGGACAGGTAACAGGATACAAATTATCAAATTCAACTTCTCGTATAATCAAGCACCGCCTTTTGATCTGGTTAACTATTTTTTTCGTCAAGCAAGCACTTTGGTTACAATAAATTGTTAAATTATTCAAACGTGGAGCAATATTAATCAATTGATACATGAGTTATTAATGTTAATAGAGTTACAAGATTTCAATGAAATATTTTTGAGGCTCTTTTATAAATTGGTTTAAAACGATGTAAGGTGGCCGTTTAGATCTTCCAAAATGTTGTCCAATTTTGTGCAATGCCTATTTACTGACTTTGTTTATTATGAAACCATCTTTGTGCGAATACTTTTTATGTAAACCATAAACTTGCATACGTAGTTAACTACGTTAGCAATCTGATACCAGTTATATAATGTTAAAGCGCCCATAAAACAAGTAGAACGTATGCCAAGTCCTTCCAGGGAAGTACTGCCACCATACCCATTTTGCCGGCAAGCAGTAATTTCACGTTACTGTTTTCAGATATGAAAGGTGTGGTTGCCGGTGAAATTACAGGCATTTGAGACATTTCACCTCTAAGTCTCAGTGTTACGGGCGCATTCGATGCATCCTGGGTCTTGTCGTAGGGGAGAAACCAAGTCGTATTGCTTGGCCATCTGCTCGTTCCGTAACTTCATCACGTAAAAACCCTAAATACAATTGACAGGTTGTCAAAATTCATAGAACGTGGAACGCGTCCTTAACTCTATTGATGCAATCGGAGTGAGTTATGAAAGTAAGTGTAAAATACGGGTGAATCGATGTGCTCATATTATATCACATATCTATACAAATAAATAAAATTGGAGTGACTGTTTGTAATATTAAAATAACCGCTTTTTGCTATGTGCATATGGATGTATACACGGTACATATACCAAAACAACATTTTTTTTAATTTTTGTGTGTCTGTCTGTTTGTTCCGGCTAATCTTTGAAATGGATGGACCGATTTTGACGGGACTTTCACTGGCAGATAGCTAATGTAACAAGGAGTAACTTAGGCTACTTTTCCGAGAGGTAAAATAGGGTTGCGTGATAAAACCGAATTACACGGGGACGAAGTCGCGGGCAACAGCTAGTATCACATATAAACAATAAAATGCAATTAGAAATCGTTGCAGAGCTCACATCACCGGTGACGTAGGATCTAGCCATTCGTTATGATGTGAGATGGCAGGTGTTATTATATTATTAGAAATTATTAGTGCATACACGATGCAAGTAACTAACCTGCTTAAATGACTATGACCGATTGGTACGAGGCATCTCGCTTGCACGAGATCGGCATACGTTTACTGATAACTTTTACAACTGCATTTCAAAACTATTCTACTAAACTGGTCGAGCTGATTACTGAAGACGAAGAGCGGGCGCCTATTAGGCATACAATTTGTAATTTTCGAAATCACTCACTTCCAGTTTTTGCAAGGAACAAGTTTCAATAAATATACCAAGTGTGTATTTGACGTTTGTCAATTGTACAAGGTTATAAGAGATTTCAGACGGAAAATAACTCTTTAAAAACTGTGTTTATATAGTTAACTGTATTTTGTACCTAGTTGAAATATATTGTCTACAAAACCGACACTTGTCACATTTCAGTATTTTAATTTCAAAGTACTCGCGTCGCGTCGTCTGTAAACGAACTAGCAGTTACTTCGAGACATCACTTTAGAAATGTTTGTTTTTAATTAAACATTAGGTTCGTTAATAAAACTGGCAATATAGGTTGTAGTCATATTTAATAGATATTGTGAAACTAGATCGTGTTCTGTTCATTTTGTGGTACTTTAAGGAATCATTTGTTCTTATTGCATTCGAAAACCATTAGTAATTACATAAATTACATATATTGATGTCTAAGCTTTAAGTGATGTCTAAACTTTAAAACACCAACTTGAAGCGATTACGAGGTACTCACGGACATAATTAGAGGAACGATAAAGAAAGAAACAAATAAGCATTAAAATCTTTTTATATATTTATTTAGTTACTAGCTGTGCCCGCGACTTCGTTCGCGTGGAATAGTGATTTTTCGGGCAGCATATTTTGAATTACATATACCGTCGTTTGGGTAGCTAAAAATTTACTTTACAGTAATGCTTCTCTGTATACGATATTTGAAGTATGGCCATCGGGGATGAAAGCATACAGGCTCCTAGTAAATAAATGAAATATGCAAACAGTCAGTATTCAAGTGAATTGCAATAATCGAATACAACTATTCGCCTATACTCTCCCAGGATACGTGCGTTCGCTACGAATAACTGAACCCTTATGGCAG
The DNA here is from genome assembly GCA_947359385.1 of Chesias legatella. Lineage (NCBI taxonomy): Eukaryota > Metazoa > Arthropoda > Insecta > Lepidoptera > Geometridae > Chesias > Chesias legatella. The sequence goes on along the minus strand of OX375762.1, from coordinate 10,446,828 downwards.
CGGCGCGGCTCTCAGCGCGCTTTATATAGCCACGGACGCTCAGGCGCGAGGCGTGTAGTACGTACTCTGTACGTTAAAAATGTTCGCCGTGATTCTTTAAATTGACATAACTTTTTTATTTATGAACCGATTGACATGAAATAAACACTAAATGTTAAGTGAAGCTTACTACAATATATTAGTGAAAACCGTATCTAAATCGAATAAGCCGTTTCTGATATTAGCGTGCACAAACACACAGACAAACAGACAAACAGACAAAAACAAAAATTAATTACAATTTCGGGTTCGGCATCGATATAATAACAACCCCTGCTACTTTTTTTTATATATTTCCATTGTACAGACACCACTTTTCTACAATTTTATTATATGTATAGATTTACATGTTTTTAATAAATGAAATAGTAGGAAACTTTAGACTGAATAAAAAAGTGATGTTAATTTTTTTCTTAGAACGATCTGAGTGATATTCTAATTATTATTTTGAGAAAAAGATTAATATATTACTTCTAATATTGAATTAAGCCTTAATATTTCCGCCTGTTTATGTAAAATATAAATCTTTATGAACGGCCCAAGGTCCATAAACTACAGCCAAATGGTCATAAATATTTTATAGCGATACTGTTCTGTGATATACAGTTACCACGTCAATGGATTTTTTTTAAATATTATTTAGTTGAACATACATATTACATATATACATATTATTATATCCGGATATCATAAATAGTACGATGAAATAATACTATACTTACAAATAAAAAACTACAGACAAGTACTTACATAATGATACGGATAGAGCTGTGTCCTAACCAAACTCTCAAGATAAAATGCCGTCTAGTGTAATAGGTGTGATTACATATTGTGACAAGAAACGCGTACCAAATACAGCATCGAGCATCAAAACATTACGTTGTAGGTCAATCTTCCAACTTTGCTATTTCTAACTTCACATGTACTACTTGTGCTATTTTTTTTTTTTTATGTTATGTAGTTACGGAACGAGCCGACGGCCCACCAAGTGGTAACCTCGGCCCATAACAACTGATGAGACTTGGGACCTCCCCTTCTAGGTACGACAAGGCCCAAGTCGCATCGTACGCACCCGTAACTATGAGACGTGTAAAGTGGAATGTCTCATGTGCCATGAGAAAAAAAAAATTTAGAGTTAAATAAATAAAGATTTTGACGTTTCCCACAGACGATACTAGACAGCTATTCTCTCTCACTTGTCAGGAGTGAGCCTTTGACCCTGTAGTTTATGCAACGCGTGATACAGGAAGTACAATAAAATAGGTAAATATACAAAGAGTTTGCTTCTACTACACAACACAAAAATAAAATGAATCCACGCAGTCAATATTATGAATACTGAGTAGGTCTTGTTATGTTTATTTTCTTGTTCGACTAGAAGGCATGGCGCTTCGCTGTACTTAAGTGTGGTTTAGGGTGTCAGTTGCATCACGAGTGACGCAGCGACCCACGTATTCGAAAGGTTGTACGCTAAATCCATTGCGTATGCGACTGTGCGCCTGGTGACGAATGAGTAGGTCTTTCTCGAGCTTATTATCAGAAAGATTGATAGACGACTATTTGTTGTACACCGTCACTTTGAAACTTAGATTTATGCTTACGAGAAGTCAACTGAAGAGTTTCTGAAGAGATTATTTCTTGGGTTTAGGAAGGAAGGTAAGCTGAAATGTACTCGCAAAAAAATTTTTTTAAGCGTTTTCCTTGGCGCCGTGTGTGAGGTAATTGGTAAATGTTATGGGCACGGTCTTAGATCAGTTAAGCTATCTAATGATCGTAGGAAATGGTCTATATATCGGTAATATAGATGTAATATCTATATATAGACCATTTCAAACGATCGTTAGACAGCTGAATTATTATCATTCGAATGTAATTCAGAATCCAAGAGCTAGCTGTATAAAATACTTAATCAATCTTAAATATGATGTGTTCCCATTTTATAAACATTATCTATTTCCATTTTATATATACGGAATATTTATATATAGTTTCATCGGCATTATATTAAATATTTTCTTCTTCAAGGTATTATTTTATCGATACATTATACCTATATTTTTCTCACTATAAGTTTAAATTTACTATTTAGATTTAGATCATTTCATCATCATCGATTTAGATCTTGTACAAAAACGCTTAACTGGTACAGTACTAGTACATAAAAGTTAACTATGGCGCACCCAGATTTCAACTACTTTGTAATTGTAAAGTGGGTTTATTTATTACTGCTAATTATTATAATAGGATTATTATAGAGTATATAAGATTTGCAAAACACATTATTGGTGCAGTTTTGATGCACATCATTTATTTATGTAAATATGTTGATATACATAACGTCACATTTGATTGAAATGGCCTGAGACAAAAATTTGAAGTTTAATGATAACATTAGATTATTATTTTATTATTATTTTATTTTTCTGTTCCATACAAAGGTTGCCTGGAAGAGATTGCTCATTGCAATAAGGCCGCCCATTGTTATTCTGCATTTAGTGTACACATAAAATTGTTTTATTTTATAAGTATTCATTTGTGGTTTGGCAATAAAGAGTTATTGTATTGTATTAGTTGGGTTTAAATTGTGCTAATAAATTCTTTTGAAAGCTCCGCTGCTTTGTATGGGAATAGTACAATATATACGTGGTACCCAATTCATATCCAACTTTCAATAAAAGTTCACTGGTTGGTTCTATTTGAAATAACAAAGTTTCACCATGATTATAAAAAAAAACACTGAGTAACGACGTATATCTGAATTAAAGCCGTGGCTTCATTACTCTAGTTTGTCGAGAAAAAGCTGATTTCAATGCAATATATTTCTTTTATCTGATACAGTTACGGAACGAGCCGATGGCCACCTGGTGTTGAGTGGTAACCTCGGTTCATTACAAGCCGCATGAATACGAATTACTTCCCCTTCTTAGATAAGACAAGACCTAAGTTGAATCGAATTATGCACCCGTTTCTCTGAGACGTGAAGGTGGAACGTCTCATGTGCCTGTAATTTGACGAGCAACAACACTTTTCAAACCGGAACACAGCAACGAGAATGAGTCACTGCTTGGCGGCAGAAATGGGCATGGTGGCAGTACTTCCCCAGAAGAACTTGGCACAAGTTCTACTGCTAGAAAGAAAGTAAGAAAATAGTTTGATACAAAATTACAATATTTCCAATATTAAAGTACTTAAATGTATACGAATGTCACCTGACGTAAATGGCGGTGACAACATTTCGTAAAACTAAGTATTGCTTAACGTATTCTATTCTGTGTACTATCAAATCAACATTAGAACGCACGTACAGTATTTATGTACGTACTGCGCTGCGTGCTTGTCCCACCCTAACCTTAACTTAACTTGATATGTGTCCGTGGACTTAACTGTGCCGTAATGTAACGGCCAGGCACGGCCAGACTATATGTTGATTGATATCAACTCTATATTGCGTAATACGACTACTTTGTAACTTTGTTTTTGATTGAGTGCATGTTTCATATGTGTCTCTCTGAATAGCCCTCCTGGTACTATAATTATTAAAATGAACATTAAATTTTTAAAGAATTTGTATTTACTCTACAAGTATAACCATGTATAGCTGGACCACAGAAATGAGGGGTCTCTTCTAATACAGGTTTCTTTAAGCTTAACAGAAGGGTTCCTAATCCATTTTACGACAGCATTGTAATCTAAATAAATAACTTTTGTTTGTTTGAAACTTTGGATGCAAAGTTGCAAAACTTAAGGCACATTACCTTGAATGGCCTCACAGGTCAGTATAATTACTGCAGTTTAGTCGTGGGTTTGATTCCCACCCAGGACAACAATTTGTGTAACGAGTATAGATATTTATTATGTCTCTGTGTGTTAATGTGTATTTATATGAAAGAAAAGTATATATGTATTTTATATCAGTTGGTTGATTGTCATAGTACAACCTATGTTAGGACTAGATGCTGCCATGTGAAATTTTAGCCATTATTTCATTTATTTATTTACGTAACTATAAAATTTACATATGATATTAGCGCGAGAAACCATTTAAATTTGGGTGCGGTTTATATGTTGTTTTGATCGATGAATGTAGCGATGGTAGTCCTGCAATGTACGGATGAAGCCATTCGTACGTTTGATATAAAAGTCTGACATTAGCCTACCAGAGAGATCTCGATCCCAACCGACTAGCCTACTAATGGATATGAAGTACTTTGTAATTGGCTAATAGTGTTTCACAACCGCCCAGTCGCACACTGCTACTGCAAAAATGATATAAATTGATCATAAAAATTAATTTCATTCAGTTATTTCTGGTGTTTCTAAGTCATTAATGCGGTATTAGATACGAGCAGTATTAATTAATAGTCGTCGTGAGAAAGTGTCGGGCCTCGTGTAGGCGGCAGGTGCTTTTAAATTAATAGATAGAGAAACATTATTTTGGACATAAACCTATTTAGATGATCGAAAATGTTATTTCGAAGTTCAATGTACCAATTGTTTTAATGATCGCTGATTCTATATATGCCGATTATAGATTAAGACGATGGTAAAAATATTACGCCAATCATCTAGGTTTACGTAATCCTCGTCAAAAGTATCGTATCATAAGTACTTGTGACACGACATTTTTAACCGCTATGACTCAGTAGTAATATTTATTATCAATATATACCCATAACTGATAAAAATAAATCGCAACTTAACTTAACTTCTAAAGACTTCAACGCGCTCGCCACTCTTGCACAGGACTTACAATTCGATATTGTCTTTTTTTATACTATAGTCAAAACTTTATTTTAACTTTACTAACTACTACTTTACTGTTATTAGAATCAAGATTAGACTTTACGTGACGTATCGTTAAATCCTCTTCAAAAACCCCATTAAGGGGAAAGAATACTAAGTTTCATTTTCGTAATATGGGACCGTTATACTCTTTATATTATATTATATATATATTTCTAGGTATACCTAGGAGAATTTAAATTGACACAGTTACTGACATCAACATTAAGATAAGTGCTAAATTGTTACTAGCATCGTGTTATATTCAAGCCAGTGGGCTTGTCTTGAGTTAAAGTTGCTAAAATGTCATGTGTGAATATATGCCTGCAAATAAATATTATTAAGGATAAAAGGAATAAGGAAGAAAGGAAAGTTAATAACTATCTTGTATGTCTTTCAGAATTTAAACTTGTATGCAATCTGTTTTGCTCTACATACGAGGAGAAAGGTACTTTTACTGAACTAAATAAATATTGAACAGCGATATAAATTTATAAGTAAAAATAAACATATCTTAAATACAGTAATAGTAACCGTTCGATGTGTAGGAGGTACCGATCACAGATCTTGTGTAGCCGTGCGAAGCTAGGACCTGGCGGCTACTTAAACATAAATTTAAAAGTTAAATAATCAAAAAGTTATTAGTTAGATTGAGCCTTCGAGTCGATAACACAAGCCATGTCGTGATATATGCATTTAGACGAAGTTATAGAACGTTATGACCCAGTAGATAAACCCCGAGTTCTATCGGGTAGTCGTTGGTCCAAATACAGAAGTGTATTAGAGATTATTCCCTTGAAATGAATATGTGCACAATAAGAAACTATCGCGAGGAAACTGACATGCCCCAGAACTAAAACATTTGAAAACATTGTATGCAAAAGGAAGTTTTTATTTCTGTTTACTTTAATTCATTTACCACAGTGACTCGAGATAGCGGCAAAGTGTAAACAAGGCTTCTTGAACTGAAAAAATAAATAAATACTAAAGCAGCAGTTATACCGGCAGGTATGGAACCAGTGCCCAGTTTAGGTAACCTGAGTTACAACTGCAATTCTATTAATGCATAAAAAATAGACGGTACGTTTGTTTAATATTCGTACTAAAACGGTCTTAATGGAAGTTTTATACTGCTTGAATCGATTTAATTGCGAAATTCAACTTAATTTATAATTATTTATCTGCTGGACATCTTCAAAAGATAAGATTGAGTTTGTATATGTTTGAATGGTTTTATCTGCAGGATCATTATAGTAAACAAGGTAGCTGTTCGTCAAATCTTGGAACTATTAAATGTGCAATGGTAATCACAATAAGAATATTATAGAGGCGGTAATTTGTGTGTGTGTGTGTGTGTGTGTGTATGTGTATGTGTGTGTGTGTGTGTATGTGTATGTGTATGTGTGTGTGTGTATGTATGTATGTGTATGTAATGTGTGTGTGTGTTTGTGTGTATTTGTTATATATGTAATATAATAAATGAATTATAGTTATTAATAAGATGATAAATGGCAATAACAAACGAAATGTATAAAATCGGGTTAAGATTGCATTATCGATAGCAAATCCCCCAAATTCAATTTACTAATGTAATTCCTAACTAAGAAATTGCAGATTAGTAGTAACCTTTACTATACAATTTATATCTACAGTAAATTTATTTACTTTTGAATACTTTATTCAAAGTACCAAAGTACCTATAGGTACTATTGTTAGTGCAAGATTAGAAGAAACACAGGAACCTCTTCCTTGACTGTACAACCTTTATAAGATTCTGTTGAAACCATAAACATTTCTGTGAAACTGACAGAATAGTTCCTTCTAAATTCAAATAACACATCAAAAATGTCACTGCACCATGCACTCGTTCGAAACCAAGAATAATTTTAATAAAAACCATTTAAAAATTCCATCGCTCCAGTAATGATACCATACACAAATTGGGAGATATTCGCAAGTGTTCTGTTCTATTTTATTGGCAAACTCTTCCGTGTAGTCAGTATGCTGAGGCAGAATACTTTATCCAGTATTCCTGAACGAAATGAGGAGGACCAACCGCAGAAATGGGTTCCCAAGAAAAAGCATGAGGTGCTCAAAGCCAAATACAAGTGTCTGAAGAAACTATTTCAGTTATACGACGCCAGTGTAATTGGTGAGTCATATGTTTCATAAATTTATATAAGGGGCCAATACATAGCCTCAAAATGTTGCTTAGAGCTTGTTAGAGCTTAACTTAAAGATAAATAATTTGTTATTGAATGGTAATTTTTATTTTATGTCTTTGGAATGGACAAGCCATGCACACATTGATTCCTAGTGTGGGGCCTAGTAATCATTCTTTTACTTCTGCTGAGTTATATTGATATATTAGGTAGTTAAGTATTCAATTGTAAATCTATCTATATATTATAATAATATAATTATAAAATTATTAATATTATTAACTTTTATCCGTTACATACGTACAATACCTAGTGATGCTTATAATTATATCATGGTTGCTACACTTGATGAAGCTCCTAGCTTTCAAACCAAATAACACGTAATTTGAAAACAAATATAATAAAATCTCAATACATTTTCGAAACATATAGCTTTCGGTAGAACTGAACTGGACTACAGTATAGTATAGTACACAGTATACCGAACTATAGTACACAGTTCTAACGACGGATGTTGGCAACTTTAAACTAATAAGTAGCACGGAAGCATACTATTATTGAGTAATTGATAACTATTGCCATGTTTCGAAAACATTGCTAATATCAAACAAGCTCAAATGAGCTGACTGATAAATCGACTGCCGAGTTTTGAGCTTGCTGCTTGAGAAGGGGGTGAAAGGTACTGACAAGCAAGTGGGAATGGGTTTGCTAGTAATAAGCATACTAGTATCGGTAAGTCGGCGTGCGATTTTGCGGTGAAATATCTCGCAAGAGATTATGAAGATTAAGAAATGTTTATATTAGCTACTAAAGCAATTTGGATGTTTGTTCAATTTTATGCAGATAGTAACTGGGTTTCTTGGATTAAATGTGTAATAGAATGTTTGCTTTGTGAATTCTTATTTAGTTATCTTCAGGGATGAGAAATCCCTGAAAAATCCGTACCCAAAGCTTCACTACCATCTGATGACAAACTGTTTTTTATATAAATAGTTGGAAGGAAATCAAAATAACAGTAATAATAATAATTTTTATTTGCACCTTATACATTTAACATAGAAACTTAGAAACCTAAATATAGTTGTGCTTAAGGTATATATAGTTACAATTTTAGTGAAAACAACTAGAACCTAAACTAAGACATTTAATTATCTTGTAATATAGGAACTAGTGCCCACCCTCAAATAAGGTTAGCGAATTTATCAGCGAATGGTTTCTTAAACAGTTATTGTTTTATGGATTGGTACAGAATTAAACAAAAAATAAGTAAGTAAGTACAAAATTAAACTCATTTAACCGAGGGAACATGTTGCTCGCGTCCGTTGGGATTACTCTTTGCATCCTCACACGTGTCCCCCGGCTGGTGAGAAAGGAGCAACACAAAGTAGCAGTGAAACTTGTGCTAAGTTCACCCGGAGAAGTACTGCCACCACACCTGGTAATCTGCCGCCAAGCAGTGATGCACTCCTGTTGCTGTGTTCCGGTGGAAGGGAGTGGGTGCCGGTGAAATTGCAGGTCCATGAGACGTAACATCCCCGTCTCGGGGTGATGGACGCAACGCAATGCTTCCGAGTCATCTCGTACTTTGGTGGAGAGGACTTGAGTCGTATTGCTTTTTTCTATGGGCGGCGGTTACCACTTAACATCAGGTGGGCCGTCAGCTCGTTCCGAAACTAAACTATACTGTACATAAAACATTATACGAAATCTACACGGACTATTTCGTATAATTGTGTTAATATTTATATACCTAATATATATAAGGATGTAACATGGATGAACTCATTGGCCTTTCTTCAAGGGCATTATTTTAAGGTTTATTCTGACTATAGTTGATGTGGTACCACGGTATTCATTGTTAATGTTACTCATGACTTGCTACTATTGTATATTCTTCTTCCAGGAATTCTTCCAGAACCTAACGGTGAACCCATTGATACGTCAGTAAAGCATCGAAGAAAACGATCACATAGAACAAAAACCGACGCTTGCGCGGGCACCACCGAGGTATCTAACGGAGACATCAGCTCTGACAACCAATCGGAATACGATAAACAATCCATAGCCACTGGTATTATAAGGGATTTAAAAATAAACCAATCCTGCTCAACGCATTTTGAGACGAAGGAAACAAACTGTTCGAAAACAAACCTTTCAAAATTTGAACCTAACAGAGCTAAATTCGAATGTTGTTGCAACCGCGCTGAAACGGAGAGCAATGTTTCAAAGGAATGCGACAGGAATGCGCATCAGGTTCCATATTTAATTTTGAATGAGCGACGAAAGTTGACTCGGTTTCAATGTTTTGTCCAAAGAATATTTGGTATAAGAAGGGATACTTATATTCTGCCAAGCGATGCCTACGCGACGAGTGACAGTGTGCGAGAGAGGCGCAGAAGAAGAGGCTTAAGATTTAGAAGGTAACATACCTAATACTTATTAATAATTTTAATTCAGTGATACTCCATCCATGGCAAAAGCGTGATTATAAAACATGGTTAGCTGGTGAAATTAAAAACGGTTATCATTACTATAGAGCGTCAGACCTAGTCTCAACAACCGACCATAGGAGTTTGCGCTAGACCAAATTTTAACTTGCCTTTCTCAAGAGTTATTTTGTTTGTTTCATAGTCTTCAGATCTGCTCTTTGAAATTCACGGTGTAAATGCTAACTAATTTACTGCGTCCTTTTTCTACGTCTGAAGGTTGAGAAGAGCGAAGAAGATAAAGTCTGAGAGCGATATCAACAATATGAATAGTCCAGCTATACTTTCATGTGTGCAGTCTGCGCAACGACACTGTCTTATGGACACCACTCCCAGGATTTGTCCTGTTGTCGGCTGTAAGATGATCTCTTACGGTAAGTCACACAGTTGAAATTCTTGATTCAAAATAACTCTAAATGAGCTTTAATAACTATTCTTGGAATTCCACAGTAAACTAGATTTGCAATTGATATTATATGGAAATACATTTAAATGGTATACATTTTTGGAGGTTTTCACGGCTAGCTAGCTTATTTTACAGTCAAGATTATGTTTTTTTTTTTAATAATAAGTGGTGAAAGTTGAATAACTTTCACCTCTTGATTATTAATATTTTAGGAATAATAAACTACAATGACCACCTGAACCTCTGTCATTTCAAAGATCGCAAACACTACTGTCGCTACTGCCACGAAGGATTCGAAACCGAATACGACAGATTGTCCCACGAGAATGAACACATTGGATTAGACAAACTTGCCAATATCTCCATATGTAGACAGAAATTAGCTAGTAATAGCAATACACAGACTGATCCAGACAAAAATGGAATACCAGAAGAGAAATTGAAGAAAATCGTATCATTTTTCGATAAAATAAGTAACCCGGAGGAAATTATAACAGAAGTAAGAAAGAATAGAAGTTCCGAAACAAATGTCCGCTCAAAATCCATAGATGTAGAAACGGAGAGTTCTGTAGATTCGTCCGATAAAAGAACAGTCAGTTGTGTCAACATTAGAAAGTGTCAGTGCCAGTCAGAGTCTGAAGTTATTTCGACGCAACGTGAGCTAGTTACTTCGACACAACGAGAGCTCGTTAATTGCCACTTTTGTGGGGAGAATTTCAACCATCGGTAAGCTTTATGTTGTTATAATAGTCCCTGCTCTGCGTTTCAGTGGCACTCTCTCACGAGCATAAACAGTGATTTCAATGAATTTATAGAGTCTGGCAATAAGAGGTATAGACGAAAGACGCTCAATAGTATTGATTAATTCCAGGCGGCAGCTGGGCCTTCATATAGATTTGGAACATCGCGTTCATAACAAGTTCTCCAAGTTCCACAGCTGTGCTGGTATCATCAGCAGACCAAAACGAGACCTGGTTTCGGAGGATGGAAGGTTGAATGTCCGCAGTATCGACAGTTCGAGGGTACGCTAGCAATAGATAAACATCTGAGCTCTTAGATTACTTACTGATTGAGCTGAAAACTTAAGTAACATTTATTTTTAACGCCCTTGATGGTGTAAACATCGCATCGAACTCGCTGCGTTTTCACTGTTAAGTGGCCTAATCAGGTCCTGAACGTGAAAATTCAAAAAAACCTGATATTTCGAGGATTTGCATCGGTTCATAATCTGAAAAAAATAATTTGACGTAGAAATTCCGACGAGATTTCTCATTCCATTTTCTGAATACTTGATTATATATCTATTATCTGCATTTTTAGCGGTGTGGAGAGTGAATGTTTTCGGAATTCACAGTTCCCTGTCTAAGCATTTGTTATAACTGAAAATAAAACCTAGTAAAAGTAATGATTAATTTCCTAAAATTCTTTCTTTCAGAACACGCAAACCCCCCTTTCGGGGGTAACGACACCTAATATCTCCGAAAGCACGATGACGCGATGCAAATCCGAAGAAAGTTTATCATGTGATCCTTCCACGAATATAGTGTATTACACATCTGTGGAATCTATCAAGAAACCCTCCGTTTTGGAATCTCTAGTCAATAAAGTGAGGAGTTACAGATGGGAACCTGAGACGAAAATCATTCACGTATAGCAGCTTCGACACGAAGTATTTTGTCGGAGTTTTGGAGTTATTATTATTTGTTTACTTAGACACTGAATTTGTTTCATGTCTTTTGGTATTTTGTGAAAAGTTGTGTCGTTATTAAATTAATTGCAGTGTATTGTGAAGTGGCATTTTGTATTGGTTAGTAAATGTATTTCAAAATGATGTCTTTTCTTTTATGTAATGAACAGTAGTTATGACAGTAGTTCGTGGTTCAAATCCAGACGAGCACCATTGTATTTTCTCTTGAAAAATATTTGATTGAACCACAATCTCAACACAATGTTAAAAAAAAAAATATTGATGAACATCTCACACAGCGCCATCTAGGTCCAAAGTAAGCTAAGCATAGCTTGTATCATGGGAACCAAACAACTAATATGTAATGTACTTACATAGCTCAGATTTTTATTGTAAATACATATTAACACCCAGACATAGAAAAATACATCAATATGTTTGCCCTGGGTGGGAATCGAAACCACGACCTACAGCGCAGAAGGCAGAGTTACTATCAACTGAGTGGTTAGGCCAGTCAATACTGATCTAGACCTAATCAAAAAATAACAGAACCATCACACATTATGTTCAGGCAACACTAGAAACGAACACACGCAGTTATCAAAAACTATTTATTGATGTAATTTGATCCTAACTTTTTCTAATGTCGACTTTATATGTACACACAAGGTCACCAGCCGAGCGCACACGCAAACACGTAAACACCTAATCGGGCAACTTGTATTTTGGTCAAAACCGCGACGGAGGTCGATAACGCGTTTCGGACGAGAATCCAAATATTTATAGAGAACCTTTTGGTTTTATATATTACTAGCTGTGCCCCGCGGTGTTACCCGTGGTGAATAAGTTATCCAACGGGAGCACTGCTCTTTTCCGGGATCAAAGTAGCCTGTGTGTTAATCCAGGATATAAGCTATCTTGGTAACAAATTTCATCCAAATCCATTAAGTCGTTTTTGCGTGAAAGAGTAACAAACATCCATACACACAAACTTTCACGTTTATAATATAGTTCAATGATTTACAAGTACCAGCTAAGACTACAGCATATATATTACAAGAGACCAGCCATATCTCTATCAGACGATGTGACACATAACATTCACTTTTACGTTTCACATAAGCCTCTCATGAATCACTATATATTTAGGAATGTGCTTACTTCCGGTAATTTTTTGCTATGGGTGTTCTTATGAACTTAAAAAATCAGTTATAGAACAGTCTATTATACTTGTGAGCAATTTTCTTATTTAGAACAGGAATGTTTATTACGTGTCACATTGGACCAATAATATAGGCCCATCTAGCAAACGTATTCGGCATAGTTCATTTACAAATTAATTGCAACAATATATTGAGCCAAAGTCCGTAGAAATAGCTTTTACTGAGATTTTTTTGTGCTGTAATTAATTTGTTAATGAAACGCAAATGAGTAGATAAATAAAGACGCCCTTGATCTTGTTTCTGCCTGCACATGAGTAAATTCAACCTTTACTATAAAAGTGTCAAATATTTTCATTGTGCCATATTACGTTCAGTAGGCACTTACATATGTGAGGGATATTGTTTGGATAATGCCATGGGAATCATAAAATAATACTTTAGATAAATATAATCGCTAATGACAGATAAGCAGACCTAACAATTTTCAAATAGCGATACAATCGAAATAACCTTCCTTTGCGTATCTCAGCGAACATAATTTAAGTTTTCAACAATTGCATTGTTATCGTATCTATCTCAGTCAGCAGCGAGGCCGTTTGACCACAGATTATAGTGAGAACAGCTACTACATGCTACGAGGCTTTTTTAAATGATAATGTTCAAATGTGCAAGTTTGATACATTCCGTTATTTTATTATCTGTACAAGCACCTTCTTTGAGTGTCATAAATTTCGAGTCTGTGGACAACGCAACTGTCTCTGATTTAGGTAATTAATAATAATAATAATAATAAAGCCTTTTTATTTCCCATCACCTAAGTATTACATGTATGATTAATATATATGAAATTTCACTTTAAAACTATTTGTAAATAATGTTTTTCTTTGTCGTTGTTTGATTCATTCACATGATATATTTGTATGGATAGGAACCCCTACTTGGGTATAGGCCTCCTCCAGTTTGATACAGTTTTTAGTCTCTTTCTTTCTTATTTTATTTTATTTTTTTAGTGTCTTTTTTCTTCTTGTGGATGCTACAGACCTTACTTTATTTTTCAATGTGTAGTGGTTTTCGAGTTTAGTTAGGTGAGGTAAGTTCTATCTTATCTACTGGAGGGTTTAGGTCATTTTCCCCCACGGGGACCAGCCGGCTTGGGGGAGTGTTTTTGTTGGTTATTTGTTGTAGGTTTGTATCATGGTAGTTATGGTTCCAGTTTCATGTATGGTGACTGCTATGGATTGGACTTCTCTCTCGTAGAGTTTGATCTCGCACGCGCCATACCTATACTCGAATGCATTTGTTGTATTGACTTTCTTCGGAGCTACGTACGATGGTTTTTCTCTCTGTGGTGTATTGAGAAATGTTGGACGAAGAAAACAAACAACTTATAAATGAAGTTAAAGAACTGAAGGAAAAAATTAAAAAACTGGAAATGGCTAAAAAGAAAAGTAACATACTTTTTTTCAGAATAAAGGAAGACAAGCAGGAAGAGTTGAGTTTAGTGAAAACCATAACTGGAAAACTAAACGGTTACCTTGGACTAAAACTGCAAGAATATGAAATAGTGAACGCCTTTAGAATTGGAAATGTAAAATGTTCGCCGCGACCTATTTTAATATCACTTGTATCGTACTGGAGGAAAGTGGAAATAATGAGATCCAAAAATAAATTACCTATAGGCATATATGTGAAGGAAGACTACACAAAAGAAATACTTGAAGAACGCAAAGCAAAGCACTACAACACTACAACCAAAGCTTGAAGAGGAACGAAAGAAGGGCAACATAGCTTACTTCAAAGTAGATAAACTGATAGTCAAGAACCAAACAGATGAAAATCGGGAAAAAAGGAAAAGGGATCCATCTTCTTCGCCCAATACACCACAGATTTAGGTCAATAACAGCGAGAAAATTACTGAAATGAATACTGAAATTCGGAACATAAATTAATAAAACATCCGTTCTGCAGATTGAGCTAGCCGTTATATTCACTGGCTACGTTCATTCAGTATAAGTACGAGTATGTTACCGAAGAGTACAGCCGCATACAAAACTTTAACGCTTAATTCGACTGGCCTCATAGCTCAGTTGATAGTAACCCTGCCTTCTGCTCTGTAGTTCGGTCCACTATATGTAGGTATATCAGTACTACCGGTAGGTAATCACTCAGAAGTACGATACTTTTTTATGTGATAAAGTTACGGAACCAACAGAGGGCACACTTGCTGTTAAGTGGTAACTTCTAACCATAAGAAGGATTGTGACTCGAGTCCTTCCCTAGGTAGGACAAGATCCTAGTCGTATCCTATGCGCCCGTAACTCTGAGACGCGAAGGCGGAATGTCTCAAGTACCTGTAATGTCACCAGCAATCACACCTTTCAGACCGGAACACAGTAACGCGAATGCAAAACTGCTTGCAATACTTCCCCGGACGAACGTGGCATAAGTTCTACTGCTACTAAAAACTCTTGGTGTTGAATTTAATAACATATATACAATATACATATATAAAATCACGCCAGTTTCCCGGAAAGGTAGGCAGAGATCATGGTTTTCCACCTGCTACGATCCTGACATACCTCCTTAGCTTCATCTACTCTCATCACATTATTCATGTACTCGTATACTCGTCGGTTTAGGGTACTCTTGACCTGGCCTTTTTCCAAAACGTCACCGATTTGGTCCATTAATAACAGATTAGTTCAATATTTTTTACTTATAAATATAATAGAAGAGAGAGTTTTGCTCGGTTTCTAGACGACAAACGAATTAATTTCTACAATCTCGTATCACAATGATCCGACGAGATTGCGTGCTATAAAATATGACGTTAATATATCTTGTGTCACGCATCTCTGCACACGCAGATACAAAACAAAATACCAGGTCCTTCAAATGTTTTTCTTTAATAGTATCAAAGTCAAAGTCATAAACTTTATTTCCATAGAATTGGCTTGCAAACGTCAATAATATTCAAAACATAAGGTCACGCGTACTTATCGCTAAGTTTGACGCCTGTTCAAACCCTATCCTACCCTCCATGGGGAGAACAGACATGAAACCCCTAATGGAGGGGTTCCTTTTTTTTCGTTAGCACAATCATTGTAACCATCTGATTACTTAGATCTATGTTACATTTATGATTACTTAATCTACTGAAATAAGATATTACAGGATGTTTTGTGTGTCGTTGAGCAGAGCTACATCAGACCATTGGGATTTATCATTTATGTAACCATTTACAGTGTAATAAGCTTTACTTACCAGACGCTTCTTTACATATGACTTGAATTTTTGGGTCGTAAAATCAACACAACAAACGATCAAAAGCGGATAAAGTGAAGGATATTGTTACTTGTTATCGATAAAGCATAACTAACATTGTGAATGCTGTCTGAGCTTACAAAACCTTATCAAGGACAAATGCTTCAACAGCTTAGATAGGCAAGTACTATGTGTAAGTTGCAACCCAACGTAGTCATAATTGCCACATTGATATACGATAAAATACAATGTTTTATTGAAAAGATAACTGAGATACAATCATCATATCAATTATTTTCAAATATGGGCCTAACCTGTAAAGAGCATATTGAATAAATGAGTAAAAACTTGGGAAATTCAGTTTATTTTCAAAATTGTATACTTATATCTGATTGCCGCTGAAATTGCAGGCACATGAGAATTTCCACCTTCACGTCTCAGAGTTGCAGGCGCATACGATGCGACTTGGGTCTTGTTGTAAGTAGGGTAGTACCCGAGTCATATTTCTTGTTATGGGCCCAGGCTTAACTAACTTAATACAAGGTTGGACATCTGCTCGTTCGATAACTTCATCACAAAAAAACACGTCGAAGAGCTCTATCCATACATAAAGCTGAACGGTCAATAAACTTAATAATAATATTATTGTTTTACCGAATCAATTAATGATTAAATATTTGTATAGTCAGAACCTTAGCCTTCAGATTAGAAGTAGGTGTGAGGTCTCTTAGAGAGTCAACCTATGCTTACGCTTACGATAACGCGGGAGATTCTGCATAATGTAGACGTTTATTACGCGTATTATTAAGCGCATTTTTAAATATATTTTTCATTACCAATATTGAATTAGTTATGAAGCCAATGATAGAACTGAAAAAAATGGGATTCATATAATTCACTTCCATACTTCGTACATACATGCATTTACTTCACGTCTTTATTCGAGAAGTGATCGGCAGAGTCTCAGTGGGACACTTTTGACTTCGTGGTTTACATTGTCGTGGGAATGTAGACGTGATGATAGGTGAGCTCGTCGCCGATATTAATCACTGACGATTAACACAGTTCAAACTTTCTTCAGTAATTCATTCCCCAATAACCCCCGGGATAAAAGCCAGGACAAATCAATTATATGATTACTTAAATCTATAGCAGAGCCGACACCCACACGAAATATTATGTTATTCAACTCTATAATTGATATAGTTGTTCCACAGACACACACATACACATACAAACTTACAACACCCCTATTTTACGTTAAAACATTATTTTTGTATGAAATGATTACAATTAGATTTAAATGGTCTGATAATAGTTAAAATCATATATTTGTATAAGTACTCCACAAAATTATTACAAAAATATTGATTTCGTCACCAGAACAGAATAAACGATTTGATTGACACATTATTAGAGATGGACCATCGTA
The DNA here is from genome assembly GCA_947359385.1 of Chesias legatella. Lineage (NCBI taxonomy): Eukaryota > Metazoa > Arthropoda > Insecta > Lepidoptera > Geometridae > Chesias > Chesias legatella. Next base: position 10,429,407 of record OX375762.1, on the reverse strand, counting down.
TGAACATGACCGAGACATGAACGAAGGCCGGTAACAAACGATATTTTCGCAATCTAAATGTCTGTTTACGCGCGGAACAATAAATAAGAATTTTGCAACAGCAGATACAAATATCATCCCGTTGTGAGAAAATTAAAAGAAATCGACCTCGACCGCGCGGGTCAAGGGTCCACTATGCACTATGCACTACGCACTGTGTGAGGCGCGTTTGATGAGCTCTGTGACAGTTTAAAGAATACTGAATCAAATTTTCGGACTAGACTCGCGCTCTTTTCGATGTGAATACATTGCGTCACATTCATCATGTTTAAATTAATTAATTTTGTTTATTATCATGCGACTTAGTTACGGAACGAGCTGATGGCCCGTCTAGTGTTAAGTGGTTGTGGTTACCCCGGACCATCACAAGCAATATGACTTAGGTCCTGCCCTACAACAAGAGCCAAGTCGCATCGTACATGCGCCCGTAACTCTGAGACGGAAGGTGAAATGGCTCATGTGCTTGTAATTTCACCGGCAACACCTTTCAAACCGGAACACAGCAACGCAAATGGCTGACGTCTTGGCGGCAGAAACAGGTATGGTGGCAGTACTTCCCTGGACGAGCTTGGCATACGTTCTGCTGCTACATTATTTGAATTGAAGCCTTACTGTTTTACGTTTATATTGACAAATATGTTGTTGGTATATTACTGTATCCTCCAAGTAATTGACAACGAAACTGCGTGGAAGAGATCTCTTAGTTATATCGCTCATTGTGCCTTTTTTAATGTTGTGAATACCTTGTCCATATTTTTATTTGGTGTGGAATAATGAGTTTTCTTTCTGTCTGCTTGGCTTCATTAGGTACTCGTAGTTTTAGACACTAATTATGTTTCGAAATTCTACTCTGTGGTTACTTTGAATACCTTGATAACCATGTACTTACTACCTGTTCGTGATCGATAAAGAAACTGATTGCCCAGCAAAGATGCAATAATGCTATGATTATTTCATTTATTGATTTGACTACAGGCCTCGAAATAATAGCGCTGAATTGTAATTTCCCCTTAAACCTTCTTATGGTATTAAAAAAACTTTGTACACGTTTCTTTTCGTCGCCCTTTCTGGTATCATTGGCGGTCATTTTTGCACGTTAATGTGAAAAAAAAAACAAAACACAAGTATATCTATACAAATAAATGAAATTGGAGTGTCTGTTTGTAATATTAAAATAACCGCTTTTTACTAAGTGCATATGGATGTATACACGATACATACTAATTGTACTGTTTGGTATACCAAAACAACATTTTTTACTATTTTTGTCTGTCTGTCGGCCTGCTTGTTTGTTCCAGCTAATCTCAGAAATGGCTGGACCGATTTTGACGGGACTTTCACTGGCAGATAGCTGATGTAACAAGGAGTAACTTAGGCTACTTTTCCGAGGGGTAAAATGGGGGTGCGTGATAAAACCAAATTCCACGCGGACGAAGTCGCGGGTAACAGCTAGTATTTATATAATTTAAGTATTTTTACGCATAATACGTAACAAATCAATTCGTGTTGCCGTCTTCAGTTCATTCACTTCACATTCAGTCGTTTTGGCTCTACACATATATGTTATGTCATTAGAAAAAACTAGAATTCGATAGGTAGGTATAACTTTTCTAACTCGTCTTCGACTATGGCATAACCGTATTGTTGCTAGTGTAACAGGTCCTATTTAGGTATAACACAGGTTTATATCTCGTTATATTATTGAGTCATAAAACTGAATTTTTTAAGCTCTTATCGTGATTAAGATGCCAACGGTAATGGTAACGGTATATTTATTATTTTGTTGAGAACGTATAAAATTCCAGTTGTAAAATCAATATTAAGTCGGAATATTTTGGACACAAATTAAATAAATATAATAAATAAATAATATTGGTGGACATTTCACACAGCGCCATCTTGCTCCAAAGTGCGCTAAGCATAGCTTGTGTCATGGGAAACAGACAACTGATATAATACTTATATACTTTTGTAAATACATACATATAATAAATATTAACACCCAGACCCAAAACGAACATTAATGATACAAATGCCACATAAATATTTGTCCTGGGTGGGAATCGAACCCACTACCTACAGCGCAGAAGGCAGGATTACTACCAACTGAGCTATGAGGCTAATCAATTGTTTTTAAAAGTTTTTTTTGTGTGTAACAGGCACGGAGCCCGTGTGTTGCCCAAGTGAGTAGATCGCACAATGTCAACTTAATTTACTGTATGCATCAACCTCCATTCATTCATATGTCGGTCTCTCTCGAATGTAAAAGTTTAGATTATCTGAAGTTTGAAGGTCGCCTGTTTTGAAATTGTAATCCCCTCGAGCTTTATTAAACCTGTGTTATCGTGTTGTGATGCCAATATACTAATTATTGTTATTAACACGTATTTATAGCGATTCATTCTCAGTTGCGCATTTTAGATGGAGTTCTTCCGTTTTGAATACAATAGACTGCCATTGAAATGTTTTATTCGTCCCTCATTTGACAGCTGTGCGTTCGAGTCAGCGTTACTATTTTACAGAACGTTGCGTTGTATGATCACGGAGGGTAACAGTTACAGGTTATAAGCTGACTTTTGTTTAAACTAGGCAGGCACGTTTTGTCGTGTCGTGCTCGAACCACTAGCTAGCACCAGTGACGAAACCTTTCGTCGAACTCAATTTAAGAAATTATGTTTGGCATCATTTCGACAGTCCGCCAACTGGTAGTTTAGCGCAGGAATATTAGATATTAATGGATATGCAGATTATGGAAATTGACGAAGGTAATATACAGTAAATAATAATGGTTATGTTTTTGTGTTGAGCCATTTAGCGGTTTGCGATGTTGATATCTATACGAATTGAATCTGATTTATGTACACGGGAATTTGAAGGTTTTATGCAATTATCTATTGTAATAATTACTTTTACATTCATCGAATACCGCCTTTTGAGGTCCGTTCAACAAACTTTGAAATGCTAAATGCATGGTGAAAAAGTAAAACACCGCAGTACAAAGCAGTTCTAATCGCAAGTTCAAAATTACATAGGTACAACATATCTTAAACCTAAACTCAGAAATATATGACTGAAAACTATTAAAATGTACCTTTTATAAGAATCTAAGTATTATCCAACTGACTGGACGACCGTATACCTATGCAAAGCACAGTTTAAACTTCTGGTAGTATACGCTTTACATTTGGAGGATGTATTCCTCAATAAATACGTATTAAGAAAATATTTTTCGACTAGAACTTAACTCTGATCAATTTTCAAGGTACGGATCTCAAATTAGGGAAAATTATGTGGGGCGTATTCATGATGATATATATTAAAAACTATTGAGGAGAGATAAAAAATGACGGCAAACTAATTGAGTACTCTTTGCTTGGTCCACGAGGAAGACCCCATTGGTACTTTGAACATTGCTATTAACATCTGCGAGGAAACAATTAATTTTATATGAAAAGAATGCATAGCTGTTCAATATGTATAGAAGAAGTGATTATAGTATAGAAGAAGTCACTTTTACAGACGTCCAATATACAATTATTCAAGCCAAAACACTTGTAACACAGTGGAACTAACCTTATGCGTGCGCTAAGAGTGTGCGTCTGAGGAGGTACTGCCACGATACACATTTCAGACACCAAACATTAGTACACTCGTATGGAGTGCCGGTTGGAAGAACCGAGTGACGTTGAAATTATAGGTATATAGGAAGGTCGGAAGGAACTTCAAGTCTCAGACTGAGTGGTCTCACTGCTATGTAAGTGATTGGGTCAATGCGGTCATCCTATAATTTGGTACTGGAGGACACAAGTGATTTTATGGGCAGGGGATTACAATAATAATAATAGTTTATGACAAAAACAAAAGATTTATATTTTGAAAATTGTGACCACTGATACCTAAATGCTTATGCGTGGCTTAATGTGTGGGTGGTACTACCTACATCACATACCTGCATCACATATAAACTTTTTTTTACAGTAAGGAAAACATCGATGGCTTGGGAAACCAACGTTCTATATAAATAAACCTATTGATCTCCGGATACAGATTTATGGGCCATACGTTCTCGTGTGAACAAACTATGGTATACAAAGCTTGCATAATTCATACTTTGCAGAACACTAACTAGTGCACACAAAAGGAACATCGACAACAATAACTTTCGTTGACATTGAAATAGCTGAACGCAGAGAGAGAGAGTGTGGAATCCAAAGGTTACGTTGTAAAATTTAATCATTTCATTAGTCTTTACACGTTGCGGTATAACAAAAAGGCAATGCAATATCTTCACTGAACGTTTTTTAAAATTCAATTACTATTATTATAACAAGTAGTAATGGAAAATAGAAAGTAGTATTGGAAAAATGTGTTGTTACTACACAAACAATTAATATTAATCAAAGCAATGAATTAGAGTCAAAAGCTTTATTTCCATACAATTCATAAAGAAATGGCTAGGAAACGATAATAATATTCAAATCAGGGTTAATTCAAAAAGTACGCGTACTCATCGCTATGTTTGACGCCTGTTCAAACCCAATCGAACCTTCCATGGCGAAGCACAGTCAAGAAACCCATAATGGAGCGATTCCTTTATTTATAATATAATAATGCATTGTATTCCTCTTAATATAGGCTAGCTTTTGTAAATTACTCTAGTTTGTGATAACTATTGGATAAACATAACGATCATAACGAAACAGGGCGTGGTATCCAATAAATACGCTCAGACAGCTTCTAGCGAACGTAACGTGTCCACAATATACAATTGCACTTATGCTCCATTTATGCAACGAATGGTCGCATTTCGCGTAACGAGACGCCTACGCCGCGCCGCCGGCCGCCGTCTTGTGTGTTTCAGTGGGAGCGGGCTACCACCACAATAATACCATAAATAGGCTTCCGCCGTCCACTGGCTTCAATTACGTAAACGCAAATGGTAAAGTTAAACGTGCTGGCAATTGCGATTAACTAATCCAACAGAAAGGCACACGAAATGGACCAACCGTTGCGCCTATCGATAGATTGTTACATAAAATAAATAAATAAATATCGGTGGACATTTCACACCGCGCCATCTAGCCCCAAAGTAAGCTAAGCATAGCTTGTAACGTGAGAACCAGACAACTGATATAATACTTAAATACTTTTTTGTAAATACATACATAAGATACATATCAACACCCAGACACAGAACAAACACCGGTGTTTGTCACCAAATATTTGTTCTGGGTGGGAATTGAACCCACGACCTACAGCGCAGACGGCAGGGTTACTACCAACTGAGCTGTGAGGCTAGTCAAAATAATCAGGTTGCCTACTTTTTAAACGATGCAGAAGGGATTCCTGGGAAACTAGAGCTTAACTAAAATGAAAATGGGATAATACGAATAATAATTGCTCCAGACAAATGAATTGCGAAACTCTGCTTCTACACTTAAGCTCTAAGTCTGTTTTTGTTAAATATTCGGCTTGTACTATTTAGAGCTTAACTTCGTTTGGTGGTATGACATAATAAATAACACCTAAATTAAATTGTCATTGGTCTAGCAGAGACTTAAAAAATCATTGTAGTTTTGTTGCAAGACCCTCTTTTTTTACTTATGGTTTTGTTTTATTTTTTATTAAGTAATTTAATTATAAGTTAACGAATCACAGTAAATGGCGATAGAAGACGATTCTTACGATATAATTGGATCACTAGCAGTCAGTATTATATTCACTGTCCACTGTCACTGAGAGAGTGGTGGCTTAGTGTTACAGACCCTGAGTTTCAATCCGGGGGTCTCTGGTTCACACTCTGACGTGTACCAATAAGTTTTTTCACTCGAAACATTTATGTGCCCAATACTCGTTCTCATAACGGTGAAGGAAAACATCGTGAGGAACCGGCACCTCCAATCCGAAGACATATGTCAAGTGTTTGAAAGGAGCCTCTGTGAGGCGCACTTTAACCAGTTCACCACACTGATTCGAGAGAGCGAGTGACATGAGTAGTTTTAGGTTTTTTTTTTTTTTATGTGATGCAAGTACGGAGCCAGCCGATGGCCCACCTGGTGTTAAGTGGTAACCCCCGCCCATAACAACCGATGCGTTACATGCATCAATTAGGCTAACTAACTGAATAATAGCATATTATTTGGGTCAAATAAGGCGCAGGGCATGCCTCGTCAGTTTTTTGAAGCTACGTAACTGAAAGGTATGCAGCCGCGTTGTGTCTCGAATAACAATGTGTCAAAAACTAAATCCAGAAGCCGGCTCGCGTACCTTGTTTGATTTGCATAATGGCTTATTGGAGCCGAAAACGTAGTTACGTATTTTCTAAACCATTCATAGACCACTTCATTCGTTATTAGATGTATACATAAGTACTTATCATATCATCAACTTAGATTTGGTTTTATATAACAATGACCCTGATAGTCGTCAAATTAACCGGCCAAGTGCGAGTTTAAGTCGCGCACCAAGATCAAAAATCTGTTTTTATTATTTTTTAATTCTGTTCGAGTTTCTTAACATCTGACTCACAGTTGGCTAGTTTTTATTATTTATTGTTTGACTTTAGTAGGACACTATAATCACATCCAAATATAAGCTTGATTACCATACTTTTTGATAGGTAGAGAAGAAATAAAATGGCGTTAAAATGTTACGTTTCTTGAATAGAACTTGAATGAACCCACATTAATTGTTAGGATTTTGGGATTTTATTAAATGTGTTAGTACCCGCCATAATAACGCATATTCTTTGATATATAAATTCACAATCCAATTAATCACATTATTGTACAAATTATAATCAGCTTTATGCAAACTATAAGCGATAGCTTTAAAAAATTTTTTTTTTATAATATATATTTATATATATATACATTCACAGTTTCTGGTACAATAAAGATATAATTTCTTATTCAATTTAGTTTAATGCTCAGATTTCGACTCTTGGCTTAGCGGGTCAAGCAATCATCTTAGACAAAGTTAACTAAATTCATGATATGAAATTTATCCCCAGTTGTGTATTTTACATTCCCGAATTAAAATATGTCGTATCATTTTGTATATTTAATTGCAATTGTCTTGCTATGAAGTAAATAATTATAATCAATCAGTCTACTAAACCTTGCGACAAAGCACGCGTAGAGTGGGACGCAATATTTTTTCGCGTGGAGACAGATTATTTGCATTCGCGTAGGAATAAACCGATGTTTAAATATTTTACTCCTTTCACCCCACTGGTCTGAGAAGCCTGACACAATTTTACAGCTCTTATATAGCTCTTAGGTAGAAATCTTAACAGCTCTTAGGTAGAAATATGTATTGAATCGCTAAATAATCTTTTATATACAGGGTGTCCGGTAATGAATGGATAACCTTGAAATGGGTCTTAGTAGAACTATTGGGCATTCCGAAAAAAATATCAAATTAAAAAAAAACCAAGTAGTATCAAAAAAATAAAATAAAACAAAAATAACAAAACATCGATATTATTTAAAAAATATCTAATCTTTGATACTACCTACTTGGTTTTTTTTATTTGATTTTTTTTTCCGAATGCCCATTAGTTCTACTAAGACCCATTTCAAGGTTATCCATTCATTACCGGACAACCTGTATAACGCTCTCAATTTTTAAATTTGAGGCTGAGCAGCTTTTTTAGTAAATTCGATCATCGGCAACTAGCAGCCGTATATCGACCATATAAAAACATTTCCGCATCATCAGATTCAACAACGATGTCGGACACCGATCAAATATCTACCGACAGGTTCCTTATACAATGTCCATGCCGATATCGAACCCTCACCCATTAAATATATTGACAGCTGTGTCAGATGTCGATCGTATCGGATAAATTGGATAATCGAATCGAACAACTTTTACATCTATTGCTGCGAAGTGTTTCATCAAAATATTTTCCCAAAAGTATTTTTCAGCTTCTTCGGGGATTATGCAGGGGTCAGCAAACACTGACGATACATTTATCTGCCGCCAAGCAGTGATGCACTCGTGTTGCTGTGTTCCGGTGGAAGGGAGTGCGTGCCGGTGAAATTGCAGGTGCATGAGACGTAACATCCCCGTCTCGGAGTGATGGACGCAACGCAATGCGACATAAGGCATCTCGTACTTTGGTGGAGAGGACTTGAGTCGTATTGCTGTTGTCCATGGGCAGCGGCTACCACTTAACATCAGGTGGGGCGTCAGCACGTTCTATCACCAAAATGACATAAAAAAATATATTTGCAAATCGTGTTTGGAAAGATAATGTCAGTGGTTCGAGTCGACGCATTGCGCCGAGGCATAAGGCAATCAAATCTCGGGGGAGGCGCGCAGGCCCTGTGACCCCCGTGCCGTAATACGTCCCGGAAATGCACGCGAATGCAACCGATGCTAAAACCATTTGAATATGCCAAAGTATTTTGTAAGAGATTTATGACCGAAAATATTCACGATCATATTTTCTTACACTCGCCCACTTGACTTTTAAGGAGATTTTTGTTTACAAATAACCGCTTTCAGAAACTATTACGTTTTTTTCTTTAAAATTATATCATATTGAAGAAATTTTTCAAAGTATAGTTTTTTTTTGATAATAGTACTTAGTTCATCTTAGATACTTATGTAAAGAATTCTCATCGAGGTAGTTATTAAAACAGAAGTGTAGTCACATGAACCTTTAGAATACATCTCAACTCGTATTTTTAACAACCCCTTAAATGCAGCACAGCAGATGGAAAGGTACAGGGCGGTATATAATATATAAATGATTTTTATTAGCTTGACGCTTGTCGGTGCACGCGGAGGTCACGTCGGTAGAGTTGACACAGGTGTGTGACATAACGTAGTACCTAGCTATCCAACTACTTGAAAACCTTCGACCTCCGGTCAATATCCTTAACATGCATCTAGTGTGCGGTGCGCGTACCTACCGACCGCGCGAGTAACATTATAAGACGCATTTACCCAGCAGCGTCCAAACAGACGCAATGTCGACACACTCATAATAAGCAATACTTAATTAGTGGCATACTGTTTGCCGAGTCCGAGGAACAATCGATGAATATCCTCGCCCGGCGTCCTTGTTATAGATACATAAACGTAAGCAGCCGAATGCCGCCGCCGCCGGCAGCGCAACGCCCAGTCACCTCTTCCTGTATAAGTCGACATTGACATTTCGGCCAGCACAGGTCCGCCGACATGCGAGAAAGAAAATAAAAAGCCAAAGAACCAACGGAATCTTTCAATGCGCATTTTTTCAAGCAGCTCCAAAGTTCATCCGAGGAGGCTCGCGTTCCCTGAGCGTCCTTGGCCGGCGAGCGTACCTTCCAATCTTCGACCCATCAAGCGGTCACGTATATGTTTAGACATACTTATATAGAGTTCGTCCATTAACTCACGAAGACGCTCCGAACGATCGTTCGGATGTATGAATGGTTTCGATGGAAACCACGTCGCTCGCAGTAGTACACTACACAGTGCCGAACCATTATCGATATATGAGTTCATAATTAGCGTTAGAGCACTAACAATACCGGAGAGTAACCTTGATCTCGTTGCGCGCAAACTGCGCCTGCGCCTCTAACCGTCCACATACTTAAGCACCTACTCAAAAACCACCGAGACAACTTGGGCAAACATAGTAGAATAAACTATAGTAGTGTGACTGAAACATAATTAAACTATATGTCATATGTTTAACGATGCGACTTGGGTCTTGTCATACCTAGTACGGGAGGACCCAAGCCGCATCGGTTGTTATAGGCCGAGGTTACCACTTACCACCAGGTGGGCCGTCGGCTCGTTCCGTTACTATATCACATAAAATAACCTATGGTTGTAATAGATTGTGGTCCATAAATCGCAGGCTATTATTTAGTATTTTCTGAATGGTCGCCCGCCACTCGTTTCCAAAGAGTTGTTATATTATTACAATTTAGTCTTGACTTAATTACCTAGTTAATAAGAGCCATTTTATCTGAATGTTTGCCTTCGGAATGGAAGTTTCATCATCATCGGAGACTGCGTGCTTGACTATTTAATGGGTATGTATGCTACTTGCGTCTGCACTGGGCCTATGTAAAGCTTGGGTGGTAATTACAAAGTCAGATTAGTATTTGGTATGATTGGACAGACTTTAGATGTGAGTGAGCCGGCAAAGCATTTACAAAATTGAGTTCTTCAGCAGCAAAAAAAAAAAATATATATATAGATATATGTTCATAGTTCGTAGTTTTTTTATTAATAATAATAATTACAGGTAATATAGTAGATAAATGGCATTATAACATCAAAGTCGTATATAAATACAATCAACCAAAATATAAATCAATCAAAAACAAATCATTGAAAAAAATTATACCATGTCAACAATTATTCCAAAGCAAATAAACTTAAAAAATATAGCAAAACAAAATTAAAATTAAAATAAAAAGATACGTAAATAAATGTAATTTCTTTAGTAGGTAAACTTACCTAGGCATATACCTACCTAGTAAAATACCTAACAAATTTAAGGCCCGCTTTGAACCAGTGGTTTACTGCCTTGACATTAAAATACTTTTAACTAAAATTATAGGACAAATAAGACAATTTTGAATGATAAATTAATGAAGAAAGTTTCTATCAGCACCGAAGTGCGTAGAATCTGAAGATTTTATATATTAATGTAGAAATGATTTTCCGTCAAAATAAATTCTGAATACTTTTGTTACTAGCACTCCATAGCCCAGCAATTATTTTTATAAATGGGATTTACCAGCTACTAAGTACAAGCAAAAATATATCGAATTTCAGATCTAGCAAAGCAAGTAAAAACTTATATAATACAAAAGCTGTAGCTAAGTATACCTACAATGCAATATAGCTTATCTGGTAAGTAATCACTTAACGCAATTACTCAAAGTAAGCAGATACCTCATTATCTCTATTTAAAAATAAAACAATAGAGAAGTCGTTGGGTTATTTTGTAATGCGTTTTTCACCGAATCGCGCCATTTTGAATGTAAATACATTATCTCCCTGCCTACTTTCTTAGTTTGCTTGCCCTCTTCTGGTTGAGTTCTCTCTCTTTAATGGTATTACAGGAAGGTAAAGTGCCTCAGACAATGTACATAAACAACAGAAAAATAACACATTCATTTATTCATCTTTCGACATAAATATATGCACATACATTCAATATCATCACATTTTAGTGTGATCAGTAAATAAATATTTTGGACTCATTGAAAATCATTTCAGGGCAAGGTTTAAAGTGCGCCCCAAAAGAGGCTCCTTTCGTGCGCTTCGAAATTTTGGTTCTAGGTCGTGCCAGTTTCCTCACGATGTTTTCTTTCACTGTTTTGAGAACTTGGTATTGCGCATACATTTTACAAGTTAAAAACTCATTGATGCATTTCGGAATACATACTTGAACCAGCTCCACCGGATATAAAATTAGATATACCTATATCTGAACCATTAGGCAACCACGCGTTCCTACTTTCGTATTTATAATATAAGTGTGTATAATATTTCGGAAAATTCATAGTAAATTATGGAACATCATTATTTCTTATTCAAAGATACGATTAATAATTAAATTTAAAGTATTTAAAGTATTAAATAATATTAAACAAATAGGTACTTTAGATAACCTTTTACCTATACGAAAGAAAAAAAGTAAACGTGCTATATATTACAACCATATTACAATTACAATAATAACAATAATGTTTATTTATTTGGAATAGTAACAATAATATTTATTTATTTGGAATAGTAACAATATACATAATAAATAAATAGAGACACGATGATGCTTGCTGGAGTATATTACTGTGTCGCAAGCGTCAACGCCCCACCTCCGAATAGTTATACAAATTCCACAGAAACAAAATAAAAATTAAGAAAAGTAAAATTGTAGATCACAAAATGAAAAGGAAATGAAAACAGTTAATATTTAGTAGAGCCACGTATGTATGTAAATACAGTAGGTAGTTGCGCATAATTTGTGAATTAGTAGAGCAAGAGGTAATTATGAATTGCTGTTCGTGTGAAAGACAAGCAACACGTTTTGTTTCTGCATCTCCGTTATTATCCAGTGGAAAAGTGCTGCAGACACGACACCGGCATTCCGAGAACCGATGGAGTCATATATGCAGAGAAGCGTTAGTGTATCATTATTAATCATGTTATTTGGTATGTCACATAACATGATTTTATATATTTCTGGTGTTTTCTTACTTATCTGTTAACGCTATGTTATTTTATTTGTGAAATCACAAAACGTTAGGTGATTTTAAATAAGACACTACGTAAATTGATCACTGACCGGTGATTTTTCATAACGAAGTTCCGTTACGAAAAATCACTTAAATTTTAATTAGCCCATTCTACACCATTCTGAAATTAAATTAGTAAGAAGGCATTCTGCTTTTTGATATTCGTGCAATCAATGAATTGTTAATATCAGGCTTTTTAGCGAAAATATATTTGGTAATTACAGGACAACCAGTAATCATACTATTACGTTTGTTTACTTATCGAAACGATTCCCTTCTGTTTGATAATTATTCTCCTTCCGAGTACAATAACGGCAGAGGAAAGCGCAAGGCGCGGCACGCATCACAAATACTACGCAATGTTTAAATTACCTATTTGTTTAATTAATATATTTCGGACACGTAGCCTGCTTTACCTTAATCGTCAGACTGTTGCATATTTTGCTTCCGCGATGGATGTAAAGAAAATTAAACATTCCTCAAGAGAAAATGTCCTACGCGTATATTTCACCTTAGAGCTTGAAAAGTTCTCTATACTTCTCTCTCTATACTTCGAAAACTGTATTCAAAGTTGTGTCTATCTTTCGAAAGAGGGAAGACATAACTTTACAAAAGAATACTTGGAGCATAAAAATCCTAATGAAGTCATGCATAATACGAAACAATTCGAATAAAAGGGATATTTTTATGTTAGAAATATTAATAATATTATTTTTTCACTTTCACCTTCCTCCAAATTCCTCAAAGTAACTGTTTACGTGATTATTTAACTTTAAAAGCTGTCCTAGCTTTGAATTGTATATCTTTTAAGGATTGGGATTTAAATGAGTTACATTACTTTTTTTTTAGAGAAATAATGCATGCATACTTGTCTCACAGCTCAGTTAGTAGTAACCCTGTCTTCTTCCTACCTTCGGTCGTGGGTTCGATTTCTACCCAGGACAAACATTTGTGTGACGAACATATATAGGTGTTGATATGTATGTATTTACAAAAATGTATATAAGTATGTATATCAGTCGTCTGGTTTCCATGATACAAGCTATGCTTAGCTTACTTTGGGGCTAGATGGTGCTGTGTAAAATGTCCACCAATATTTATACCAAATCTGCCGATGCCAAGTCTTCCGATTGACTGTACTTAACAATCCTATCACGAATGCATTGAAAGAGCCAATGATCTGCCCAACCTATTTCTTCAATTTCGTTTATTTATTTCTCATGTACATTCAATCTACATTCCTTTGTTGAACCTGCGGTGTAGATACTGTTTATGCTTCTTGAATTTTTAATGTATTTGAGAATGATATATCACTTTTTCGTTAACATTTTATGATTTTTCTACATCCATCAACATTGTCTTTTTAAACACATCTTATAAAACAAGAATTAATACACATAACCAGAATTAAAAAAATGGTGACGAAACATGGGCCTCTGCCGTCTGTGGGCGGAAAACGACCGACAAAATGACGATATCGTCATCATTTTTACAAAGTTGACGTGTAACATATGGCAAATAATTACCTGACTGTCTACAGGAGTTACATTTTCCGGGTGCCCTTCTATGTAACCTAGACTAGAAGTAAAACTACCATTGCCACCATTTCTGCCAGGCAGTACTGCATTCGCGTTACTGTGTTCCGGTTTGAAAGGTGTGGTTGCCGGTGAAATTACAGGCACTTAGACATTCCACGTTCGCATCAAAGTTACGGTCGCAAAATTCGACTTGGGTCTTCCCTTTCCTAAGGAAGGGACCAAGTAGTAAGGAAAGAAAGCTGGATTGATTTCATACCATATGAATCGGTGAACAACCGACGCCATATTCGCCATAATCGACCGATGGTATTTATACCAAATCGTTCGATATCGGTGTGGTAGGAAATGTCAATCAAAATGGCCTTGATCTCTTCATTTAAACATCGAACTTCGATTAATTAGATCCAAAAATTGGTTTAGTGAAACCTGTTCTAAAATAATTGTTACATTCGCGATCTCACATCGCATCCATCATGATCTACATTTTAAGTTACTTGAGTTCTTAACAATAACAATATTTTACACAATGTCGGATAATCGGGTTTCTTTAATAATTAATTGTATATTTGTTGACAGGGTATGTGACAAGAACTAAGGCAAACTACTACCTAATATCGTATGTTGCCTCTTACACACACACACACACACACACACCACAAATAACTCCAAGGTTTGAACAAATTTTGTCAATTTTCAACGTATCGGTATATTGTTATCAAGAATCGTTCTGGAAATAAGAACATGATACGAACATATTGACTGGCCTCACAGCTCAGTTGATAGTAACATTGCCTTCTGCGCTGTAGGTCGTGGGTTTAATTCCCACCAAGGACAAATACTTGTGTGACGAGCATAGATGTTTGATCTGTATCTGGAAATTAATATGTATTATGTTTATGTGTTTACAAAAAGTATATAAATAAGTATTATATTGTCTGATTCCCATGATACACGCTATGTTTAGCTTACTCTGGGGTTAGATCGCGTTGTGTGAAATGTCTGTCATTATTTAGTATTTATTTTATTTATTTAAATTCTGAGCCAAATCACTCGGGTCTGAATTATATATGGCGAGATAGCAACGCTATACAAGGCTTCAACGTTCTTACCTATCGTAAAGTCCAATGCAGAAAATGGTCGGACATCTTACATAATTACTGACTTGATCTCATTACACCTTATATTAGTCTCAGTAAAGCTGTTTTATTTATTCCACTCCAATATTGAAATGTTAGTTCCAGCCACTTCGATAATACCAGTGCAATGTACTTCTAGGAGGAGCAACGAAAGAGCGATACGCTTCCAATCATTATATTAAGTTAATCTCATATTTGTAATTCTAGGTCATTATGCAAAGCTACTACAGCTAGCTACTTTTACTCTATGTCAATGCCTTCATCTCTATTATTAGTTAAGTCGAATTTAAATAATTGTAGTTTTTTTTTATGAATAATGCATCCACATACTGAATTTAAAGTCTTTGATGTACCACACCGCTCAATTAGATATTTTTGAGCACAAACATGTAATCTGCTGAGAAGCTGCTGTGGAGGTTTTCTCGCAAAATTACCATTAAAAAAATGCAATGCCTCTAGTATAGCGGATGTCAATAGGCAGCGTATCAACAATGCCTCCGGTATTGCGGATGTCAATAGGCAACGGTGGCCACTTACCATCAGGAGGGCTGTACCTACAACTGATCGATTTCGGGTAGTTAATTGTGTGCAACAGATTTTTTTTTCTAATTATATTTTAGAGCGTTGCAATTATATTATACTAGCTGTACCCAGCATGCGTTGCAATGCCACGTTAAATATAAAATATTCATTAAAAACGAAAAAAATAAAAACATTTATACCAATATAGATTTTTTTGGTTCAGGAACCGTCGCAGGCGTTCCTAGAAGACTATCAAAGTTTCATCACAATCTGATCAATGGTTTCGGAACGCATACGGAACAAACACAAAAACTTGCAACATGCAAACATTGATTTTTATTTATATAGATTATTATATATAAATATTGGTATTCTGAAGCAGCCTACTACAGTTTATGTTTTGCG
The DNA here is from genome assembly GCA_947359385.1 of Chesias legatella. Taxonomy (NCBI): domain Eukaryota; kingdom Metazoa; phylum Arthropoda; class Insecta; order Lepidoptera; family Geometridae; genus Chesias; species Chesias legatella. The sequence goes on along the minus strand of OX375762.1, from coordinate 10,413,507 downwards.
GAACCTTAGTAGCTTGCAGCATGAAGAAGACTCTAGAATTGTTTATTTTTAATTTATATATTACGTCACAAGTACAGAATATTCACGCAAAATAAACATTGTTATTTAGTAGGTACCGACATATAAATACCTCCCTCAATATATAAAATGCCAAAGTGTACATGCAATTCAAAATCGGAAACGTACGTTTCCGATTTGGGTAGTATACTACCGACATGCCGGTCGCCAAGGAATGGTTTTGTAACGCGAGAGTCGGAGACTTTTATTAATTTATAGTTACAAAATGATGTGTTCCGAGACTATTTATTTATTCTCGGTTGCGAAGTCACAAATTCAAGCGCTTTGTTTTTCGTCACGATAATACAATACAAGAGGAATCTAATTGCCTTTTTATGCTAAAACGGAATAAGATAATCTTGGTAATATTTGTCAGCCAGACATCGATCCGGAGAAAACCGCCAGAGATTTTATTTTTTAAGGTTTTATTTATAGAAACTAATCCTCTGTCGCATAGATAGCCTTTGTAAACAAAATACTTAGGCACCTCGCTTATATCCATAATAATTCAAGATCAAATTATTTGCTGCGTAGAGATTGGTCTACCACAGAGTATTGACTCTATGTAGAACCAAATCGGCCAAATATGCGATAGAGTCTATCATTTATCTATGCAACCAACATTTTGTCTATCGGATAGACAAAATGTTGGTTGCATAGATAGATGTCAAATGAAACCAAAAGTACAAGACGACTTGAACTCATACGACATTCACAATGGTGGCCTTTAACTTTGCACGCAATAATTTTACCAGCATGGTTCACAGAAGATATTAGTTGCTAAAATATATGTAACAAACTAACATCCGCAATGGCAACATAATTCGGTCAACATTTCATCGATATCTTGTTTATTCTGGCGCACCAATCTGTAGTCGTCGTACTTGACAACTTTACGCACAAAAGCTGTGCAACGCAGTTGCTTAATAAGGAACGTGCGCTATTATATTGGTTTGGCCGAACCTTTTTACTGAGATATTCTTGTACATTTCAAGTATATTTTCATAATTACCTAATATGTATAATCTATATTGATAAGCTGGATAAATAATGGGAAAGGTCACATTGGAAAGGTGTCGTCAACGATATGGGACTGACCTGTTTCTGACTGTGTTTCTCGAGGATAGCGTGATGTTCCTGGGGGGTAGCCGAGGCGAGGAGAGGGCCGGGGCGGGCGCAGGGGCGGGCGTGGCGGGCGCCGAGGTGCGGGGCAGCCGGCCGCCCGCCGCCGCCGCTCCCGCCAGCATCACAACCAACAACCATCCAGTCATCACGGTACGGTACGCGCGGTAGTAAACTCGGCGACGTACTGCGTGCAGCGTCGCGGCTCGCGGTATGCGCGCGCGTCGACGTTCACTTCTGTTGTGGTAAACTCGAGCGCCCCACTACGATGAAAGTGCGGGCTTTCACTGCAGACCGCGGCCCGCCCGACGGCGTCGCGCCCGCGTTACGACACGCTCCACCACCAGTGACAGCGCTAGAGACACCTCGAAACTATTTGACATTTTAAAATATGATTTTATCATGAAAAGCTTTTTTTTGACATATGGCCGCTTGAGCTTTTCCAAGGCATAAGCCCGCTTTCCAATTAAGACGTTACTGAATGAAATTTCCATGATTTATCTTACACATATAGGTATATATATATATTAAAAGCGCAATAAAAATCTGTACATAGGTTTTTGGCGAAAACATGATCTACTGATCATGTTTTCGCTAAAAACGATACTACTACAAAGATACTTAATAGGTACCAAAAATTATCTCTGTTAGTGTTCGGAATTCACGCGTAAACTGTAGACCGTATATTGATAAGTTTTAAAATCAGATAGCTTATGGTTCAACCTAAGACCTAAGCTATATTTTATTATTAGTTGTAGTTGTTTAGAAGTAAAGTAATTCAATAAATACCTATTCATTCTTCACACAAACGTATTGACAGTTGGTACCTGAAAAATGTTCGATTAAAGTCTTAGATGACACAATCAGTTTCCAGTTATTTTGATTTAAAATCTATACTTCTGAACCGTCTTTGTTTAAATTTCCATGGAATCTGAAAGGTTATCCGTTTAATAAAAGAATTTTCCAAATCGGTCAATGTTTCTAAGAAATATGTACTACTACTTACGAAATTAGTTTTACTACTATCCACTACTAACCTAATTCTATCAAACAAACGTAAAAACCATCAATTTTTACAAAGTCGGGTGCCAAGTTCACACAGCCGAGCCTGAACTTGGTAATCCTGTGTTTCAGGCGAGAAGAGCTGACATGAAATCTAAAATAATCACCTGCTTTGTTAATATTATAATAGGTACCTACTCATATCTACAATCTACATGTATACTTAATGTGTAAACAATTTTGAACTGAACGTAAAAGTAAACAATTTAGAAACTGAATAGACCACACAACAAAGTCCTTAGTTGCCGTTTTTTATAACGTAAGTGACTTAACTATTTATAGAAACTCAATAGATTTATTTTAACACATTTAATAAGTTCTCTGTATCATGGTAAGACATACTTTGGAGGGTATCCTTAAAGAGTTTTTTGCAATTATTGTAATTGAGGGGATAAATATTGGATAACGCATTCAGTCTATTGTACAGAAGCGGTACTAAGAACGTGTAAAAATTTGGATGTAAATGCATGTTTTAACCCTGTTTGTTCAGCTGCCTGCTGAATGACGCGGCTGCGGGTTTTAGCCTAGCAGCCGCACTGCTTCAACACAGTGGCGCCCTCTCAAGCTACTCCATTACAGGCGCGCTGGCCAACGATCGCACTCGGTGCATGACTGGATGTCGTGCTCTACAGCTACACTTCAGATGAAGGAGCCGGAAATAGGCTCGCAGGGACCAAAGATAGACCCGAATAAAACCGGCGCTTCGGAAATACAAGTTGTATTTCCGAAGCGCCGGTTTTATTCGTGTTATTCGTGTTTCATTGTAAATTCCAAGGCATCTTTCAAACTCAATTGCGAAATAGTCACCTACCTAACCACTAAAACCCGTGCATTATCGTCAGCGCGATGTACGATTGTTGCACTTTTAGTAGCGTAACTATTAGCAAAATCGACTTAAAACACATTAATTTGTTCTGTGTGGGAATCGAACCCACGACTTACAGCGCATAAGACAGAGTCCAACTGAGCTGTGAGGCCTAATGTTAACATAATTCTCAGTAATATAAATAAGTAATACATGGTAATAAAATTTAGACTTTATTAAAAAATATAACATATTTCATTAATTTTATAAATGCAAGCCATAATAACGATGAAAATGAAACAAGGTAAGGTATACCAAAAGAGCTAATGCATTGAAATCGCAAAAAGTACCCTCCCTGTGACATTTGTAACACATATATTTCCTGGCGATAACTGAGGTCCCCAATGAAAAATCTATTACATTCATATCTACATTAAATTGGATGTTATATGTTTTACATATATGTTATTTTATTTAGCCGCTGGGCCAAACAAATGCCAAAACACTTTATGTGATGCATAAACGGAGTGAGAGGATGGCCCACCTGGTGTGAAGTGGTAACCTTTGCCCATAACAAGTAATACGAATAGTACATAATGTATCCTATGCGTAACATTGTATCCTAAAACGTAGAGTCAACTAGATATGGCTTTTTGGTTCCCAAATTGGTATTTAACGATTTAAAATTGGGGGCAGGCAGTCTTCCTAAGGTAGGGCTTTCCCGAAGGTACAGGAATCACTTTCACGCCTTTCAGGAATACTTTGGTGATCTGGTCTTCAGGAACAGTCGGCAACACCATACAATCATCACCCATCTAGAAATAAAGAATATTATAAACTTGTTAGTCAATTTCTTGCAAACAAATTACGATTATGTCCTGGAACGTCTCATGTGCGTGTAATTACACTAATTGTAATGTCCATCCTGTTTTTAAAATCCAATTAATTCTAGGTTTTATCCGTGGACATTTCACACAGCGCCATCTAGCCCAAGTAAGCTAAGTAAATAGCTTGAATCATGGGAACCTGACAACTGATATAATACTTTTTTTTAGCTTACTACGGCATTACTCCTGGTAATTGACCATTCTTTTAAGCTCATCTCATACTTCTTTGGTCTTCATTATCATCATAATCGTAGTGTATGGAGTGGGTCAATTTTTTTACAAGCCAGTGTGTTGTTCTAACATTTTATTCGAAAGCCCGTGCGAGATTGCATCGAGCATGTACGAACCAATTGCAGGCAAATTTTAAGTTTGATGTTTACCTTCCAGTCTGCCGGCGTTGCAACCTTGGCTTTGTCAGTGAGCTGAAGAGAATCGATCACTCGCAAGATTTCACTGTAATACAAAATAATAATAAAAAATTAGTGGCCATTTCACACAGCGCTATCTAGACCCAAACTAAGGATAGCATAGCTTGTAATATGGGAACCAGGCAACTGATAGAATACTTTTTTCTTTCTAAATACACACACGCACATATTACATGTCAATACCCAAATACATTACAACATCAAAGTTTGTGATTGTCCTAGGTGGGAATCAAACCCAAGAACCTACAGCGCTGAAGGAAATGTTACTACCAATGAGCTGTGACGACATTCGATATGCAGATCATCAGGAATATTATAAGATGCAACTGCAAACCTCGATTATTATTTAGATATACTACTAAAAAAAAAAAATTGTTTGTTCATAAGCTTGATCTCAGGATTTGGCTGTTTGCGTTGTGTATCTGTGTGTGCATGCCACATGAGGCACAGAATCCTATTTACGCGCACAAATTCGCAACTCTTTAAGTGTGAGACTTAATTTAAATCTTGTTATTTATTTATAAACTAGGTACTACTAGTCGAGTCACTTGTCTTGTCTCTCTCACAGAACAAGCCACCGCATGCGGTGAAAGCATTTTAAATGGGCCTCAAATCTCAAAGGCTCTTTTCGAGCTTATATCTCCGAAGATAATCTTCGAAATGTCGGTTTCGTCACGACGCTTTCCTTCACCGTTTAGATAATGTAGTATTGCGCACATAAATTCATCAACTCATTGGTGAACGTCAGGATTTCAACCACCAACCTTCGGATGGAAACTTGGTGTCGGACCCACTGGCCCACAATATGTATTTTATTTATAAAGAGAGAGAGAGAGAGAGAGAGAGAGAGAGAGACTGACTTTATTTATAAACAAACCCTCACTCAAAGTTTCTGCCAGTAGTAGCGGGATACAGGAGGCCCAGTCTATATTTCTTGTTGGGGTCCACAATGAAGACTGCCCGTGCTGTGAGTGGCATGCCCGTTGGGTCTACTTCGTCCTTGTCTACCATACCGAGCTTGACTGCCAGCTCTCTATTTTTGTCTTCAATGATTGGGTAAGGGAATACCTCAAGTTCATTTTGACCTGGAAATTGCAACACATTTATATGAATACGAGGAAGTGGAGGAGTTATTAACTGTAACAAAATAATCTATAACATAGATATATAGTTGATCCACAAAATAATAGCTGTTCCAAAATAGCCTTAAATCATAACGCTATTGTAAGTTTATTAATTCGACACTTTATAGTAATGTGTTAGCCTTTTTCACATCAGACACAGCATCGAATATTTTCTAGTTCAGGCATAGTATCATTGTTACCTTTTTTAGATACGAAGTCACAATCTTAGCATTAAATTAATGTATAAAGATTTTTTTATAAGTAAGCATTACAAATAAACTGACATACTTATTATGACATATTTATTATGCTTCCCAATTAGACACAGGGCCAGTTGCAGCAAGGGTGAATACATCTAACACATGAATTTAATTCAAATATTAATATATTGATTCATTCAAAACCTCATTTAGAATGAAGGAGATTGCTTGGCAGCAATGGTACTTTGATGGAGAGGACTTCAGTCATATTGCTGTTGTCCATGGGCGGCGGTTACCACTTAACATCAGGTGGGCCGTCAGCTCGGTTCAATCACCCAGATCAAATAAAACAAAAAAAGCACCCTCACTCTATGGCCGGTTTTATTCATATTTTTTCAGATTCTGAAAGGGATAATGCAAAAATCAGATGTCAGGTGATCAAATGATGTCCAAGACCAAATAAAAACCTATTGTACCTGCATAGTTTTTGATGTCCTTGCACCACTCAAGGTGAGATGAGACAGTGTCGCACGACAATCCTATTACTTTTGTGTTCCGTTTAGTAAACTCCGGTAACAGATTGAGTACTCTCGCAAGCTCAGTTGTACAAACCGGAGTGAAATCTGATGGGTGTGAAAACAGCACACCCCAACTGTAATAAAACATAAATATTATTTCAAACAGTTACTGTTCAAATCAAATAAAACTATTTAATTAAAATGGGAGCCATCACGGGACGCCTGGCAGATGTGAAACATCGACATTATTTTGTAAAAGTAATATGCAACGCATGTCGTGGCGACGCGTCGCCACGCCAGAAATCGGTTTTACGTGTGTATAGATGTTTCACATCAAAAACATGGTAGTATAGTATGATGTAGAAGTTTTATAAGGATGTAGATACATAGGTCATAGATACACAGGTACATAAATCTCATGTTTCATTTAGTTGGTAATTTTTAGTGATAAGTACTTAAAATAAATAAGACTATCATAGTATATTTTATTTTATTAGAATAACAATTATGAATATTTAGTTAAGTTGGTTACATTTTGTATTTCTGTGGAGTCTGCATTAAGTACCATTTACCAGTGGAAAGTAACATTTGTTTAGGTTTAGGCATTTAGGTTTGTTAGATGTCTATTGTTAATTTTCTGCAGATGCCATCTAAGACAATGATAATCCTAGTGAAGATTGTTTGTTTTGTTATTTGAAAGAATTACAGCCAAAGTACAGGTGAGCAGTGTCAGATAGGCCTACCCTGGGTCAATGGTGTGGCTTTTAACACTGTATGACATGTTGAACTACACATATCCTTTATCTGATGGGCACTGGAAAGCGGAACCACAGCTGCGTAATGTGACCTGCAGTTAAGCAGTCTCATTGGTCATGTAGTCACCCTAATAGTAAACCATGTGAGGAACAAAGTCAACGAGACAATAAACACTTACGAATCTCCAAGCCAGTCATGGAAATCAATCTCGCCCTCAGTGGTATTAGCAGAGAAATTTGGAAATGGGTCTCCCAGTAAAAGCATCTTAGGTTAGTATTTTTTCCACTGACTATATATTTCAAACACCGTTTCTCAAGTGATGTGGTTATTACACTAAAATAGAAATACACAAATATTCTAAGTTTAAATTTTGTAACCTGTCAATAAACACACAAAGTTTTTTCGAAAAAAGAATTTATAGCGTTGGACTATTTCTTTTTATTTCAATCAATACCTATTATTTTAATAAGATAGCTTTATAATTATTATTTTTTACATATATTTCAAACGACATATTATTTATAAAATCTCAATAAAGCCCAAACAAAATATCTACCTGGTAAAAAATATTTAGAAAACAAACACGTAATTTTAAAAATGCTTCGTCAATGTCAGTGTCATTGTCACTTTTATTTTATGTTAATTGGACGTTAATCCTTGGGAAGTCAGTGTCATTGTCAATAATTCAAGGATGTTGTAGCTGTCAAACTTAAAATCGACTAAGAATCGACTAAATCACAATGAATATAAATTAAAATAAATTATTGTGAAATTGTGTGGTACATTTTTAGGGCAAAACGTTAATTGTTGCTTGTCTTATCACCGACAACCTTTCAATGAAATATTTTACGCATAATATTGTGACTTAACTGAACTTACAACGTACAGGTACGAACTACAAATATTTACTTGATATCTATCTTTGCAAATTCTTTGATTTCTGGTCTCCCAAAACCTTCAAATAATCTGATTAATCCATTTCACGTATTTTATGATTCTGAATGACAAATAATATGCAACATTATATTTTTATAACTAATAAGTGCTGCTATTAAGGAGTCGATAAAATTATAGTTGTTGTTAACCCTAATCGACAAACCCAGAATCGCGCGAGTTGTTCTTTCTGGAACATCACTATTGAATCAATGGCGTCACCGTCAACGACCCAACTTGATACGTGCAGTTTTTAATTCTCCAACTGTATTTACAAGGAGCTCTATTTGTTTTACTCAGTGAATACGTATTACTTCTATCTTGGTAAGTTATTTACAAAAAAAATTGCAGTACTCGTTTCAGACTGTGCACGGCACTCGGTACATTCGGGCTCGCCACAAAATGGACGTCAAAATGTATTGTGACGTGATTATGTAAAAAAACAGGTAGCAGTTCGTGATAAACTTGTTGCAGATAAAGAATTAATTGATATACATGTTTATTGAACATAATTCACTACTACGAAATGCCCACAGTCACTTGTGAGCCTTTAAATATCCGTGGAACGAACGCCGCAATTTTGCACTCACAGCATTATTTGTCATAGCTAAGCTACACAGGAAGGCATGTCCGTGACTCGTAGCTTGTACTCTGGGGACACTGCATTGAACGTTTGTTATCAGGGAGTGAACCGTACAATGTAAGGAAGTTCTTTACACATTCTATTGGTAAATACCATGCTAATTCTACCTTATATTTACATGACCTTCTTTTGGGTCATTGTCCCCAATCTTTAACTATGAAACGCTGTGTTCTATTTTATCCCCGGCCATACATTTGTCACTTGTATGCGAATTGTTTTGGATATAATTGTTGTGAAAACAATGTTTCCCTGTGTGCTCATTCCGAGATGGAAAGTTGTCTTGTAAAATATTTCAATTCAAAATTTCAGTGGTCATCAGATGAACAAACAATCAAAATAACAGTATTGTAAGACTGTGAAATAAGTGACTCTTCTGATACAAAAAATTATAATTATAATTGTCATAAGTAAAATACTGTGAAGGATGTGCTGGCCATGGGACATTATTTTGTTTTTCTGTTGTATATTACTTAATACTTGTATTACATGAAATTTGCATGAATGTGAATGAATTTACATTATTATTAGTTTATTAATATTTCTTGCTAGAGAATGCAACTTCAATATTAGTCTAAATGGATTAGCTGAAGCATTGATACAATGGAAAATTCTTCATCATATTACTACATCCTCCTTAATCAATCTAATTTTAATAAACTTTAATGAGAGGAAAATCATATTTTTGTGGTTTTTACAAGTAAACATATTGAACTCACTGTAACTATCTGAAATCAAATTAAAAAGCTGAATATGCTTTTATTTTTGATGTCATAGCGTGGAATGTGTTGTGTTACATTTAGTGGGAAATTCACCAGTAACTTGATATTTAGCATAAATAAATTTACAACAAGTGTTGACATACACCAATTATGATATTATCACTTAAAATGATTGAGACATGAAGATAATTTGTTAACTAGTAGAGTGATTAGGTTATGTACAGCCAAGCTTAATCTATCTCGAACATCATGGAGATCAACCGTTAGGCTTAAACCTTGAAAGAAATTTACACAAAAGAAAATACATATGTAAACTGCAATTCCATTGATAAATATCAATCATTAAATCATTCAAGTCAATCATTTGGTTTTAACATAAATCTACATCGGCTGGGTTGTATCATTTCATTCTTTATGCATATCTAGAATTAAATTTGTTACCCTGATATTTAACAGACCCAGATTATGATATAAGAAACACTGTTTAATCAGTGTAACATTTTTCTTCAGTGTATGTTATATTTTTGAATGTATAAGCAAAATTATTGATACATCGTCACCCTACTTCTTTACAATAATAACCTACAAGAACTTTGCTATTCTTGCAATAAATGTCAACAGGTTGCATCATATGCTGAATGATCAATTTTGTTGCATACCTGTTGCGTAGTGACCGTCTTTTATTGTGTGATTCCATATTTGGCACCATATTAATAGCTTCTGTTCTGTTCAAAACCTTACAATAAGTATGTCTCATACATCTGTAGAGTACGATCAAACAAAACAATAACCTCTGTTTAATTAAGTTTGCTCTTCTGAGTCCATTTCAAACATTATCAAATTAAAACATAATTGTTTTGCATGTCTGTAAGGCATTGTTATGGAAATCATATGCTTTTGCAAGTATTTTATGTATTTATAAATATATGTCATTGATCATTGCATCTACAGTTTTCCTGTCTATGAAATAGTGAATAAAACAAATATGGTTTGCTGTAATTTGTCTTTTGTTTTGCAGTATCAATCTGTAGGATAAATGCTGGTTTTCAATACTATGTGATTTCATATGCATATTATATATTATTGCAAGATCACTAAAGAAAGCTCTTAGTAGACAATAAGTCCATACATATTTCCATCTATGACATAACCTTAGTAAATAAAGCATTCATTTTACTGAAAATGTTCAAAAGCTTTCTTTTTAATTAAAGATATTCACTAAAATTGTTTTATTATTAATCTTATTTTTGCTGATGCTTGTAGTTTTTATTGTCTTTAAAGTTTGGGAATTATAATAAGCGTCTCCATTAGGAATTATATCTATTAACATAAGCAATAATAAAATTATGATTAATTAAATGGTGCCCAAAGCAAATAAATTAAACTGAAGTGTTTTTACCCAGTCAAGTGTAAGCACAGGTTAATTTGGTTGCCAATGAGATTGAAGTGTCATCAAATTATCTTCTGTGGAGACAAATCCAATTATAAATAAATTATAAATTGCAAATGAAATGGTATTATCAGAACTATTATTGAAAAACTTTTTTGACTTGTTACAGATTCTAAGTAGCCCTCAAGGCTGCAACGGTCAAGACCACTTATTCATAAAGCAGGTGTTACAAAATTAGTAATCATTTTTTGCTGCGGGGGACAAACGATAAACATGCAGACAATCAAGTGTGTTGTTGTAGGCGACGGGGCTGTCGGTAAGACCTGTCTCCTCATCAGCTACACTACAAACAAGTTCCCATCGGAGTATGTGCCAACTGTGTTCGACAACTATGCTGTCACTGTCATGATCGGAGGAGAGCCCTACACGCTAGGGCTATTTGATACTGCTGGTAAGTTTTTTCTGTTGCTTTTCTATTTTATAAGTTATGACGGTTGTGGTGGTTATAGTTATTGTCGAAACAGAAGTGGGTAATAATCTCAGAAAATGTTTGAATCATCTCCAAGTAATTGTTTCTAGTCTGGGATTCTGGTGTCACATATATTTTACATTCTAATGAACTCAAATGTTACGATCAGGTGCATACGGTGTTACTTGAATCTTTTCATATGTAAGGGAGGACTCAAATCATATAGCATTATTATGGGTACAGGATACCTTTTAGCTGATATCCGCACTACAGTGACATTGTAACATGTGACTATTTGAAGTTTTGTGATTGGTATTGACATGCTCTCAATACCAGCCAGTTAATGGCAGTTAACCGGCTGTCACATGAGTTCAGTACAAAATGCAAGAGGTGTTCGAAGTTGAGAAAAAACAATAGTGGAATACTTGATCCATAAATTCCTCTAATAAAAAAGTTCTTTACATACTACACTTTATATTTAACTCTAGCATTTTATTTGCAGGTCAGGAAGATTATGACAGGCTACGACCGCTCAGCTATCCACAGACTGATGTTTTCCTTGTTTGCTTCAGTGTAGTCAGTCCTAGTTCCTTCGAAAATGTAAAGGAAAAGGTAAGTTTATTTTCACTATGGTAAAATATTGGCACCTCTTTACAATAACAATGGAACTGAAACTGATGTTACCACTCTCAATTAATTCCATTCCATGGGTGAAATTAGAGACACTGGGATGAGCTCAATATGACTTGCGTTTCCCATACTTAAGTAGGTATACCAAGGTCATTGCGACATTTAAGAAAAGACACCAAGTGACATTGAGCATTATTAGTCCATGGAATGAAATTTCTGGAATTTGGAATTAACAATGTTTTTATGGAAATGTAATCACTTATCCCATTTAATTTTACTTTAATATATCAAGTGTGATGGAATAAAAAAAATCTCATTATGGCTATTATAATTCCAACAGTACCACAGTTGAACCAAAATGTAAATGATTCCAGATCTTTTAATGTCTAAATGACCTTTTATACTTCCGAAGAACTAACCTAACAGAACCAAATTGTATTTCCCATGAATAAGCCATTCTCCCACATCATGCTGCACTATTGGATAATCTTCCTGTATTATTAAATATTCCCAAGCGTATGTAAAAAAAAGACAAAAGAGATAATATATTTGTCGTGTTTTTCCAGTGGGTACCGGAGATAACCCATCATCAACAGAAAACGCCGTTCCTGTTAGTGGGAACGCAAATAGACTTGAGGGATGATCCAGTCACTATGGAGAAGCTGGCCAAGATCAAACAGAAACCAGTCTCACTGGAACAGGGAGAGAAACTCGCAAAGGAGCTCAAGGCAGTCAAATATGTGGAGTGCTCCGCTTTGACGCAGGTTTGTAAATTACAGATACTAATGGTGGCTAATGGTAACTGGCCTCACAGTACCCACTATGGAAGAGAAGGCAGAAGGCAGAGTTACTACCGAGTAACTCTGCCTTCTGCGCTGTATGTTGTGGGTTCGATTCCCACTGGGACAAGTATTTGTGTGACAAACATAGATGTTTGTTTTGGGGCTGGGTGTTAACATGTATTTACTGAATAAGTTGATAATTATTGTTTCGTCATTTGGTTCCCATAGTAATTAGTTTGGGGCTAGAAGAGTGGTTAAAGGGATGCTTTATTATTACCATTCATAAATTCTATGCTATATCTTGCCAGACTTTGCAGGAATGACTTATGCAACTTAACAATAAATGCATATTTTATGAATAAAAATATGTTATTCCATGTGATCTGCCTTGTTAGCAAGCTTCGGCTAATGTGGTCCAGTATCTGAGTAACAAACATCCAAATAATAATTACAGTGAGTAGCAAAGGAAAAAACAGACTGCATTGCCAATGAACAAGAATTATTCCAAGTTATCTTGTACTTGGATGAAATATATTTTCCAGTTATATTAGTTAAAATCACTACTGAACTGATTTTGATGAAATTTCTATGGGACCAGTCTGAAAGTTACTTTCAAATTAAAACAGAATTTTCCAAATCGGTTTATAAATGACAGAGATCTAAAGAAATAAACATAAAAAATGAATGGAGAACCTCGTGTTTTTTGAAGTCTGTGAATAATAAAATGAAATATAATTTCGCATTTATAGTATGTGTTGTGATTTTGGTTCCAGAAAGGGCTGAAGAATGTGTTCGACGAGGCCATACTTGCTGCGTTGGAGCCGCCGGAGCCAGCCAGGAAAAAGAAGTGCACTCTTCTGTAAATCAACAACGTAACGTCGGCGGGTTGTAACTACCCCTGCGCGCCCTCACGCCCCATTGCGCGCATAAAATTAAATATATAATGCCACATTACGCGTCAAACAAACACTGTAATATTCAATATATTTTTATAACTGTCAACTGTTACGCCATAATTAAAAATAATGAATATTACAGAAGTTTCAGCTGGCTCTACTATTGAGTGAGATACATTCAGCCTGCGGTTACTATTTTCAATATAATTTTGATATATCAGTATAGAGAGCTAAAGACATTTGCTACTTTTATTTAACATGTATTTTATAGATATTAATTGATAATGTTTATTAAGTCATGTTTATCATTTCTATTATTACTTTTGCATTACCTAATAATTATAATATAAGTGTTTAGTTTGATCGTAGCATACGATAACAAAAGTTATGCATTTGGGCAACGCATAATGTATTCAAATCGATTAGTGCAAGTATAAAAATTTAGTAAGAAAACAATGATATAACATTTTTACGAACTGTCGAAAAATAAGAAGAAAGTTTATTTCAATAAAAGTTAAGTAAATATTAACTTACGGTTTAAGTAACTATATTTGGGCTGCCATTTGTAGGAATGGCACATTCGAATAAAGTATGTCTTATTTAATATCTTAATATTATATTCAATATTGACTGAAGGTGCCACTCGCTGGAATTATAACTGTATGCACAATACCCACCCGGTCATGCACTGTGCGAACTATGCATTTAGATAACATGATTCTGCAATAACAAAATGAATTTCTTTCCACCATTATGGGACGTCATATTAAGAAATGTATTTGCTAGATTGTCGGTATCTCCAACGGCATTCTGATGTTGTTATTCCTAGAATAGATGGACCGGACAAGTCTTCCCTAACACTTATATTTCAATGCGGTTATTCCACATATATCTTCCGTTGCTTATGTTACTACCAGAACTTTCACATTCAACTTCAACTCACATTCCTCTACTTAATAACTTCTGTGTTCTAGCATCCGCTTTATGTGGTTATCCCTGATCTTTCTACTCTGATTCTCACTGGCCTTGCTCTCGAAACCTTAGGGCGACGGCGTCAACCCCTGAATCGACCACTTATCTATTACATGACGTCCACCTTTTGATTATCCACAGAAATATGATGTATTTAAGTTATATTTCTCGATAAGAACCTCTGCTCCCGAGTCTGACTGACATAGGCTGGATTTTATTCGTCGTGCATTATAATATTTTCAAACAAGTTGGATTCGGTTAAATTCCATTTACACTTAACTTTTTGTCACATTTAATGTAAAGTAATGTTAATATATTCATTTTCGTAATGCATTTACACATGAAATCTTATATGTATTCAATTTATGAATTTGGCTTGAAAAATACTATCTGCTAGTTGGTTTATTGACTGATTGTAATTTTCAAGGTATTTCTTTAGGAATTCAGTGCGAATAGGTTTTGTCCATTGTTTACTATTGCCAAGCTAATGTATTGTTAATATTATTGTACTCACCGAATAACTTGAACTTAAACTTAGAAAAATGAATGTATTTAGTTACAAATTTACATATTGTTTTTTATAAATTGCTACACAAATCCATTTTTTTGAAATGGGCATTATTGTTCTACTTCTCTCTTCGTATGTTGTGTGAATTGGATGCATTAACATTAATGTATTTGCAAACAAAATTAATCTAGCAAACTGTATTGTTTATGAAAAGTGACAGCGCCCTTCGAAAACAACGTTCCATCCAATTATGTTTTTGTAACGATTTGGGCGTTTCCAAATTTGTGTAGGGGGCTAGATTTCTATTTTGGTAAATGTTTCACGGTAGAGATTATTCAGTTTTCAGAATACGTCCGTTTTGTATGTTAACGAAAACCACACGGTCTTCTTACTATGAGGTGTAGTTCAAGTATAATATTATCGCCTGGGATTTTTTGAGAGGTCACCACGATATTCTTTAATTAATTGTCATGTATTTAACTCGTGTAATATTTTTTCCATTATTAAACTATGTACTATCAAATGCCTTTTCGAACACAAAGCATCTTTGTTTGCGTTCACATTTACTTGACACAGTCGCGCGAAATGTTGACTTGTGTATTTTTTTTTTTCGTAAGTGCGAGAATGAGTAGATTATAGGTGTATATTGAATTAATAAATATAATATAAACGAAATAATAGTATTTTTATTGTATAGTAGAAACTTTTCCTTAACACGTAAGCACTTGGTGTTGGAGATAAGAAACGTACTTAAGGCGACGGTTATTGGGAAGGATGTTGACAAGTATGAATATGGCCGCGAATTAATGTTTTGTCTCTTACTATGAAGGAGATATGGAAGGGAACGAAACCTTTAGCTGCCAACTTCAGACTTGCCAACATCTTCGCCGGAACCGTTGTTGGATTGGAGAAGAAAAATGAATTTATTTGTCACTTCAGTTTGAACACATCTCAGATAAGGTAAAAAAATATATATAATTGTAACATAAAACATGAAAAATAGAATCAGAATTATTCGCTTCGATATTTAATAGCTAGCTGGGCTAATAGACCTACAGACTAGAGAGGTATAGATATATATCTGATTAGATTTAAATTGGAAATATAATTGATCTTTGTCTCTTTCGTTGATAAGGTTGGACATCGTGCCAGAGAGACATTTTTTTAAACCCAGTTATCTCTAAAATTAATAAATTGCGGCAACGTTCGAGTTTCATATGCAGCTAATATTGCGTTTTAATGCAACCTGTTTAAGATTTTCAAAATCTGTGATATTTCTGCAACAGCCAGTACCATTTCCATAGCTCATAGATTTCGAAGCAAGCGTCGATGTTTTCTTGTTCAAAGATTGCTTAATATTTTGACAACTTTGACGTAATGATTTTTTAGTGCTTTTTACAACTGAAATCCCTTTTTTAATTTATTATTAATTAGTGCTGTTTATTTTAAAATTAGCACGGAACTTGCTAGTGGTGATATGAAAATTTCAAGTTAAGATGGGCGACGGATTAAAGATAACTAAAGGTTAGTGTGTGTGTGTGTTGTTCTAATAATATTTATTTCATAGTGAGAAACAGGATTAAACATTTATCGAGGTGACTACTGAGTTACTTTCAATCCTGGCTATGAATTTAGCTTCTGCAGTTAGCTGATAAATTCCAAAATGTCTCTTGCATCGTAAGATCAAAAACAAGCAACTTCTGACTTGGCATGTCTTGTAAATAGGTTTTCTATTAAATATATCCAAAAGCAAGCGTAAACTCTAAGGAGTGAATACCAAAGGAAGGACGAGTAATTTCACCGTATAAACTGTAAAAAATATGACAGGATTTTCTTTATTGTTTTATTTAATGTAACTATTACTGTTGTTTTCAGATAAGCGACACAGGAGCTCAAGCAGCATTTCTGGTGTAGTGTTAGAGGGAACGCGTTCCGAACGAAAACTGGATATACGGGGTGAGCTAATTGAGTTTTTAATTTTTCACAGATTTCTCATTTTCATTTATTGGCTTCAGTTTGCTCTCGGTGTAAATGTATATAGTAGCTCACTCGAAATTATTTCTAAATCGCTAGCTTTTTGATACAAACAACGGGAGTAATTAAAAAAACTCATATGAATAATAATATATATAACTATATTAATAATAATATGAAATAAACTCATGCGCCTCTGTTATTCCATACTTCCAATTGATAGGAACAGACATACTCCCTAAACGTGAGAATAGGCGTTGAATTAATTATAATGATCCTCCACGGGAATCCAATCCGTATCAGTAGATGTCGCATGTGTTCGCATATTTGGTTCTGGAACGTGGCGGTTCCTCACGATGTTTTCCTTCACCGTTTTGAGAATGTGGTATTGCAGACATTTTTGTTTACCTGAAATTATAGGCACATGAGACATTCCACCTTCACGGCTCGGAGTTACGGGCGCCTATGATGCGACTTGGGTCTTCTTGTACCGTAAGTAGGGAGGACCTCATGTCGTTTGTTTGTTATGAACCGAGGTTACCACTGAACACCAGGTGGGCCATCTACTCGTTCCATAATTTAAATATATATAAATCACATCATTGTACTCTCGGATTTGAACCAGTGACTTGGTCGAATGTCGGGGTGCGTACCATTCAGCCATCACACAATATTAAACAAAGATAGATAGGTACATAAGTAAATATCCTCATAATGTATTATATTGAATTTCAGCTTCTATACCGGAAGTGGAAGACCAGTTTGCTTTGGCCGAAGCGCGTTGCGATGAATTGCAGGAAAAAATCGATCTAGTCAAAGTGTTGAAACGGAAAAGGAAACTCAAAAAAAGAAGGTGACTTTTAAATTATTTCTGCCTTCTCCGTCTAAAGATGTGTATAAATGAAAGAAAAGCTACTGTGAATATTATCTAACATGTAAAGATGCGTTTGAGCTATTTGCCTTTGACCTCACAGCTCAGTTGGTAGTAACTCTGCCTTCCGCGCTGTGGGTCGTGGGTTCGATTTCCAACAGACACATTTGTGTAACAAATACATTTTTTCACAGAATTTAGTTTTTTTTTCTGTCTGGGTGTTAATCTATATGTTTATGTGTATGTATTTAAAAAATAACTATGCTATCAGTTTTCATAGTAGTTCCCATAGTTCAAGTTACATTTAGTTTAGCTCTAGGTGGCTCTATGAAATGTAATGGGTGGTATAGAGCCGTTCCAATTTGGTATTCAAAATGTAGGTTTCCATAAAGGAAGTTCTATTGGGTGTGGCGCTAGTGTCTATGAAAATGCAAAACTGTAAGTTATATGCTTTGTGCAATAACTTTTTCTCTGATCAGACAGGCAATAATATTGTTCAGTACCTACCTTGTTTATCTTGATAAATTAGATTTTTTATAGACGTAAATTAAAACCAAATTTTGAACTTTAAGTATATCTAAGACTTCTTATATTTTTATATGGTTATTATTCTATTGACCGTACCTATTTGATATTTCCAGTATGACTAAGGTAACGGATATACCTATAGTTGAAGCTGTGCCGTTCATCACAGTGAGCACGCAGCCCAAAAAGAGTGAGTAGTCGAAACGTGTTACGCTGTTTGAAATGGAAAAAACATTTTTGAACTGATGTTAATTGGTCACCGTCGCCCATAGAAAACAGCAATACGACATGTCGCATTGCGTTTGCGTCCACCACCCCGAGACGGGGATGATACGTCTCATACGCCTGCATTTTTACCATTGGGCAGTGGGTGCTGGTGATATTGCTCTAGAGTTCTACTGCTATTAAAAAACGCTAGTATTTTGATAATAATATTAAAACTCAAGAAAATTTTTGCCCCAACTGGTATTTTCCACTTGCGTTGCTCTGTCAACATTGAGTTCAATCAAGCGCCTCGTTCGGTCCCACCGGTCCGCTACTTTTAAGTATAGTATACTAGCTGCGCCCCGCGGTAAGTCAACCCACGGGAACACTGCGCTTTTACAGTACCAAAGTAACCTATGTGTTAAGCCAGGATATAAGCTACTTGATCCATTCAACCGTTCAAAACCGTTTTTCGCGTGAAAGAGTAACATCCATACATACAAACTTTAACGTTTATAATATTAGTGGGATTGTAGAGGTGCACACCACAGTGTTGTGAATAGCGCGGCAGGTTTGCTGGTTACAGAGGTGTCGCAGCAGAGTGCGCGCACGCGCCGCCTCGAGCCGGGCAACCCGGCGCGCGGATACCTCGACCCGGCCACGGTGGAGCAGCACCGCATGCTGGGACACGTGCGCACGCACGCGCACGCGCACGCGCACGGGTACAAGCCTCGCGACGAACAAGTGCGTGCGCGCGCGGATACATTGCTGCCATCCACTCTGTATACATGGATGTAGCGTTGCCACGCATCCGGATAACGCCGGACACAGTCAGGCTTTTTGGTTGCATGTGCGGCCAAATTAGTTGGTTTTTGGCTTTTTAAATTTGGCCAGTTTCATTACATTTCTCATATGTTGGTATAAAGAAGACTTGTTCATTCAATTTTATTGCTGTTTCATTAGAATTTAAGAATATGAAAAAATAAAATGGTTATAGTTTGATATATGTTGAAAAAGTCAAGTATTAATTAAAAAAACTGTCGTGTTATATACTAATACAAAATTTTTTTTTTTTAAATTTGAGGTGTCAGACATTTTTACCCAAATTTCCGGCTAAACTAGCCGGTCTGTCCGGCTTTTCGGTTTTACGACTTGGCAACCCTACATGGATGTATAGTGTTGTGAATGTTATGATACCTAGGTACACGTGTGACGATCATACTCTGCGTAGAACGGGCTGATAACTCACCTGGTGTTAAATGGTAACTTCAACCCATAACAAGTAATACGCTTAGGTCCTGGGGCGGACCAACGTCCTGAGTCTTCTTGTACCTAAGTGGGGGTCGTAGGTACAAGACCCAAATTGGATTGTATGCGCTTGTAACTCTGAGACGTGTAGGTGGAATGTCTCACGTGCTTGTAATTTCACCGGCAACCACACCTTTCAAACCGGGAAATATGACGCGAATACATTACTGCTTGGTGTCAGTAATGGATATGGTGGCAGTAGTTCCCCTGATGAATTTGGCATCAGTTCTACTGCTACTAAATACAGTACTATAGCAAATACGGAAGTTTCATGCTTCGCAGACTAAGGAGGAAGATATTGCTGCCATATCCGCAGTTCATTATTATCTTTACAGGTAGTAAAAATGAGCTTTAAATTAAATCTATGTATAAAAACTTCAATTAATATTGTAATCGATACAAACATAACTCATTGTTTTTGTCAGGTGTTGTCGTAATTTTAATTTTGTTTGTTATTACAGACCAACGATTATGCGCACGTTCAGAAACCGTACAAATCATGCATTGGAATGTCGCGGGCAGAAGGCGATGGTAAACGTTTCTAATTTCTTTAATATATTATGAGTAATTTAATCTCCAAAAAAATTGCTTCCCGCGACTTGTAGAGTTTGTCACATATAACACTCACTACTTACTGTCTGTATTTTCCTGCAATAGTCTGTGCTGTAAACTGATCTCCATTTCCCATTCCATTCCATTTCTGCCGCCAAGCAGTAATGTATTCACGTTACCGTGTTCCAGTTCGAAAGGTGTGGTTGCCGGTGAAATTACAGGCACATGTGACATTCCCCTTTCACCTCAGAGTTACGGATGCATACTATTACACTATTTTTGTTTTTTTACATAAATTTATGTCAGTGATATAGTAATTCAAATCCAATGGTTTGTATCTACGCTTCAGGTATGTGTGGACAGGGCGTGCAGATTACGACACCTATGGAAGTGGCCTGCGGACAAGATGATTTTGACGGAGAGCTGACAGATTCAGAGTATGATCGTCACGAACACTTGTACGTATCCTAACGTTCGCAAAGAATAAACGCTCCACTCTATATCTTATTATATATTAAATTCTCGTGTTGCAGTGTTTGTAACAAAATTGCTCCAAAACGGCTTGACCGATTCTTATGAATTATTTTGTGTATATTCGGTTGGTCTGAGAATAGGACGTAAACTATTTTTCAGACCTCTAACTGGGTAGGGATAACACCTCAAGATAACACCCCGAATATTCTTTTTATTTTTTGGACATTTTCTCCTAGAAAAATAAACTGTGCAGACACTCACAGACACATAGAGACTCTTGCACCGATCTAGCAATTTACCTCACTCACTGCTGCATTATCAACCATTAATAATTCTCTGTACAGGAATATTAGGCGAGATATGTTTTGCTGTATGTATAAACAGAAATGTATGATAGATGTTTCCTGCACATCTATTGTAGCATGCATGTTGTACTCTGATGAAAATGTCAACAGTTGAAACTGCTTACTAACCTATGG
Source organism: Chesias legatella (assembly GCA_947359385.1). NCBI lineage: Eukaryota > Metazoa > Arthropoda > Insecta > Lepidoptera > Geometridae > Chesias > Chesias legatella. The sequence goes on along the minus strand of OX375762.1, from coordinate 10,392,219 downwards.
TTTAATACAATGCTCAAACCTTTGTTAACAGTTCCACAGTGAACCACAAGGCAGAAGCGCGCCGTCAACTGAAAACTCCAACCAGACGAAGGCATGTCCCAAAGGAAATGACAAAAGAAGGTATGAAATGAAATCATTAGTAATTTATGGTAATCTTTCGATAGATAGCTGTCATCATTAGAGAAGACAAAACAAGAATATATGCAAACTTAATGCTAATTAGCATATTCTTCCAGCTACACTCTGTGTAGTATATTATTTTAAGAGTAGTAGAACTCACACCAAGTTGGTTCGGGGAAGTACTGCCACCATGCCCATTTCTGCTGCCAAGCAATAACACATAAAAAAAGTATAGTCATGGTTGCAATTATGTCAAAATAGAGTTACATAAATAAACAATATATACTGCTCAACTATGTTCCACGTATGCGGAGATAATTATTATACAATTTGGATTTAAAGACTCCAACTGATGTGGCTGTGCGATCGCGCGGAGAGGAGAGAGAAGCGGTCTATCTCTATTGTTATTCAATTAAATAAATAAATAAAGTCTAGAGCCAATAAAATCAGAAAAACCGATGATTACTAAATTGCTCCAAAATAATATTTTAGATTGCCACAAATACATCGCCAACTGAAAGTTTGAACCTTCTAAACTAATTGAACATCATAAACGATTTTTACACTTATGTGAAAGCTTTCTGTAGAACTTTGTTATTTTACTGATATAGTTAATTTTGCTGAAAATCATACAAAAACATGCAAAAATCAAAAACTATAATCGGAGAAACAAACTTATAAGGCCAGTCAACTTTATTACGTATGACGGAAAGAATGTCTGACAGTGACAAAAAACCATTTTAATTTTTTTTTCACAAGAATGAACGGAATTGTATTTTATTTTATCTGTGAAATGGAACAACGTGAACAACTTATCCTTTGATTAAAGCAAAAAAAAGAGATAGCAAGTGCTGTTGCACTAAGTAGAGAAAAGGCAAGGTATATTTATGTTGCAATTATCATTACGAAAGTTTGAAGAGACGTGTTATTTGATTTTGACAAATACGAAACAGAAAATATTATGGTAAACATGTCACAAGGAATAGAAGCACAGTGAAAGAAGTTGCATTCCTTACCGGCATAACAACTTAGTTTTCTAAAGTTACTAAGTATTTACGTTTCGAAGTCGGCGTCACTTTTTAAGTTTGGATGAGCCTTTCTACCATGTCGTCGAAGATCCTGTTTTGCCCAGAGGATAATACTGGATTATTTTTAGCTGGATATTTGAAATGGTGCGGCGTTTGGCTAGCAGGAAATAAACATTGCCGTGTTGCATTTAGATACGCCGTAGTTGTTGCGAGGTTCGTTTAATACAGCCCTCCTTCGTACCGTCAGATAATGGGTGAGAAGTCTGCGCCCTAAAGCTTCTTGCTTCGCCAGATACACATACAGTGATCAAAACTGGAATTTTATATGAATGTGCCTACTACTCGTCTTACTGTACAGAGCTTGTGACAGAATCTTATACTATCAGGGCTAAACTGTTTTAATTATTCAATTTTTACAATGACGCCTGCTGGGTGGCTCTGAAGTATTTCACCCTCTACTTCCTTAATAACGCAGAATTTGAATTGCTTAAAGTCTGCCATCAGCTGCTCTAGGGATGTAGGGATGCAGTACTATTAAGTCATCCCTTAAATAATAATATAATATTGGTGGACATTTTACACAGCGCCATCTAGCCCCAAAGTAAGCTAACCATAGCTTGTATTATGGGAACCAGGCAATCGATACAGTACTATATATTTATTGTTAATACATACATATCAACACCTAGACACAGAACAAACATCTATATTCATCATACAAATATTTTTCCTGGGTGGGAATTGAACCTATGACCTACAGCACAGAAGGGAGGATTACTACCAACTGATCTGTGACGCCAGTCTAAATGATGCTGTGTAGCTGTCAAGCTATGCATCAATCTCCCTGATAGCTGCTAAAGGAGCTGTAGTGTAAATAGTGGGTTTTTTACATCTCTACAGTGGTGCTAAATTACAGAAAATTTATATATATAAAAAACAATATAATTTGCTTTGATAAGACCATTGTTTTACTTGTGAAATGGCTTACAACTGTTCTATTTCTACATTTTCAGCTTCCAAATGGGTGGATGAGCCCATAGAGCAGCCAAAGCCAGGCTTCCGTGGTGTTTCTTCACCGGCGTATCGTCGGCGCCAAGCCAGTGGCAGACAACAGCAGAGCTCGGGTAAAACTCACTTTTACTTCGTTTTTTTAACTATTAGAAACAGCAGTAGAACTTATACCAAATTTGTCCAGAAAAGTTCTTACAAGTAAGTAGTTAGATGATAATAACCACACGAGTGCTCTCTAGAGCTGGAGCAAGGTTCAGTTGGAGTCGTGGAACCAGTACAGTCAGGTGCATAGCACTCCTCTCTACTTGTATGTAGGGCTTTACCACATGCTTGCATGTCGTTGGGTCTCACACCTTTAACTTGTAATAGAGGGTAAGTAGCTAATTTGTGTTTAGTTTTTCTTTGTGTCAGGTACTGCCACTATACCCATTTCTGCCGCCAACGATGCTACTTGGGTCTTCTCTTACCTAAGTAGGTTAGGATCCAATTCATATTGCTTATTACAGGCAGAGCTTAACACTTAACAGCCCAATCTGTTCGTTCTGCAACTTGATACCAAAAAAACACATTTTGCGTTTGCTATTAGTTTGAGTGTTCTAGTACTAAAAAGCGGTCAACAATAATAGCTTAGTAGCTACTATTATTTTATAATATTCTTTTTATGTTTTTATTTTTTTTGTAGCTTTTTAGTTTTTTTCATACTCATCCGATTGACTCATCAAAATACTTGTTATTCTGTTAAAAGTAATGGAATAAATAATAAATAAATATTGGTGGACATTTCACACAGTGCCGTCTAACCCCAAAGTAAGTTAATAGCTTGTATCATGGGAACAAGAAAACTGATATAATACTTAATTTTTTATTTTATTTTTGTAAATACTTACATATAACACATATCAACACCCAACAGACTAACAGTAAGTACTACTACTAGTTATCACTAGTTGTCTAGTGACTCTGTCTCACTGTCTCCCTGAATTGTCAGTGTCACTCTATCTCTAACCAGCGAGGCTTCTAATGATGCTCTCTCGTTTCAGTTGAAAACCCACCTGAAGAGCGGCCAGTAGTAGAACTGTTCAATAAAAGCCGGTCAAGTAATTCACCTGATTTGCGGCGGCAACCCAATCAGTCTACAGATAAGAGGACTAGAAAAGGTAACCGGTTTTATACATATGGAGAGGATGTTAGACATTACATTCCCACCCAGGATAAACATTTGTGTGACGAATATAGATGTTTGTTCTGTTTCTGGGTGTTAATATGTATTATATGTATGTATTTACAAAAGACTATATATGTATTCTATCCATTGCCTGGTTCCCATAGTATAAGCTATGCTTAGTTTGGGGCTAGATGGCGCTGTGTGAATTGTCCACCAGTATTATTATTTTCTTACTTTTTTGTAGCTGTAGTTATTATGTGTATGGAAGTTAAGAACATACCACAATAAGAAATTTTCATTTTCCTTTCGATGAACTGAGGTTCTTGATATATTATTTTTGGAGCTTACTCCTTAAGAATCGTTATTCATATAACATATTACTCGTTCCTATGTAATAATGACCACATAGCGGCCTTATGTAAATGAGGCTTAACGCTGAGACATCTTATATATAGATGGCCCCTGAAGAGAAAATTCGGTGGGGAACATAGTTGAGTGTTAATAAAAGTCATTTTTCGTTATTATGTCGCATCTTATACGGATTCAACAGTAGTAGGTCGGAGCTGACACCTATCTTTTTATTTATATAATTATTTCACGTATTTATCTCATGTTCCAGTAGTTCGAGAGACGCAACAATTAAACGACATAGCCACGGGACCGCTAGAAAATGTAACACCCACGGAATCCAAAAAGGTGATTTTATCCTTAACCACTGGTATGTAGGGTCCAATATTGTAAACCATACTCGCTGTATAACAGTGTTTCGGTAAAGCGTGGTGGCCCAATGGTGCTGACACCGTATTTAAATTAGCAGATTGCTGGTTCATATCCAGAGGTGGACCAATGGGTTTTCCGCTTTCAAAAATGATGTGCGCAATGGCAAATTCTCAAAACTCTGAAGGAAAATAGTGAGGATACTGAAATATCCCAGAACTGAATATTTGAAGACATACAATATGTCAAGTGCACGAACGGGGCCTCTTGAGGCGTTGGATAATATGTTGCGACTGTAAAAAATCATACTACTATCTTGCCTACACATATTTATGCAATTATCTTTATCTTTATGCCGTCAGGAGCATCGTCACCCGAGGCGCGTCAAGTACCGCAGTCACCGTTACGAGCTGCCGACTGTCGCGTCTCAGATGAAACAGGCCGGAATGCGTTACTACTACGGCAACGCGAACCACTCTAACATACCGTTCGTCGTTAGCAAGAGCACCGCCCCCTCACACAACATCGGCGTTAATATACAACAGGTACATTTTTTTATGTGATTCAGTTACGGAACGAGCCGACGGCCCACCTGGTGTTAAGTGGTAACCTCGGCCCATAACAATCGATGCGACTTGGGTCCTCCCCTACTACAAGTCGCATCGTATGCGCCCGTAACTCTGAGACGTGTAGGTGGAATGTCTCATGTGCCTGTAATTTCACCGGAAACCACACCTTTCAAACCGGAACACAGTAACGTGAATGCGTTACTGCTTGGATGCAGAAATGGGCATGGTGGCAGTACTTTCCCGGACGAACTTGGCGTGAGTTCTACTGCTCTTAAACATGATCTAGAATTAAAAAGGTATATGTCAAGTGCACGAAGGAGCCTCTTTGAGGCGCACTTAAAAACGATTTAACCGTACTCCAGACAACCAGTTATTCGAATAGTTCTGCTTTATTGTATTTTACGTTGTGTTTTCAGGTTCTGAATGGCTTGAAGATACAGCAGCCCCTGTCTGGAATACCACTGACCATTGCCCATCACATGGGTGCGTTTCTATTTATATATTTACTTGGTAGTAGGTATATAAGTACTCTATTAGTTGTCTGGTTCCCATGACACAAGCTATTTACTTTGTGGCTAGATGGCGCTGTTCTGAAAAACAAGTACTTATAAAAAAAAAGTAAAACATGTTTTTTGGACAGATTTATTTTGTTGTTTTTGTATATTGTTTTTATATACCAACGTTGTGTGGTCCAAGTACTTCGAAGAGAATGAGTTGGTCGGTAGCCATTTTGAACATTGGTTTTTAAAGTCTCGTGCCATATTTTTTGCGAAACTTTCGTGGAGAATGTGAGTGAGTACTCGCTAAATACAAATACAAATAATTTATTTCAAAAAAATTGTGTACATGTGTTTGTGATCACCGTCTCCTATGTTAGTTTAACACTGTGTTGCAGAAAAAACAGTAGCTTCCCCTTAATGTATACATTAAAATAATTATTACGCTATAGTTCAACAAAATTTGGCTTGAATTATGTAAAATGATTAAACAAAAAGTAGTAAAATAAAAGTAATAAAAACAATAGATAAAATAGATTATTATTATTTTTTATGTAATATAGGTTATTGAACGAGCTGACGGCCCACCTGATGTTAAGTGGTAACCGCCGCCCTTGGACAACAGCATTACCACTCAAGTCCTCTCCAGCAGAGTACGAGATGACTCAAGTCGCACTGCTTTGCGTCTGTCACCCTGAGACGGGGATGTTACGTCGCAGGGTGAATAATAACCAATTGTTGAAATTTTCGTGATACCATACGTTTTCGTTGCTCGTAACTAGTGATGAGATTAGTGACGTCAGCATGGGGTTGTTATCGTTAAGTATTTTACGAATAATATTTGTTCGCTAGCAGGTGTTATTAATAAATATTTCCTTTTTTTCAGGCTTAGGTCATGTTTCAAGTCACGGCACGAAGAGTGCAACAGCTGTGAGTATGCATTTCAATATATTATTTCTCAAATGTGATTTAAGTGGCAACACCATTTCGCCCTCAATAAACATCATTTTGAAGGGTATGTTCCTCGCTATTGATGAAAAGATAAATATTTACATCAAAAATTATTCTTCTAATAAAATCCGTATTTTGGTCACGGTGACAGCGCCATCTATTGACATTATGTTTAACTAACATGCGGGACAGCTATTGTAAGTTGCCGAGATTCCTTACGCGGGCATAGCAACTCGTAATAGCTGTCCCGCATGTTAGTTAAACAGAATGTCAATAGATGGTGCTGTTGACATTGTTTTTACCTCATTATATCGCTTTGTAACGTGTATACGTCGCTCTCTTTTGCTCCCCTTGTGTGAGGTCGGAATATATAGTTCTTCGTCTCTCTCATGTAACGAAAAGTGCCTAAAAGTGACGCGTAAATTTGTTACCCGCAGTTCTCGTTCATACTCATTGATTATCGAATCGCCGCCCAAGGACGTTCACTTCAATAACATTTTTTCATCCCTTTATAGATTTCAGTCTCAGACGTTACCGACTAGTAATGTCATATGTCGTGTATACGTCGCTCTCTTTTGCTCCACATCCGTAGTGTCGCAATATACAGCTCTTCGTCTCTCTCATGTAACGAAAAGTGGAAAGTGATGAGTACTTGAATTTTTACCCGCAGTTCTCGTTCATATGAACGGGAATGGGCGCATACGGTAAATGAACGTTCTTGGGCGGTGATTCGATAATCTATGAATACTCATAGAATCGTCGCCCAAGAACGTTCACTTCAGTAACATTTTTCTCATCCCTTAATACGTTTATTGTATACGTTACAGCAGAACGTGTCGCTGGACAACCGCGAGATGAACGTGATAAAGCTGGGTCCGCGCATGTTGCGGCTGCCTTCCTACAAGTACATGTCGTACAGCCGCGTGCTCAACTTGTACCGCGAAGGGGACGGCATGGTGCCGCGCTTCCTGCGCGCCATCAGCCGCCCGCACTACTTCTACACCTCCATGTACAAGTGAGTGCTTCTAAGTATTGTACTTAGTGTATACGACGGAACCGGGAACGTATATCTCCGGTTGAGTGCCATCTGCTCTCACCAAAAGCCCTTGTAAACGCTGTCAAGGCCATCTGCGGCCAAAAGCTAATAGCCCGTTCATAAAAAAAAGTGAACGTATATCGTGAATGTACGTGGCATGGGTAACGCACTTCTTACGTTTGATGTACGTTGCAACCGTAGAAGATAACTCCTGCTTCACAGACAAAGCAATCAAATTAAGTGTTAACATCGATAGACCACATAAATAAGGACTTTGTTATATATTTTTTATGTGATTCAGTTACGGAGCTAGCTGACGGTCTACCTGGTGTTCAGTGGTAACCTCCGCCCATAACAACCGATTTGACTTGGGTCCTCCCTTACTAGGTACGACAAGATTCAAGTCGCATCGTATGCGCCCGTAACTCTAAGACGTGTAGGTGGAATGTCTCATGTGCCTCTAATTTCACTGGCAATCACACCATTCAAACTGGAACCCAGTAATGCGAGTGCGTTATTGCTTGGCAGTAGAAATGGGCATGGTGGCAGTACTTCCCCGGACGAACTTGACGTGAGTTCTACTGCTCTTAGGACTGGTACAGGGTTATTTAAACATAACAGGAGAGTTCCCAGTTTATAATCTTTGTAATTTAAATAAATAATTTGTCTTTTAAATCAAAGATCAGGATAACGAAAAAGTAAACAGTGGCATGATTTTTGTTCTTGTTCGTGACTGCGTTTGCTTTTGACAACATGGCATCTAATACCAAGCAGCTTTGTGGGAAATAGTGTCAACACTCAGCACGTTCATTTTGAACTAATCTCCGAGGGTTATTTGGTACCAACGTGCTATGGTTACCTCACGATGTTTTTCTTCGCTGGAAGTTCAAGGATATGGTTTTGAACCCGTAACCTACAAATTGGAAACATACGTAGCCGATGACTGTAACTTACTTCCCAGATTACCTTCCTAGACATAGCTCCTAAGTATTAAGCTTAATTACATATTTCCCACTAATGACTTCTACTTATCATAATTAAAACAAATACTAGTATTTTTTATTTCACACAGCGCCATCTAGCCCCAAAGTAACACACCACCCAGACACGGTACAAATATCTATGTACGTCACACTACAAAAGTCTTTCCTGGGTGGGAATTGAAGCCACGACCTACAGCGTAGAAGACGGGTTGCTACCAACGGAGCTGTGGGGCCCGTATCACTATAATCCCGTCTTACTATAACTTTTTCAAAGCTCAATTATTGTTTTAAGCAGCCTGGCGACGAATCGTGAAGACTTTGACGGTGCCACGTCAAAGGGGCGCGGGGGAAGCCAGGCGGCGAAGCAGAGTCTCGCAGAGTACGCGAGCCTTTATCGCGAGTTCGAACGAGTGGACAAGTGTTTGCAAGACGGCAACTGTGATCCGGAGCTAGAGCGGCGCCGCGAAGAACTGAGCAAAGAGTTGACTGCGAGAGAGGAACACATTAGAAAGGTACACCCTTATTTGGAGAGTCATATATATTGACAAGGCTTCACAGCTCAGTTGGTAGTAACTCTGCCTTCTGCGCTGTACGCCGTGGGTTCGATTCTCACCCAGGACAAACATTTGTATGACGAATAAAGATGTTTGTTCTGTGTCTGGTTGCTAATATGTATTTATTTACAAAAAAAGTATATACGTATTTTATTAGTTGTCTGGGTTCTCATAGTACAAGCTATGCTTAGCTGGGGCTAGATGCGCTGTGTGAAATGACCATCAATTATTACTATATTTTTGGTGTGATGAAGTTACGGAACGATAAGACGGCCCGCCTGGTGTTAATTGGTAACCTCTGCCCAAACAAGCAATACCAATGTGGTTCTCACTTATTTAGGTAAGAGAAGACCCAAGTCACATCGTATGCGCCTGTAACACTGAGACGTGAAGGAGGAATGTCTCATGTGCCTGTAATTTCACTGATTACCACACATTTTAAATCGGTACACAGTATCACAAATGCATAACTGATTTACGGTGGAAATGGGTGTGGCGGCTGTACTTCCCTGGACGAAATTGGCGGAGTTCTAGCTACCAAAGGCTTTGCCGAGAGTCCATATTTGATTAATGGACCGCTGTTCTTTTATTTTCCAGGTGGTCCAAGAATACAGAGCGCCTGGAGACTCTGAGCCGCCGCTGCGTGCATCAGCTTCCACCGCCGAGGATGGCTACCGGCACTCCACCTACAAACTCAACGTAGGCGATCAATAGCCACGCACAAAAATACACGTCTCATCCAAATTGCCGGGATAATGAGTCTGTTCAACGAAATAAGTCCCTTGGTGTCATTTTGGATTTCGCAAAAAAAATATGACCGTAACAAATTCAAATGCTTATCTCTGAAACCATTGAGGGTAGTTGAGGGTTGTTTGAACACGCAACGACCTGCTCCGACCTGACCTGTACCACCTGGGGCGTTTCTGCCGAAGTATTGAAGACCAAGGACGCTCTCGCATGTCAAGGCATCGGTCCGGACCACCAGTGATAGAAGTAGACACCGTAGAGATACTTGTCCAACTCATCCGTTGTCTCAAACCAACACCGCTACTCACTGGTATATCCCCTCCAAGAACGGACAGGTGTAGCAGAAAAAACTAAACAGGAGTTTAACGGCCCACAGCGCCTGAAGAGTCGTAAAAAAAAATAACTAAAACATGCCTCGGGCCACTTGGAAGTCAACTGACTCTGGCAGAAGCACAATGTGGCGCTTACTCCGACTTAATGCAGCATTTACCCTAACACATGCGAATGAAAGGAATTGCATGTCGCCACTACTATACTGGTTAAATATGGCAAAGTACTGGAAAGCAATGATGTGAATGTTCAATTTGAACCAGTGCTGACACAAAGAAGTAACAAGTGAGTTCGGTGGGAGCGAAAATCTGCACAGACGTCCGCATCGAGTTGTTTTATGCTTTGTGTAATTCGGCAAACAGACCAAATCTCGCACGCGATCGTGGGACTTATTTCGTAGAGCGGACTCGAGTATCGTTAAACGTGTATTCGAAAACGTGTCCGAGCTAACTCAAATTATTGACATGCTGAATGCTTTCACTTCAAATTGTTTGTCGTCTGAAACTGTCGATGTTTCAGCAGGAAATGACCTTGAGTGCTAAGCACGCCTTGTGCGATGCAAATGACTGTCGGTATTGATATTTTGAACTATCAACTGATCTCCAGACTTGTATTAAATTTGGGGGATAAATTATGGCTCGTCTAACGAGAACTAACCAAACTCGTCTCACACGTTGTCCGTTGTTTGTGATACCGTATAAGTCGTTAGCTTGATAAGGAAACGTAGTCTAGGACTCTGGACTTATATGTCAGCACCTAGGTTATGAGTTATGTAATAAATAAAACTTGCAAATCTATTATTGGCTTTTGCCGCCAATGTCCGTAAAGAATTATTACGTCGAATATAAATTATGATGTATGTTGTATTGTCTATATATACTAGTAGCAAAAGTTTGTGATGTTCTAATATAAAGATTTATTTTCAAATTCAGTATTTCAATTTATAGACACGAATTAGATAAGCTGTGGGAAGGGTATACTAGTAAGCACAGTAGAGTCACATGCAGTTATCCTTAATTGCTATCAGTAATTAATTTCTAAATAATACCTAAATGTAACATTATCATAACAGGAAATAATACTTATTTGCACACATAACATCACATGTTACATATAATAATTACTTATAATATAAACACCAAACTGAGAATAAATTACACTACATAACATAAACGTAATATTGTTAGAACGGAACAGAATATAACACCTACATAGAACTAGGTAGAGACAATAAATAACAAAATAATCATTGCACCAACTAGTTAGTTCCTTGAATAAACATAATGTTAGTTAAGTCTAACTCTACCAATTTAGTACAAATTTACCTATTTACAACGAACAATTATATATTAATTTGGTATTGATAAATGTTTGACAATTAGACATGAATTATACAGATACGTATCAATTATCAATCCTGATAATTATTTTACTTTTCTAAGTTAATTAAATTAATACTGAAGATATATTTGGTATGATAGCATGATTCTAATACACACTTCGAATTCTATATCAGCGGAGGCCGACTTATTAAAAAGTTTTGTGTGATAAAGTTGCAGAACGAGCAGATAGCCCAAAAGTTACGAAACGAGCAGATGGCCCACCAGATGTTAAGTGGTAACCTCTGCCCATACCAAGCAATACAATTTGGGTCCTACCCATACTTAGGTAGCACAAAACCCAAGTAAGCGCCCGTAACACTGAGAAAAGAAGGTGGATCGTGTATTTATATTTTTGTAATTTCACCGGCAACCACACGTTTTAAACCGAAACTAAAGCGAATGCGTTACTGCTTGGCGGCAGAACTGGGCATGGTGGCAGTACTTCTGGACGCAGTTGGCGTGAGTAATATTGCTCTTATACTGGGAATAGGTCGTTGTTCGCCGCCACCACGTAGCGCGCTTGCGGCGGCCTAGTTGCGGGAGTCTGTGGAAGAGGGCAGATTCTCTCCGTCCATCTTGTGGCGCGTCGCCTGTATGTACGCCTCGGCGGCGAGGGCGGGCCACGCGTCGGGCGCGGGCGGCGCGCCGCCCCAAGGCTCTGTGGTGGTCACCTCCGCCGGCCGCTCGCCGCCGTGCTCGCCGCCCTTGCCGCACTCCAGCGCGAGCGGCTTGGGCGTTTCAATCCTGCAATACCCACTTATTTAGGGGAGAGGAGATTTTTTTGCTCATAAATAAGTTGATGGATAAACTAAGTTTTAGTTGGAATAAAAGTTGATCATATCCGAGACGTTTTTTTATTATTTTTCAGCGTCGGAAGTTAAGCGTTCCCAATTCCCCCACTCTCCCCTATCTATACTGAAATGAGTATGTAATTTAGTCTGTTTCTCTGTATGTTACCTATCCACGCCTAATCCATAACCAATTTTGATGAATTTCGGTACGGAGATAAATTTGACCTTGAAGAACGACATCGACTACTTTTTGTCGTGAAAATGAAACTCGTAGGGCATAAAATAGTGTATGAAAGTTTGTAAGGGGAATTAATCATTTCTGAAGTAACGGATATTAGACTTCATAATAATACTGTTATTATTGTGTACTGTATACTTTTTAACTAATAATTTTTTTCAACGTTTCTGACCATTGAAGTTAAAAGTTAATAAGGGGATAATTTCAATGATTTTAAAGTACTTACCTACCTATCTTTGCATGGAGATTGCTGAAAGCTTGGAGAAAATATAGGGTAGGAGATCATAAACATCGCCGGCGAAATTAGTCTCAACCTAATGTAATTTAAAGGAACAACATAATTGCCTTTGTTATTACTGGTGCTAGGACTTAAGAGATACCCTTATGGGACCCAGCATGACCCGACGCTGTAAGATCAGAGACCAACTGGGTGTGCTGTCATATTAAACACGAATATAATTATTATAATAATTATAAGTATTATTGTATTAATTATAATTAATAAGCATGTGCCGTAGAAAATAAAACACTTATATGTACCTACTTCTAAATTAGTATGGACAAAAGTCAACGACAGAATAAGAACATAAAAACGTGCAACTAACATTGAAAGATTCCAAGAAAGAGGTAAATAAATACAAAAATACACATGTATAGTAGAAATGTAGTGTGAAATTTGACCGCGTCACGGTGCAGCGGTCAAACAAAGTCATCAAGAAACAAAGTAGATAGCGACTTTGTTTCATCTGTCCGCTTACTTTTTGTAAACCACGCAACGGATTTTGATATGGTTTACGTATAGAAAGAGCGATAAACAAGAAAAGTTTAGAAAATTATATAAAATACATCTAAGATGAAGATTCACCAAAGTATATAAAACACCCAGACAAAAAAATACCTCACGCGTTCAGGCGACTGCATCGCGTCGTTCGTGCTCGATATCTCCAAGTCCTCAGCGTAACTGAGGTGCAACTTGTCGCCGTCGTTGCGTTGTTCTTTTTCTGTGAAATAGGACAGCCATTAGGCATCCAGCTAAATTACAGGCATCTCACAACGCTCTGCATCAAGTCTAGGCTTAGCCTCCTGTTCCCTGCTGAAGTACAACTTACCGTCCACATTGATAGCAGCCTCGGGCCATCCGAGGGAATCACCTTCCACATCGACGGGTTCATCTTCCGCGTCGTAAGTGCGGGGCTCGCGGGGACGCTCCTCGCGACGCTCCTCCTCCAGGTCGTACCCCAGCATGCTCTCCACGGTGTGGTGACGCTTGCGGGTGCGCAGCTTCAGCCGCCGCTGTCGATTGGCTCGTATGCGCTGGTACGTCTGGGGGGGGGGGGGGTTGCAAGTTATGGATGGCGCCCCCTACTTTTTATTGACTAGTCAATTTGCTGTTGGCCGCAGATGGCCTTGACAGCGTTTACACGGGCTTTTGGTTAGGCTCTCAACCGGTAAAAGCGCCCTACTCCGCGAATCGACGCTTTATGTTCCTAATTTACCCTCATGTATTAGAGTTGATAATTTGACGCAGTGTCACATTTGATAAATGTTGTTACTATGTTGTTGTAAACAAGCTGCGCTGCGTGGGATAGCTATATGCAAGTTATGTCTCTCACTACTCATGACTGAAGTACAGCTGTCACTAAACTAAAGAAGATATCTTGAAATGCTTGGAGATGGTACAAAATAGCCTTTGTCCTGATGCTGCCCTGCTGAGCTTTCCTCGGCAGGGTTCTCATACTTAGAGATGAGAGACAGAAGGAGAAGTAGGTTACCTCCCAACGAGCATCTTCATCCTGATGATGCAGAGCGTGAGTAGGCGGGACGGCGGCTTCCCTCGGAAGGGCGCTGAGACTATACAGGTGCTGCAGTTCTTGCAGGAAGTGAGCTTGCGCGACGCCAGGACCCAGGCGAGTGCCGCACACGCCACAAGATGACTTACGTTCACCATCAGCTGCATGATACCAACGTTTTAAAACGTAATTTTGTTTTATTATGGGTATATATATTTAATTGACAGAGCCAAGTTCGTAATCACTGACTCTGCTCTTTATAGCCATCCGAGCCAGTCTTTTTTCCAAAAGTGGTTTTACAATTTGCACCAGGTGAATAATATAATTTCATACATAGCCTGAAACAATGCCTAGGCAAGTTCACTTACAGTCGGCTTGTCTTATCTACAAGTGTTTAATAGAAGCAGTTAGCCCTGACTTGCACTGCACCCGCACTGACTTTAATGAGCTAGTGACTCTCCCTCGACAGCACCTATTCGTGACTACAAGAACGTGCGCCATAGCACCCATACCATAAATGTACTCACGGGAGAAGAAATCGTGGGAGTCAGTGCAGGTTGGAGGCGCCGGCGGTTCGTCGTCCTTGCAGGGACGCGGGGAGGCCGAGGCTGCCGATCCCGGAGAGCTGGTGTCGTCCCGGGTCGCGTACGCGTGGCGGTAGAGCGGGGGGGTGCCAGTGTCGTCGCGAACGCTCTGTTTGCAAATATTACACGTTTACCCCGGGCGCCAGACACAGTCAAATACTTAACAAAGACTTGCAGCAGATGGCCCACCTGGTGTTAAGTGGTTATCTCTACCCACATAACAAGCAATACGAATTATGAAGCTAAAGACTAATTCACATCATAGTTCTTAAACGATCTATTTAGCTTTTTTATACAGTAGTATAGATCACACTATACAGTTATAAGGTCAAATTATAAGTAAATGATTGTTTTTTACTTTGATGATGCATTATGTTAGATACCTAATTATGTGTATTTCTATGTTGTGCAAAATTAATTATTTCGTTGCGTTCGTTAAGTTTAGACCAATAGAATGTTGTTGTTGTATAAGCTTAACGAACCCACAAACATGAAAAGAGAACATCATTGTCAAGCGTAACAAAGGATTGCTTCCAAACGATTTTCGTTAGTAGACTGAAAATTCCCTGAAAGCTATTAAACAGAATATCTATACAAAATTATGCGTTTTCTGTACAACTTATTTAATTAACTCAAGGTTTAAAACACGGTTTAACTTACTATAGATGGCAATAAATAGGAAATTATAATAATGACATGTTTTTCATCTATTAATTTTAAACTTTTTTTTACCGTCTCATAGTACTTGTTGTTTGTATGAGGGCTGGCCGACAGACGACACACCCTGGCGAGTGTTGACCCAATATACGACGGATGCGATAAACCAAGGTTAACTTAAGTACTAACTTATAGTTACTTACCCTAAGCGCCTGGCCGACGCTCTGTCCCAGCGCATACTGTTCTCCTAAATGTCTGGCGAATGCCTTGCCGGGATAGAGCGGGTGGAATGCGCCCCCTATCGGCCGGAAGGCACCGCAGCCGAAGCTCTGCAACGCCGGGTGCAGAAACTGCGGTGCCATGTGGTGAAGGAAACCCTCCATGATGGCTCAGATGCTGTCATTAAAAATATAATTAAGTATAGTGATACGCGTTAGCTCGCAAGCTAATACGGTCGCAGGGCATTCACATTCTGTCATGGATTCGCGAACCTGCAACCTGAAAGTTGGAAAAACCTACGAATATTTTCGCGACGCATATAGATACATACCATATAGAAAGAAGAAAGAAAGACCGAGTTAGTGGAATAATAAAATATATATATATAGACATTTTTAAATGATTTTAATGACGTTTAACGATTAGGTATATAACATCTTCGATCGACGGTAATGTAACCAAACAAATCATATGAAACCTTCCTAACTATATTTAACTGCAAGACTATCGCTAAGTCACTGAGCTGAAATCCATACATCAATATGTTTTAGAAGTTTCTATATATCATCGTTAAAGTATCCCCTTTTTATCTCATTCTTTGAATTTCTTTTTGTAATCTCATTTTCGCTTGGCGCATGCAAGATCACAAACGCAAAGCTCGTTAAATATTTAATTGGTTACTTATCTCATTGTAAAACTGAAATAATTATCGTAAGAGCTAAACAAGCCCGAAAAATAAACAATGGTTACTTGGAAACCGGAATAGAAAAATGTGTTTATTTTGAATACCTAAATGGTTCTCAAAAAGCATCCGCCATACGGTAGCGAAGTGACCAACGAAGAATAATAAACAGTTTTGTAGCGTGGTCGGTGGTCTACCACTCTCTCATAACCAGAATAGTGAGCTGGGAATCTCACGCTTACCGATAATTTTAAGTACAATTCTGAGGGATCGAGGTAATTAATATTCTACTCTGAAAGGTTTTTGGCTGGAAACCAGCGCTGAGCAAAATTACTCTGCATATGCTGAGCCAGGCCCTTTTTCGGCACTGGAGGCACAGGTACATTATTGTATTTTTTTTCCTTGTTTGTTTTTTTTTCATTGCTCTTTTGTGTATTTGTGTCCTGTGTTATCTATCTATCTTAATAAAAACCGTTTCAGGAATATTTATAGCCCGTGGCATTTTTTTGGAATTAATCCGTAGCTTTCTCTTTTGCGTCCTAACATTGTTCTAATAAAATGTTAAAGAATCATGTACTACCCCCACATTTTCCATATAGACTGTACGTTATTGTAAATCTCACTTATGTTTTTATAAGTATCGGCTCCCAGTGAGAAAAACTGTTCCAGTGCTCATTCCGCGATAAATTCAACTGACCGTAATAGGCATATTACGGTTCAAAAGGTAGAGCCCTCTAAAGGTAGGACAAACAGACAAACGGAGAGATGGACGGTGTAGGCTTATTAATAGGATCCCGTCTCTGAGTAGGTCCGGGAGAGTATAAATATACAGGGGTCGTTGATAATTTGCTTATATCCTTATAATGGTAACTTCTTCATTATATAAATTAATCACAAGCTTGAAAACAAAACGTTACATCAAAATCGTCGTAGTCGTAGAACAAAGGCGGATCTGCAATACACTAACTATACAGTGGAGCACTTTAAAGTTTTTGAAGTTTAGAGTAGATGTGATATTTTGAAAACGGCTAGTCGTCGTCAAATTTGGATATGTAAAACTGTAATAACATTTTCTATGATATTTAAGGTCGATTACAACATAAAAACTAAATTTGAGAAAAAAACAGAACCGTCTTTGTTTTATTATTTTAATTGACTGTTTAATATTATATTGTGTTTAATTATTTTTATTTTTTGGCAATAATACGTTTGTAATGTTTGTATGCTCACATAGCAGAATCTAGTGACCTAATTTTAAGCCCTACCACCGTTAAGTATACCTAGGTTCACAAACAAAAATAAATAAATGAAATTTACGACTATGACGAAATGAGTTCAATTGTCCATCACGCAAAATGGTTTTGCGATCGCGTGACCGATAACATAAAGCAAAAGAAAGCAAACGAATCTTGAAAAGCCCAAACGGCGTTATGATGCAGATGATATGCCTTACCTGTGTAAGGCATATCATCTGCCTCCCCGTATAACTGTTTTAAATGTCACAAATGGTCACTCATATAAGTAATAGCTAACGTAAACGCTATTAACTTAATAGACTTGTCATGAGCGACGTAATAACTACAAGCGATCGCTTCTCTATAACCTATGTTGGATAATGAAATATATCTCTGGAGCAATGCTGCCAATGACAGGCCAATAATGGTGTACGCATCGTCACCCCTTATGTTTCTCCGTACCTACCACCAACTCCTCCGTGCCTAGGATTCATTCAATAAGATAAGCTGTATTTGACTACAGCATCCAAGGCGACGAAAAAAATTACAGAACGCTATAAAAATGTTACGTTTTAAGGTTTAAGGGGTAACTAAAATTAGAATGGAGAATCTCCTGCTGCTACTCTAAATACTATAAATGTTCCGTTAATAAATCCGACCGACGATATGGGCAAGCATTCTCTCGGCATTTCCCTAACACAATTCACAGACCGAATTTCCGCGATAACAGCGATTGTGTGACATATATATATATGAGCGTGATGGTCTAGTGGTACTAACTCCGAGTATTAAGCCGGAGGTCGCCGGTTCAAATCCAGACGTGCACCTATGAGTATTTAGTTTAAACAATTTATGTGCTCAATAAGTTCTCAAAACGGTGAAGGAAAGCATCGTGAGGAAACCGACATGTCCTAGAATTAAAAATTTGAAGACATGTGTCAAGTGCACGAAAGGAGCCTCTTTGAGGCGCACTTAAAATCCTTTCACCACACTGGTTCGAGAGAACCATTGACTCGAATAAAATAGAATAGCGATTGCGAGAGATAGTCTTTGACCAATTAGCTTGTCGCACAAGTAATCTAGTCACCTAGATATAGATGCCGGTTAATACGAATGCCTTGCTTTAATCAATGAATGTAAATACACTTTGACGGCAAGTCGAGGGGTAAACAAGGAAGCCGCAATGGCCGCTGTTGACCTGCTCCCGTCAGACGGTTTAAGAAGGCTTGTACACTGTGTACACTGATAAAATCTGGCTTGTGGGACTTTAGACAATTCTTCTCTTCAGGGTGCATAAATAGTGATGTTCTCTCTAAACAAAATATCAAGCCACTTCCCTTCTGCCAACTTCATCACGTTGATGACGTTTCTGAAATACAGACTCACTAGGAGTTTGGCACTAGGGCTTTGGCACTAGGGCTTTGGCACTAGGGCTTTGGCACTAGGGCTTTGGCACTAGGACTTTAGCTCTAGGAATTTGGCGCTAGGACTTCGGCACTAGGACTTTGGCACTAGGACTTTGGCGCTAGGACTTTGGCGCGAGGACTTTGGCACTAGGACTTTGGCACTAGGACTTTGGCACTCGGACTTTGACGCTAGTACTTTGGCGCTAGGACTTTGGCGCTAGGACTTTGGCGCTAGGACTTTGGCGCTAGGACTTTGGCGCTAGGACTTTGGCGCTAGGACTTTGGCGCTAGGACTTTGGCGCTAGGACTTTGGCGCTAGGACTTTGGCGCTAGGACTTTGGCGCTAGGACTTTGGCGCTAGGACCTTGGCGCTAGGACTTTAGCGCTAGGACTTTGGCACTAGGACTTTGATTGAGACGCAATCTATTCTTTGCCCTCACAGCTTATGTTGTTTTCCATAATCAAGAAATATGACAATAATCGTAAAATAAATTTAAAGAATGGAAAATGTGTGGTAATTTATTTACTTGTATAATCCAGTGATTGACTAGGAACAGAAAATCTGGATACAAGTAGGACAAGAGAGCTGATGCAGTATTTTCACTTCCGTCAACCTAACACAACCTTGAAACACCTACATGTACGATAGAGAAAAGTAATTTATCATTATCACTAATCATGCCTCACAAAACGGAATAATAACCACCTTAATTTATAACGGATGACCCAAGTGGTCATGCTTTCTCCAGGATAGGCCTCACAGCTCAGTTGGTAGTATCTCTGCCTTCTGCGCTGTAGGTCCTGAGCTCGATTCCGACCCAGGACAAACATTTGTGTCACGATATGGACGTTTCTTCTGTGTCTGGGTGTTAATAAGTATGTATTTAAAAAAAGTATTCAAGTATTCCATCAGTTGCCTGGTTCCCACAGCACAAGTTATACTCAGTTGGGGCTAGATGGCACTGCGCGAATTTTCCACCAATTTTTTTTTAAATTAACTGTGTTATGGTGTTTTCAATTCATATGCCTGTAAAGTCACCATCAAACCGTCCTTGTCAAATCTTGATAATTATAAAAACGATTGAAAAAACATTGCCTCAAGTTCTCGAAACGCTACACTTTCATAAATTTAATATCTAACTGTAACATTTACAGCCTATGCGTATGCATTTCATAAGTTTCGATATTTATGTTTAAAGAACTTTATTTCTCAAAAAAGACAATACGTCACTTACATAAGAATATAACAAATCATTAATTGTGATAACTTAAGAGCTTCGTTCTAGTAGATAGGTTGCTAATTATAATTTTAGTTTTAGTTTTGCACACCCAATGTATTTAAGTAATAGGACTAAAAGTAATTTCCAAAAATGAAATCAAAAGTTTACATATAATTATTTATTGAAATAGGCCCATTACCGGTAGACAAACAAAAGTAAAGTACAAGGTTTAAAGTGTACTTGCGAGCCAACGCCGTGTGTGTCATCTCATAACGTTTACATCTGAGTGTTTATTTATCTACTACAGCCACTATTCTTTGTTGTTTACATCCAGAGCATAGATAGCCCGAGTACGAGTGCCAACTGGACGGAGGAAAGCGGCCATTGTGTTTTAGTAGATGTCTATACATACTATACTATATATCTATACATCTATATGGTTCAAGTTTGTATCCTATAAAATATATTAAGAACCTTGTAACAACATAGTGCAATAAATGCTTCGAATTTGAATTTGTATTTGACAATAAAAAATATCTTTTACTATAATTAAAAATAAAAAATAAAAACAAATATTATGTACTATATTAGATGCATTTTTTTTAAGTAATAACACTCAATTCATATTTTTTTTATTTGCGATGGGCTAAAATTTGACCGCAATCTCACGTATTGATCAATCGCAATCTATTTATCTAATCTATCCTTATATGAGAACTAACAAAAGAAATATATCTTTCCGGGGCCAATAAGTCGGCAATAAAAATAAAATCTAGAAAGAAACGCGAACCGGCTGATTTATGCGAGGCAGGAATCTGAACCGCAGTGACAATGAGAACAGCCAGTTTACGCAACAACTCAGCTGCCGACATAATACACCTACTCAAACATACCTAAATACATTCCTGAATATTTACAATATGAATTTTGCGATGCATCACTCATCACTCTGAAGTAAGCTTTGAATGACTAAAATACTTTGTTTTCTCGTGTCAGATCTGCTTGTTAGGCAAAAAAATTGTGATCATGCATGTTGCTGTCGCCAGATCTGCGCAAGTATGTTTGCTATAAGTTTATATATATGTAAATCCCAAGCGACTCAAAAACGCCATATGCTCTAGCTGTTGTCTCCGCGGCTACGTCCGACCCCACTTTTTTCAATAAGCCCAGATAAAATCATTGCCTATGGCCGCGTGATGCGCGGGGCATGCAATTAAATCTCCTTAGGTGGGTGTTGAAGTGAATGGGATTGGAAAAAAGTCGAACTGTTAGAATAAAATGGAATATAAATTTACACCATTATTTTATGTTACTATTACGTGGCCTGGTTGTTTAATGAAATCAGGATGTGGCTGATAGCGTGGTGGCCCAGTGGTACTGACCCCGACTTTGAATCCGGAGGTCACTAGTTAAAATCCCGAAGTGCACTTGCAAATTTTTGTGCATTTAGGTTGTATAATGAAAAATTTGAAACATACCAGTCTCATTTAAGTAGTAGTAGTAGTAAAATAAATCCGTTCGCATAGTAATATAAAATAAAACCGTACTTGCAAGGTCAACTTAGGTTTTATTGTGATAGCTCCCTCTAAATGGTTCCTATCCCTTTTCTTCGCTGACTTCGCTGATTCGTTTCTTTCATTACGGTGGATTCCATTCACTGCGGTGTAACCTTTTATATTTTTAGTAGTGCTTTCCCCCCTTTGGGGGCCTTAAAAATACATCTCAGTCACTTTTTATGTAAAGCATAAAAAATCAAATTCAATTTTTATGCGGTTAATACGAAAAATATTTCATTTGGGATAATAACTAATCAAAACATTTATAAAAACAAATAATTTGGAAAATTGAAACATAACTCGCATTGCATTATTTATTGATTATGTCGCAATTGTTTCTGAATATAATTTGCTTGTTACCGTTCACGATTCACCGGTTCATTTCTTGTATGAAGGCCCTCGAGGCAAAATGTGGTACGACCGAAGACTAATTAGAACGGGTGCTGTAAAACAGTTTTTAGGCATTTTCAATGGGAATAATAAGTAAGTAGTTTCATATTATCTCCGTGATATCACCTACAATAGAGACATAATTAGTGTCACGCGGTAAAGTGCAATCTTGAAACGGGATGAAAGCAATAGAAAATTATGAACTAAAATGAAAAAAATGCAGCCAAGTTTTTATATGATAACATATTTAACTCCATATAATAACTGATTTAGAATAGTCAAAAATTATTTTGTGAACCTTAAAAAACAACACATTACTTAATATCTACTCGTAAGTAAATAAAAAAATACAAGAAAACCATGTAACCAAAAACCATATTTTTTATAAAAGGATTTCTTGACAATATGTCTTATGGTCTGATGTCTCTATGCTCAACAACACAAAAAAAAGTATTTTGTAATATCTTATCTTTTAGTGCATGAAAGGAGCCTCTTTCAGGCGCACTTTTAAATCCTTTCACCATACTAGATCGATAATGCCAGTGACACGATTAGTTGTAGAAATACCAGTACATATTATGTTGTCAAATTAATAAACAAAATGTAACATAGATTTAAGTAATTGAATTCTTACAAAGATCGAGGCTCGCGATAAAAAGGAATCCCTTAGGGGTTTCTTGTTTGTTCTCCTTATGAGGGTCGGATGGGGTTGGGACAGGCGTCAAACTTTGCGATGCGTACGTGCAACTTATGTTTTGAATATTATTTATTGACATTTCGAAACCATATCCTTCGATAAAAAACCACTCAAAATAATAAAAATTACTTTGATTTTAAATATATATTATTAAAGATCAGATTACTCGAAATTGTGTCCCGTTATGCAATGTATATTTTAAATTTATGTTTTTTATTTGCATAAACTGTACTTAACCTTTGACTCTAAAATTATATCTATGTTTTCCGTAAACAGATTACATCAATGTCATAAATTTGAAGAACTCTCCACTTCAACATGCTTCTTTCGTATTATTCCGGTTAAAATTTGTAATTCATTAAGCACTTGCTCGTATCCGATTGAGCTAAATTTTGGCGTACCTATATAATTTTGGTGAGGTTGTCTGATGATGGAGCTGGAAGCCACCTTCTGGCTATCAGGTTTGTTGGCAAAGTTCTTGAAACCAAGGTTTTTTCAAACAAAATTAAAAACTAACTAGTGTCCTGTGAGTTTATGTTGCCACCCATAGGAACTCTTCAACCAAACCAGGGCAATCCCCTGTCATGTTCGGCTTGTTGAATTTATGTTGAAAATTATTAGGCAGTACTAGTTAAGTACTAGTTCTAGGCATTCTGTTTTAGTTGAAGATAACCTGTGAGTGGCAACATTCTTCTATTCTGCTCGAGTCACTGGTTCTCTCGAACCAGTGTTGTGAAAGGATTTTAAGTGCGCCTCAAAGAGGCTCCTTTCGTGCACTTGACACATGTCTTCGAATTATTAGTTCTAGGTTATGTCGGTTTCCTCACGATGTTTTCCTTCACCGCTTTGAGAACGTGGAACGTGGAATTGCGCACATAAATCTTTCACAACCTTTCTTTTGGCCACAGAAACTCACAGAAACTAGTCAGTTTTGAATTCTGTTTGAAAAAAGCTTGCTTTGCGAAATATGCTTTTCAACCAAAACTTATATTTTACAATACTATCGAGCGATTTAAATAAAGTCCATTTCACTTGTATTACTAATTATGATGTCCTGATGACTGACATAAAACGCATAGCCTAAACGGATTGAGATTTGGAATTATGTTTGGCGTGTACTTCAGGGAGTAAAAGTTATAAAATTTAAATTATAATAACAAATAATATCGATATAAGTCGAATTTATGAATAGAATTATTTAATTTGGTTTATTTATATACGATTCACTAATTTTAAAGTGTACATGCTAGACAAATTCCAAAATGCAGAACTGCAAAGAAAAATGCACTATTAGTATGCATATTAGTAATAAATGAATATGAATTATAATTATTAATTAGGTAGATATATTATATCCGTATGCTTTTAAATTGCTAAAACAATCATAATTAGTGAATTAATTCCAAATTCATCTCTTTTTTACATAACGATTTAATGAAGGATTTTTATTTCACAATATTAACGCCGTCACGTTAAGAAAATTTCATAATTTTGAATTCTGTTTGCTACAGAGGGAACATGGGATACGACACAGTTATTTTTTCTTATAAGTTATCGAAAGATTATTTAATAATTGAAATTAATGTCTATACAACCAGGTTTTTATACTTATTTATCCTCTCTTACTGATTTTCCCAATTATTTTGTGTTAACATTTATATTTTAATTACAAATGCGTAAATTAAAGTACCTATATATATTTCGAGCTCGAATTTCTTTCTGAGCCCTTTCTTAAATAGTCTTATTAGCAAATCAATTTATTCTGATTAGCTTTAATAATCTCAAACAAAACATGAATAATTATTACCGTCCAATAAATCTGTACAAGTGTTACTACATGACTAAGCAATGCAATGCAATGGTTTTTTTTCCATGATCCATCAAAAATAAGTATCAAATCTTATAAAATATTCTGTGAATTAAAATGCAAAAAAATATTGCTTGCAAAGTTTAGCTTAAAAGTTATGAAAAAAGTTCTAAGATAAAATATTTTTGTAATTTACTTTTATGCGCAGTGACATTAAGAAAAATAAATCGATATCATTTCGTTATTATGTTAAATATTATATTATATGTTATACTTTATCCATATCATTTATTTATACAGTGGATAAATCAAATTATAAAATGAATCCACGGAGTACATAAAATAAACAAGAATTTCAACAAAAAAAAGTTGCACAACACTTTTTCAATTCCAATTTAAATGACAAAATAATATTGTTATTTTTTTATATAATTACATATGAAATGAAAGCCCAAACGGTTTTTTTTTATTCCACGTCTCCAGACACCTATAACAAAAACAAATTGCACTAACCTCTTGCGTCGGGATGCACTGCACAGCGAAATAAACCGAAGACACTAGCAGCCAAGTACCGGACTGGCCGCGCGTTAACACCGCGAGGCTTCGACAACGACTGCCGCGGAACGGACGCCTGGGCGGGCGCTGCGACACCACGCCTCCACGCCTATCGCGAAATACATTTTCCACGTCACAAACTTTCAGTTTAAATTTTAGATGTCGAATTCCTTAGTTGCAGATATGAGCTGATGGTGTTTTTATTAAATAAAACATTTTCGTATCCTTTCTACTAAACCCTGTTTTATAATTTAAATATGCAGTTACGCTTTAAAATACATGAAAAATAATAAATAGTTGAGGGTAAGCTGTTCTATAAAAGCTAAATCTAATATTTGTCTGTGTTTTTCCCGAATTTTACGGGAAGACAGTGACGGAAAATTGTGTGAGAAAGAAATGGAGAGGCGGGGCGAAACCACTCCCAGCTGAACGCGGATTAATCCCAAAAACAAATTGATCCGGGGCGAATAAGGATTTATATTTTTTATTAAAGTGAGATGTGTCCTCGCGCGCATTAGCCGTTACTTGTGTCACATTTAAATAACAGCTACATTCATAAACATCATTTATATTGAAGTATATTAAACGATTTTTTAAATCACAAAAATAAGACCGAAAATTACGTTCACTGTTTATGTTGTAAAGATTCGTAATATCTTACCGTTTTTATTTTTAAAATCCACTTAAGTAAGCAATGGAATGTAATACAGCTTCGTAAACCCATACGAGTCCGGATTCTTCATAAACTTGAAACGAAATTTAAAAAAAAAAATATTGTATAAATAGTTTTATTTCTTTATAATTATGGGTATTTATTAAATATTTTTACCGAGATTCTTTAATTTTCTCATAAGCTATGGTTACACTCGTTAAGTTGAGAGAAAGTTAAATCAGAGGGGAGAACTTAGACAAGGCTTAACGTAACACAAACTGCACGTTACTACTTTGACTGCAAAAATATTCATATAAATCTTTCTCAGTAATAAAATGAATCAAAGACATTTTTACAGTTTTTTTTCCGTAGTTTTGAGTTTAAAGGATGGTAACACACTTTAAACAGATCTGCTTGCTACCACTTCAATAGAGGGACGAACAGTGAAGTGAAGTGAAGTGAAGTCACGGGAACAATGAAGGCCGCTAGCCTGGAGCATATCACTGATGCGCATCATGAATAGTTTGGGTAATTAATACTGATCATTGGGGAACACCAGGATTTATAGGCATAGAATCTGAGCATAAGCCAATAATGAGGGCTTTATGCTACTCGGATAGAAAACTGGGTACCCAGTTGCACAATCTCTCAGAAAGGCCGAAAGATCAGGCGTAAGCCTGAAAAGTAGACCCCTGTGCCAAACCCGGTCAGGAGCTTTGGCTATTTTCTAACTAACGGCAAGAGCCTGACTCTCGGTGGCTTCTACCCATTTATTTCATTATTCATTATTTTTCCTAATATGAGAGTTTATATGTATGTATGTTTTAGGTGAATTCATAAGTTTCGTTTCTGAATATAGTTCTTTAGTAGGAGTTAGGCAGTCATAGTAGAACAAACTTTTATTATCCAATATTTTCTCTATTAAATTAGTCTCACAAACTTTTCAGGACAGATAGTTGGTATGTTATGTAGAACACACGTAGGTAAGTGATGTTATTTCAGGCTTTATATTTTGGATGATTCCAAATTAGCCGGCTAAAAATCTAAAGATTAATTTGATTCAGTTTATATTATCATTTCATCTGTTTCTCATTTATTTAGGTAATAAAATTATATGCGCTGTTATTTCTTTTAATAAAAACACTGGTATTACGCCATATTAATCATGTAAAAAAATACACGCCAACCCCAGCGCCAAATCACAACATTCCTGAGCCAAAAATGTTTACTATAAATCATTACCATCTAAACCACCGTAATCATTTATTACCCACTACAGTAGAGGGGTAATAAAAATGAGAAATTATTTTTAATAACGTCGCGGGTCGGACCGCGGTGACTACGCGCAATATACCGATCTTACCCCTTGTCCCTTATTAGAGCGTTCTTTAGGTAATAATAGTTGAGACAGCTACTTTACGACTCGTACGTGGCTTAACGAGGAATGTGATTCTACCCACAGTTGATTACTCCATTTTTTTTATGTGATATGGTAAAGGAACAAGCCGACGCACGGCCAACCTGGTGGGAAGTGGTTACCTCGGCCCATAACAACCGATGCGGCTTGGGTCCTCCCTTACTAGGTAGGTATGACAAGACCCAAGTCGCATCGTATGCGCCCGTAACTATGAGACCTGTAGGTGGAATGTCTCATGTGCCTGTAATTTCACCGGCAATCACTGGATTTCAATGATTTAACTCTATCATAGATACTTTAACTTCTTATTTGTTCAATATGGGCGTTTCTAGCATGTTATTGTTTAATGATCATCAACTAGTGGACAGAGGCCTCTCCCAGTAAGCGACACAAGGCTCGATTTTCAGTTCTCCCTGTCCAATATTTGAAAGAAAGAAAGAAAGAAAGAATATTTAAGGCAAAGAATAAACAGGCACAAAATAAAAATAGAAAGAAATAATATTACGACAAACATTTTTAACAAAATTAAAAGTGAGCTATTAAAAACATACTGAACTACTACTAAACTACACTATATTAACAATAGCTTGGCTCAACCTGCTATATAGACGATTTATATTTGCCAGGCAACTTCCGCTGGTAATCGCTCCAGCTGGCCGGGAGAACCCTCCGCTACGTTTGCCTACACGCGATCTCCGAGAGTTCTCAAGAGCTCGTAGTTCTTGTACAAGTGGCTTATCAAAGACCAACCCTTCCGGATTCCAATGGTTTGACATGCACATTGTGACCGGCCACATAACCACAGTAGCATCATCGAACAAACGGTTGCGGTTAAGTATACCAAGTTGGCCTCATAGCTCAGTTGGTAGTATAACTTTTTTTTCCGTGGAGAAATGCACTCGCATACCACCCAGCCACGGGGAAACTGAGTGGTTATGTGCGACTAGGAGTATATACCCACTAAAACTCCACGGTGTCCGCCACTGCCGCTTAGTGGCGGGAACACGGGGACGGTTACTCTTCCGTGACTCTTACTCTACCGCGGTTGTCTGTTTCCAGACCCTCCATCGGTGTCTCCACCCTCCTGGGTACGACGCACCGGAACACACGGCACGTCACAACCACCTCGGGAACCAAATAGCCAAAGGGCGTCCGACGACCCCGTGTCAAGACGCCCGGGGTCCCGCTGCGACGGGTCAGTTATGTGGCCCCGTCGCCTGCCACTGCGGAAGATAGGGAGAGCGGCGCCTCGCTATACCGACACTCCTCTTCCCCTGCGCCCCCACCGCGTCCGCCATCGAACGGTAGCGGCCCCGTCGTGACCGCGGAAGGTAGGAAGAACGGCGCACCGTAATACCGGCACTCCTCTCCCGCCGCGGCCTCTGTCCTCAGCTGCAGTGCTGCCCATACGACACCGCAGCCCTCCTCAGTTTCGGTGCCCCCCATAAGGCACCGCCACCGACAAGTGCCGCTCCTTCGGGGCTTGGAGGCAAAGCCCGAGGAGCGGCCCCTCTCGGGTTCCTTTAGCTTCTCCGTGGGTTGGCAAGGTCCACGGCAGCCCCCCCGCCGCGACAAGGCAGAAACCCCGGGGGGGAGTTGGTAGTAACCCTGCCCTCTGCGCTGTATGTCGTGGGTTCGATTCCCACCCAGGACAAATGTTTATGTGACGAATATAAGTGTTTGTTCTGTGTCTGAGTGTTGATATGTATGTTTACAAAAAAGTATTTAAGTATTATATCAGTTGTCTGGTTCCCATGATACAGGCCATTTACTTAGCTTATTTGGGGCGCTGTGTGAAATTGCAACCATTATTTATAAGTTAATTTTGTAGCGTGCCACGATTACGACAGTTTGGGTTACAGTTATTTATATACGATAATGGATTAAATAAGAGGATTGTTATAAGCGTTTAGACTAGTTCTGTAGGTATACATACGAGTATGTCACTGGTGATTTCTCGGCGCGAGAACCCGGCGAGGGCGAAGCGTTCTCGCGAGATGAACGCGATTTTACAGGCAACATAAATTGTCGCTGATATGATTATTACTATTACTTATGTTATTATTACTCAGGTGAACACTTCCCACGCTTGGTTGACTTAGTAGAAATATGTCAAGTTGCTCAACATAATACCTTCTACTTTATTGGTCCATCTACACTATTGTGCTATATCATCTGCTCTGTCAGTAGCGTCTAGCTTTATTTAATGTATTACATATGATGTGAATAAGCTCTACGTAGCACCAAGGTAGCAGTAGAACTTGTGCTAATTTTGCCCGGAGCACTGCCACCACACCTGGTAATATTCCGCCGAGCAGTGATGCACTCGTGTTGCTGTGTTCCGGTGGAAGGGAATGGGTGCCGGTGAAATTGCAGGCACATGTGACGTAACATCCCCGTCTCTGGGTGATGGACGCAACGCATTGTGACTTGAGTCTTCTCGTACTATGGTGGAGGGGACTTGAGTCGCATTACTGTTAACAATGGGCAACGGTTACCACTTAACATCAGGTGGGCCGTCAGCTCGCTCCGTCACATATATCATATTAAAAAAAAACACAACGTGTGTTCGTCTGTCGATACGTCTGACCATCACCCAGAGGGAAAAGAGGCCATTGTATTCTTCATTGCTTTTACCATTCGGAATAAAGGCATGGTTTTTAGTGTATCTCACCCACGACCGTTGTACATTACATTATTAGACTGTCGAGATTCATCTCATAGCCACGAGAGTGGCGCCCCGGAACGGTGACGAGCCCTGGAATGCGATGCGATTATGAAACGCCATTTGTCAAGTTTTTATTGGGCACCCTAAAGCATCACCTATTGTTGCAGAGCCCTCCCGCGCCCCCGCACCCCCGCGCCCCCGATCCACTGGACCCTCGTCTGCTCGACGTTAATTCATAATTTTTATAAGTTGTTAACATTCTGCGGATTATTCGCGGCATCTCGGCTGCGGCCGCCTACATTGACTTTTTATTAAATTTGATCAAAAATTGCAAGGTTGAGATTGTTACTCGAAAACATTTTTACCTGTGAAAAGATGGTAGTAAAGTTTGCAGTTTTATTTTATATTATTTGGTACACAAAATCCACTGCTCAATATTAAACAACAAATTTTTTCTTAACTTACATTCGGCCAATAAAGGATTTATAAAATATTATTAAATACAAGGCAGTAGAGTCTTCCAGGCAGAAAATAGCATATCTAGCTGTGCCCCGCGGTGTTACCCGCGGTGAATAAGTAATCCCACGGGAACACTCCATTTTTACGGAATCAAAGTAGCCATAGCTGTTGCTCGCGACTTCGTCCGCGTGGAATTCGGTTTTATCACGCACCCGTAACTTGAGTAACTTAGGCTACTTTACCCTTCGGAGAAGTAGCATAAGTTACTCCTTGTTACATCAGCTATCTGCCAGTGAAAGTCTCATCAAAATCGGTCCAGCCATTTCAGAGATTAGCCGGAACAAACAGACAGACAGACAAAAATTGTAAAAATGTTGTATTGGTATATGTACCGTGTATACATCCATATGCACTTAGTAAATAGCGGGTATTTTAATATTACACACAGACACTCCAATTTTATTTATTTGTATAAGGTATTCAAATAGTGGCACAATATCCAGGGCTACTCCTGACGTATAAATAATAGAGCAGTTTTGTACACGCAGTATTAGAAAAAGGTTAAGATAATCCAAAGCTTTTATAAATTTATAATTGTTTTAGTAGGTAGGAAGGTAGGAACTACGTCACTGCATGCTGTAAATTTATTCGACGTGAATTTGTTTTACTTAACCTTAAGAGTCTTATGACTCTTAAGGTTCAACTAGAGAAGTGCATTGAACTCTTGCATTGACTATTAACGGTTTTAGAAATAAATTGAAGTGTTTCTTGTTGACAAACAAAGAAAATATGGAAACATAAATAAAGTGGTATCTATAATTTAATCTCATCTTTTATGCAAGAGACACGTCTTCGAGTTTTTGTTTCTAGGACATGGCGGTTTCACGTCCTCCCGATGTTTTCGTTAACAGTATTGAGGACTTTTGAATTTTGAACCAATGTCCTCCAGTTTGATACTCTGGAGTATTTACCAATACGCCGTCACCCTTTGCTCATTCTCAGACTAAATAGTATACATATAAAATTATGTAATTATGTAGAATAAAAAAGTTATACACGTATTTGATTATATATTCATTTATAAAACACACACACACACACACACACACGCACTTTCTGGAGTGTGTAACGGGACCGCAACCGCCGCCGGTGCCAGCAAAATACAGTGTTGGGTAAGTACTTCTAACCTGACTATACTGAGCTGGTGCCTTTTTTGACACAGTAAATGTTTATATTTTCGGTAGTTTGGGATACGTAGGAAGTTACATATTTTTGTGCTTGTTTGTTTTTTGTAAAACTTCATTATCTTACGTGTCTATTGTTGTAAATTATATTGTGTCTGTGTCAAAATATTTTACTTTCTTTCTTAACTAAAGGTGAAAAGGAAATAATTGTGCACGGCTTAGGAGCAGCTATTCAGGGAACCTGTAACTTGGCAGTGCAAACACAACTTGCTTTTCCCGGAACTCATTTAATGGAAGCCAACACGGTTACATCAGTTTAACAGGTAAACTTTCCTGCCTTCGATAACGCCTACGCATGTGTTACAGATCGTAACTGGCCACATCTCAGTGGTAGTAACTGTGCCCTCTGTGCTGTAGGTTGTAGGTTCTATTTACACTCAGAAAAAACATTAGTGTCATGATAATTAATATTTGCTTTGCGTCAGGGTGATAAAATTTAAAATAAAGTATGTAGTTAGAAAAAGTATTCTATCAGTTATCTAGTTCCCATAGTTACAAGCTATATATTTGGAGCTAGATGGCACTATGTAAAATGTCCATTTTATATACTAAATGACCTTCTAGAAAAGTTGAAATACACTACAATTCTGATCATTCAAATTGTCAACATTTTCAATTTCTAATGTAGTCTGCTATAATTCATATTCTTGGCCCAGTTACCATTTACCACCACAAAAATGTATAACATTTGATATTATTTTCAGATGATCTGATACCAAAGGATCCAACCTTGGAGTGTGACTTGAACTACAGATTGCAGTCGTCTATCCACATTCCCATATTCCGCAAAGCTGTTGTTGGTGCCAATCAATAAGATTAAAAATGTTCTTCACTTAGAATGAAATTGTTCAATGGATTGGATTGAACTGTTTTTGATATATGTATCAACCTGACAACCATAACAATGTTCTCAGTTTTGTTAGCATTACTAGTAGATGGTATTGTGAGCAGTGCGTGGTGGACTATTATTTCACCGCTGTTTGTAAGTGATGCTATTCTTCTAACGCGAACGCGTTACTGCTTCGCGGCAGAAATAGACATGGTGGCTGTACTTCCCCGGACGAACTTGGCGAGAGTTCTACTGCTCATAAATGGTTTAGATGTTTTAAACAAGGTATTTTAAGGTTATTTTCGCGCTTACCTTTTATACTTTGCGTTTCTATAATCACTTTTATTCGGGCTTCGTCAGCTGCCGTAGATATATTTTGCAACGCGTGAAGCTCATTTTCATCTGCCATGGTATTTTCCAGTTTGAAAAAACTTCTATGTAATTAATTACTTTTTTAACACCTTATTTCACTTGTTAAATTGTACAAGAATTTTACCGCCATTCAAATTATTCGATTTTCAAACAATAACTCTTTTCAAAGTATTCACGTACGGTATTCAATCTTCTTTTCAAACATACATTATAACCCCAAAGAGTATTTATTCTTTAGGAGCAATATAGCTCAATATCTTGTCAAAAATATATATAAAATTATAACCTCCCTTGTGGTTACTATTACTAAATTTGGCGCCTATTCAAACACTAGCCGACTCTCCGTGGGGAGACAGCAAGAAACAAAAAGGAGTATTCATTTCTTTTTAGAGAGCGTAATTTTTTTTACAGTTTAGAAATCGAATACAATTGTTACATTCTCAGGACAGACAATAATATATATTTTGATAAGTATTATCAATACAAAATTACGTTTTTTTAACATTTCAAATACGAAAATCATTAAAATATGACATAATGTAGAGCACGTTGGAGATGTGCATTACCGTAACTATTTGATTTATTTTTTTGTCTAAATAGCATTTAATAATATCATATGGGTAACGTGACGTAAAATAATGACAGTTTCACATTTGACAGCTGTCATTGAAAGAAGATCTCATAGATAGAAAACTATTCTATGTACACCACCCAATTACAAATAAACAAGGTAAAATCAAGTTTATATCAAAACTGTTAAACAAAGTAAAAACAAACGAGAATCACGGTTTATAATAATAAAATATAAAGAGGTACGAAGTATTAACAAGAGCGTTACATTTTATAGAATCTGATTCCGCCAATAACGACTCAAATCCCTCCAACACTATATAGCTTCTAGCGCTCGCGCTGCTAGAAGCTTGGATCGATTACACCGTTTGAGACCAATAATTATAAATTTAAATTCACGATTTCGATCGAATTATGTTTTGGATAGATATTTGCATTGATGAAAGTAAAACTGTGGACAGGAAGATTGAACATCAAACAGTATATTCGGTCCAAGCTTCAAAGTTTGGCATCAAAACTTTCGAGCTTTGCGAGAGTACCTACCACTGGTTACCCGTGGTCGTTTATTGTTTATACTGTTAAATAGTCCTTAGCAGATCTTGACCAGTTGACCGGTATGCTGAAACGTACAGCTTTGTCATGCAGCTCATTCGTCCCCTACTTAATAAAGGGTATAGGTTATTCATGGATACATGGTACAATTCGCCCCTATTAGCTAGATTTCTGAAGATCAATGGTACCAATGCGTTGGTACTTTGAGAGCTTCCCTTAGAGACGTTCCTGTTGTAATCAATAAGGCTCCGCTTAGAAGGTGAGGGCTCATTGCGAGACATTCTGACAATGTCTCAATATTATCGTAGCAAGACGAGAAACGACTAATTGTATGACTTTGTACTTCATGGTTCATCAACTGCCTTGCCTACAGACGTGCATATATATGCTTCAGTGGGTATAGATGACGATACAATAGGGTAAGCGAATGAACAGTTCTCTCAATTAACTTACTAAGTACGCTAAGTATATAGGTCTATATTATTTTACTCAGATCTTGTAACTTTTTAGGTAGAGACGACTTGAGTCTTATTCCATATATTCGGGAAATAGCCATCGGAAAGATATATTTTAAAGTAGAGCAGTTGGGACAACAAGTGATTTACCACAACAAAAATATGGTAATTTTCCAAGATGCTCATTAGTTTAAACGTTAAATCCGGAGTGATTTGTTTATGTTAAATTTCATTGTAAGATTTCAGCGTATTCAGAAAAGCTTATATGACTACTATTTAACAGCAACTTGCCAATTTAATTACCCCATCAGACCTATTGAGGCGTGAGATATGAAATGATAATTGGATTCAGTATTAAAGTGTGCACGAGTGCCGCGGATGCATCGTCTCTCGCTTCAGCAGTCAAAGCGCCCACATTTAATATCCTGACGTCTATGACTGAACAGCGGGACTACAACAAATAGCTACTACACATCGCATCGTTTACATCACTTAAAAAAATAATGTATGGCCCTTGCACGTTTTTATGTTACGTGTAACTTCTTTTTAATTTATCACAAAATTGGGACTATACAATACGAAGTGAATCGAAATGGAAATATTTATTTCATTTCAGATTCGGTTACAGCTCCAGCTACCTATCCAAAGTATTTTTTTACTTTATTGTATATTATTGCCTATTTTATCCCTTGGAAAAGTAACCTAAGTTACTCCTTATAAGATCAGCTATCTGCCAGTGAAAGTCCCGTTAAAATCGGTCTAGCCGTTTTGGAGACTAGCCGGAACAAACAGACAGACATACAAAATTGTAAAAATTTTGTTTAGGTATATGTACCGTGTATACATCCATATGCACTTAGTAAATAGCGGTTATTTTAATATTACAAACAGACACTCCCATTTTATTTACTTGTATATATTATTCAAATAGTGCCACAATATCCAGGGCTACTCCTGACGTATAAATAATAGAGCCGTTTTGTACACGCAGTATTAGAAAAAGGTTAAGATAATCCAAAGCTTTTATTTCAAGCTTTATTTATTTGTATAGATATCTATAATAGTTAAAAATAACTGTTTTACTATGAATATGATTTTGTTAACACTTCCTCAAACACTACCTGTAATTATAACCATTGTAAATAAATAAATCGTCTTCATAATTCCCGGTATATTGGAAAATAGGACTAATTACACCTATCCCTAATAGCAAA
Organism: Chesias legatella; assembly: GCA_947359385.1. NCBI lineage: Eukaryota > Metazoa > Arthropoda > Insecta > Lepidoptera > Geometridae > Chesias > Chesias legatella. Next base: position 10,356,870 of record OX375762.1, on the reverse strand, counting down.
ACCCAACATCAATGACTGATCTTCAGCCAATAAGTATTCTATGTTTATCAAAAATAATAGAAAAAGTGGTTCATAACCAAATTAGTAGATACCTGAAAGTCAATAAAATATCCGGGTCAATAAAATATATAATATAATCCTTTTACCCAATAGGTACAGTAAAAAAATATCAACATAATTGGACACTAAACTAAATGATGGCCGCCAACAGGGTGGCTAGATAAAAAAATAATCAAATGCACTGAAGTTGGCGATACTGCTGTGTGTACCTACTACATGTTATTGTAATTTTTAAGTTCACATGAACCTAAAAATTAACGCTACTCTAGAGTAGGTACTAAGCCTGAATGTATAATACGCTCAGACATGTTTCAGGATAAAATAGTTAGCCCTAAATAGAGTTAATCAATCATGAATACATTGTAAGCTTATTAATTTGATACTTTATTGTAATGTGTTAGCCTTAATCGCATGAGACGCAGGATTTCCTAATTCAGGCTAGTGTAATTATTACCTTTTATTACATACTAGCTCACTATGTTAATTATAGGACGAATACAATGAAAAAAGATTTCTATGTAATAAGTTATTTAATTAGTTTAGTTTATTAGTTACGAGGACATAGAGGAAGGCGCTCGTAGATGAACCTCGCAATACAAGAGAGATAGACGCTCCAGGCGTTCGTGAGGACAGCGACCCGGTGCAAAATGTCTGCCTCCGGTATTCCAAAAGAGACGCCGGCGGCGATCACGGCACCGGACACCAAATGAAGATGCCAAATGTTTTTTGTATCTGAAACAAGAGTTCAATTTTCAACAAGTTCATATTTTAACCAGATGTAATTTACAGTCTTCTTGCCTCTTGTTCCGGTTGGAAGACTGAGGAGCTGCAGCGGCAGCGGTAATGTGAAGTGAACGAGTTCAACGCTTCATTTTAATATGCCTACGCTGCTACGATACTATTAAGTCAACCAAAAAGAAATTTTATGACTGGCCTCACAGCTCAGTTGGTAGTAGGGTTACTACCAACTGAGCTGTGAGGCGTGTTCTGCGATGTAGGTCGTGAGTTCAATTCCTACCCAGGACAAACATTTGTGTGACGAACACAGATGTTTGTTCTGTGTCTGGGATTTTATGGATGTATTTACAAAACGTATATAATTATTGTATCAGTTGTCTGGTTCCCATGATACAAGCTATACTCAGCTTACTTTGAGGCTAGATGGCGTTGTGTGAAAATGTCCACCAATATTTATTTTATTCATATGCATATATTACAAGTATACATTTAATTTGCTTCTGTTTTAAATTTGCTATAGTCCGCACTATAGCAGATTTATCAATACACAACCAAATGACACGATGGACATGAAATATGATTCCAGCTTAACTTTATAAGAATGATTTACATTCAATATACGACAGAAGCTCATCTAGGCACCGCCTATCTAAAAAATGTAAATAACACTTACCAGATTTCCTGATGTACTTGAAGGGCGTCATCGTGGTGAACATCTCGAAAATGTGGTCCTGCAAGTTGGAGCGGAATATCTCTGCTATATCCGTGGCTTTCATTACTTGATCAATTATTTCGTCTGGCATGCCCACTTCCTTTGCGATTAGTAACGCTTTTTCAGTATTCGTGAATATTGGTACGTAAAATTCTGTTGAAAAAAAACACTGGAGATAAATAAATACAACATGGAGAAATATTAACGGCTTTCAAAGCTCTGTCGGATAGTTGGATTACTATACATGAAGCTGCTTCCAATAAAACAACAGTGGCGTGTACACTAGCGCTGACGTACAGTAGGTACAGCTAATCGATTTGGTTGCAGCCGCACGAACTAACGCTACCTTCAATAGTGTTCAGAGTAAACAAGGCGTCAACAATTAATTGCCGCCTCAATAAATGCGTTAACTTGATGCTTTTGGGGGGCCCACGTCCCTACTTTGCTCAGTCCTTAGTGAATTCTTTGAATATACACGTGTCCCCCGGGTGGTGCGGAACGAGTGACCAAAGTAGCAGTAGAACATGTGAAACTTCGCCTGGAGAAATATTACCCTACACCTGGTAATCTGCCGCCAAGCAGTGACGCACTCGTGTTGCTGTGTTCCCGTGGAAGGGAGTGGTGCCGGTGAAATTTCAGGCGCATGTGACGTAACGTCCCCGTCTCGTGGTGATGGACGCAACGCAATGCGACTTAGGTCATGTCATACTTTGGTGGAAAGGATTTGAGTCGTATTGTTGTTGTCTATGGGTGGCGCCATTTTATGGGCGCTGGGAAGAATCATTCCAGAGGGCACACTATATACGTAAAAGTGACGAAACGAGCGAGTGGGTATTTAGTGCGAATTTTTCAAAATACTTATATACATATTTTTTCTGTAAATACATCAAATAAATACATAATTATACAACAGCAGACACAACAGATATCTATGTTCGTCCTACATATGTTTATCCTGGGTGGGAATCGAACACACGACCCTAGAGTGTAGAAGGCAGAGTTTCTACCAACCGAGCTGTGAGGCTTGTCTCAAATTTTAAACATCAAAAGAGTTATTATCTGAGTCCAGTTAGAACATTCATCCCATTCATTGGCACCGCATTAATACTGTCGTGGTTTGCAGAAAAATGGGCTGTGCCTTTAATTTTGTATGGAAACAGCAGTAACAATAGTTAAGGAGACTATATGTATCCATAGATAAAGACGCCCATTGCTGCCGTGGCACAGGCACAAACCATGCTCTGTATTAGTATGTACAGTAATATTATCCTTAAGATTAGTGCCCTTCAACAAAAACAAACACTTACGTATTATTGATAGGATATCCCATTCGGTGACCTGAATTTGACGCGCCGTGTAATACATATTAAGGCGTTTAAGTTTGATGCGTATTTGACGCATGTCCACCGTTAGTTCAGTAGACACCATTTTTGATGCGAGAGAGATGGCAATGCTGGCCAGTAACGCAAAGTCTTGCCTCATACGTCTCTTTTCGAGGTTATGTAGGTTGAGGTCTGTGGAGAGGAGATGAGGTTGCATTGTGGTTGCCGGTGAAATTACAGGCATATGAGACATTCCACCTTCACGCCTCAGAGTAAAAAATGCAATATTAATCAGCTACCTGCCAGTGAAGGTCCCGTCAAAATTGTTCTTTTGTTATAATTACTGTTTATACTTCAATGTGCATTTACTAAAATCTGTCATTTACACATTACAAACAGACACTTCAATTTTATTTATTTTCATAGATGTGTAGATAAACTTGTCAATATATCGTAATATTCGGATATACAGTACTATAGCAGAACTTATGCTAATTTTATCCGGGGAAGTAATGCCAACATTTTGCCATTTATTTCGTAAAAACAAGTAATACATTCACGTTTACTGTGTTCTGGTTTGAAAGGTTTGGTTGGTTTTGGTGAAATTACAGGCACTTAAGAACTTACGGTTACGGGCGCGTGCAATGCGACTTGAGTTTTGTTGTTCGTAGTAGTGCAGGACCCAACTCGTATTGCTGTAGCTGTGAAGTAACCACTTAGCACTTGGTGGGGCCCATAACTCGTTCCGTAAATTTATCAATAAAAAAAATACAAAACATACGAATGACATTCTTATATGAATATGAGTTTTTGGAAAAACTCTGTGGCAGTACTGTTTCGATAGCGCTCTTACCATTCTTTGTATTAAGCAAATAGTAAAGTTTTCTGCCCATATAGCGTTCTATTATGTTGCAGGCCTGTCCCATCACGCCTCCCCCTGGTACTTTATAAAAACCGCACAGCAACCACACGTAAATACGAAAGTCAAGCTTGAGAAATATTACACCACAGTTCCAATATTCACTCTCTGAAAAAAAAAATGGTTGTCTGTAAAGTCGGTTTACTGACGATAGTTGAACGTGAAAACGTCTTAAGAAAATACTGATGGAATGGTAGCATTTTTCAAAAGAAAATTTTAATTTCATTTGTTTAATAGATTTGTATGTATATAGAGAAGGAGGTAATTGGAAATCACAATGAAATTGATCAAGTTAGATTTATTTGTACGCATAAATACAATTATGTCAATTTTTTTTTTACAATTTAATAGTTTTACACTGCACTTGATACTCGATCAAAACATGTAAATGTAAGTATTAGCAGCTGTCCACGCAGACGCATCGCTCACTCAAGTAGGAGAGAGACGGATGTCGAACGCTGCCGAACGCAAAGGCCGATTGTGCTTCTTTGTCGCTCGTTCCGCGCTCTCGCTTGCACTTGCACAAGCCTTACATGGAACGCCTCAGAGCGAGGTAACGCCGCATGAGTCATGTTTTTTCGTGCGTGCAGCCGGCTCTATCGAATTATAAGACGTTGTCACGTCAAAAATAACATTTGCATTAGTGCGACTGGCACAGTAAAACGACAGATGGCGGCGATGCCGGCAGATGAGATGTTACATCAGTCTCGGGGTGACGCGACGCAACGTGATCTTTCCATACTAAGTGCGCCTCAAAGAGGCTCCCTAGAATCAGGTGGGTCTGCTCGTTCGTCTACGTTGACGCTTCACTCACATGTTTTGTTTTATTGAAAATACTCGTAAGAGATCACTCAACATAAGCAAAATTCAAGACGCTCGAGATTACCAATCCATATGGTGACTGATTGGCATTCACATATGAGGTATTGTTTTTCGGAAAATACGCTAGCTTGGCTACATAAATTAGTAAGGCACAATTGGGTATTCCTCAGGAGTCTGTTGTAAATAGCACTAAAATTGCTGGTTGTCCAATGTACCAATGTAACTTTCAACATAACCTCTAATAAAGTTTTGTATAAAACTATGGTAAGAAAGTTAGCGACGCAACAACATGGTCTAAAATAACTTTACTGGAACAAAATTTACAGTATTATCGTTTGATACCTAACGAAAAAAATGTTTTACGTTACCTTCTTTTTCATCTTGTTGGCGCATTCGATACATCCATGATGGCAGCGACATGGCCATTTTAGCTGCAAAAGAATACATAAAAGATTAGTAAACAGAGTAATTGGTGCTTGTAAGAAGTTGAATTTGTACGCCTATTAATTTGTTACATGTTAATTACTTACTTTCAATTGTTTTTTGAAGAACTCGTAAACTTAGTTCTCTAAAACTTAATAAGACAAAATGAATTTGGAATAAGATGGTAGCTTCCGCAATAGATACGTACTGGTACTGCAAACTCACGGACGTTTTTTAAACTGTAGAAATAATAGTCCCTATACAACCTGCACATTCGACTTTCATTTTCATTCGGTCATTTTAGAATCAAATCATTATCATTAAAATAAATGTAAGAATTCATTTAACAATATTTTCGCAGGATAAAAGTGTCAAGTTTATTAAAACTGACTATATAAAAATATAGGTAATTGGTTTTTATTCGTTTCGAATTTATCTGTAGAGGAGAGTGAATAGGTTCCTTCTATGCAAGCATGCTTCATCGTAGACCACATCGTCACTTAACATCAGGTGTATAATCTTTCATTCATTCATTCATTCACTCAATTGATCTGTCAAAAACTGCATGAAAATGCTTTACCGAAGTTCTGTCTTGTTTTTAACTCTTTTGTTAGGATGTGCAAATATTTCACGTCGTTTATCGGACGAACGAATGCGACACATTTTAGAAGACATTTTATGCAAGAAAAGGAAGCCTTGCCATTCCGGATTCCGTTGGACAAGATTTTTTTCAATCAGTGACGATGTATGATGATAGTTTTCTTCCAATGGAGAGGGTGATTAGTATCCAACAATTCGTCAATAAGACTAATACAGGTAGTGTAAATGCTTGTGCATTCGATCTGTCCTAGTGTCTCGTCCGACATGAAATCCTTTGTCCTGACACTGAACCCGCCATGTTAGCTGCTAGCTTTGTTGCGTCTGCACACAGCCTGCTCCTCATACCATTGCGCATGTGCGTTCTAAATTCATTTTTCTTAAAATAGTACGAAGTTCACGTAAATAATGTATTTCGTACAAAATGCCTTCAACCATTTTTTTCATATCCTATTATTTTAATAGCTGGATGTATATAAATCTTCGCTTGCAATTAAATGTAAAACGTTATACTTAATAATGGTGCTACTATATATATTGCTTTTGATCGAAATGTTATAAATTTGTATTTTTGTTGATTGAGTTGCAAATAAAATATTCTCTTCCTCTCTTTTAATTAATACAACGTACTCCAATACTCGTGTGATATTTCCCTCATAACCATAAAATATACGTTTTACTGGCACACTATAACTGTAAAAATCACATCATTAGCATTCAACATTTTTGTTTTGCCTATCGTTTATTGTTTATTCTGTTTAAATATCAACCTGATTTGGCTAATTCCAGGATCGTGCATATAGCCGGCGCCGGCGCATCACGGAAGATGTTGAATGCTGAACTCGCTTATCTCACATATCGCCGCATAACCATGGCGATCAGCTGGTTATGAGCCTACTGCTTGAGCGTGGTAACCACTACACACTTGGAGCGTGACAATACATATTTTTTCACTTACTGTACGTTTATGAACTTTAATTAGTTATTATTGATAATCAGTCTTAAACAATTACTACTTATCTTTTTAAGTTTACTAAATTTTTGGACATAAATATGATAGTAATTTGAAGATATTATTGCTCAGTTGAAGTTCAATAAAATGTCAAATAACTGGTGCTAGTTTGCATTAGAAGAGCTAGTTATGATCATTCCAAGCTATGCTTAGTTCGGGGCTAGATGGCGCCTTGTGAATTGTCCACCAATATTATTATTATTGTTATTCTAACAATCATTGCTTAAGTGTTATAATTTGTAATCGTTTTTTGTTGTTTATTTGTTTCCGTAGAGGTACAATTATACGTACAATATTGAGCAGTCACATAATCACATAATTGCTTACGATAAAAGTTCGCTAGTGTATATATAGTAGTATATAGTAATCACTAGTTTCACACTTGTTGTGGTCGACTATCCCTTCCAGAAGAAAACAGTGTACAGGTGTTAGATTATAAATAGACCAAACATTTAAGGGGGTAGATACTAACTTAATAATAGTAAAGTCTTCTTCTTCTTCGTGTCACCGGTTCTGTCGAACCAGTGTGGTGAAAGGATTGTAAGTGCACCTCAAAGAGGCTCCTTTCGTGCACTCGACACATGTCTTCGAATTTTTTGTTCTAGGACATGTTGGTTTCCTTACGATGATTTCCTTCACCGACCGTTTTGAGAACGTGGTATTGCGCACATAAATCTTTCAATCGAAAAACTTATAGGTGCACCTCGGGATTTGAACTGGCGACCTCCGGATTGAATCTCGGGGGTCAGTACCGCTAGACCACCACGCTCTTAATAGTAAAGTGAATTTGGTAAACATAAAATCACCTACTGTTTGTTACCTTGTGATTTGATAGGAGATATACTTACAATTTACAAGGTTTACAAGGTTACGCTGGGAATTTCAGTATTAAACTCACTGTTACAATTTCTTCATAAAATACCCTGCGTTTTACTTACTAGTCACTGACACAAATTTAAAAGATAATTTTAATCATAATGCTTAGTTACACAAAAGTCACAATTCTAATCGACACCAACAACTACCACTTATAAATATTTGACAAAGAATAGTTAAAATATTAAAAAGTTAACGTAATATTGAGGGTATTTCGTAAAAACTTTGAGCTGTACAACCGTAAGTTTGTATGTGTGCAGTGAGTGTACAGTTGGATCGGTGCGTAACCGGTTAAGATTGTATAATTACACAAACCACTGAAGTGTGGGTGAAATAATCATCTCAGCTATAAGGTTGCGGACACAATATGTTAATGTTGATACGATTTAAACCATGTTTCGAAAATAATTGCTCTGTATAAAATACACATTGGAATAAAATAAATAAATTATATGCGTTTTTTACTATAGCTATGACTCGATTCACAGCTCAGTTGCTAGTAACTCTGCTCTCTGCACTTTACATCTTGGGTTCGATTCCCACCCAGGACAAACATTTGTGTGACGATGATTAGATGTTTGTACTGTCTTGAGTGTATTCTGTTAGTTGTGGCGCTGTATGAAATGTCAACCAGTATATTTATACATTTCATTTATATATTGGTTGTGGAACGAGCTGACGGCCCACCTGATGTTAAGTGTTAACGGCTACCCATAGACAACAAACATACGACTCAAGTCCTTTCTACCAAAGTACAAGATGACTCAAGTCACACTGCGTTGCGTCCATCACCCCGAGACAGGGATGTTACGTCTCATACGCCTGCAATTTCACCGGCATCCACCGGAACCCAGTAATACGAGTGCATTTCTGCTTGGCGGCAGATTAGCAGGTGTTGTGGCAGTACTTCTCGGGGCGAACTTGGCATAAGTTCTACTGCTACTATGGGCGGCAGTTACCACTTAACATCAGGTGGGCCGTCAGAACGTACCGTCACACGAAACACAAAAAAAGATTATGGTTGAGTGTTCGAGATAGCTGCGTGGAAAAAATGGAATTTCGAATCAATTTTGCAATTTTAAATACATATTTACTTATTTGGCTAGAATTTGCCTAGGATATTAGTTAATAGGTGTCTCAACAACGAACTTATTGTTGTGGATGGATGGAAAATAAGAGACGGGTAAATGAAGAACCATCTCCGCCAGACAGTCATCTTCAGGATGTGAAGTCGCCGGTAGTTACACTGGAAGTCTGAAGTCCGACTGAAATATAACTTTAAATTTGACTTAAGCTAATTTTATAATGTAATAAAGTTGTACGCTTGTAGATATTGCCGTTTATGTACGAATAATTCAGTTAACAATTTTTACAGTCAATCTCTCCTTAGAAATCCGACAGTGAAGATAAAACATATATCAAATAAAAGGTCAAAAATCAAAACAAAAAAGGTTTAGACAGTTAAATATTCATCAGGTATATTTTACTTTGTGAATCTTTATCTTCTCCAGAAGCCACAGTCATGTGTGAAGTAGCCTCACTTTCATATACGAAGTCAGTACCTATAACGTGAGTAGAATGTTCATGGTTTGAGAGAAGCATGATAAAATGTATGAATGTATAGTTTGATCACAAAGATACCTGAACCTGAGACCCACACATACATGACCCCGACATAAAAAGTGTAAAAGTTAATATATGAACAAGGGGCGTGGTGGGAAAGGCGTAATTTTTCTCTTTGACTCCACCCATCTGAAAACTCTCCGCCCAACCGCCATTTCGATTTTCCACAAAACGAACGGGCCATTCCGTCTGCCAAGTAAACGTTATGCAAAACAGCGTATATATGCAAGTACTATAAACACCACATTTACCTGGTTTTGTAGTCTGTGCGCTCGAAGTTGCCAATCGATTGGATACAATTGCTGTGTTGTTGGGATCCTGTCTCATCATCCAAGTAGATTTTATAATGTAGTTATGCTATTGTAAATATCTATCTATATATATTACTGATGTCCTGATTATGTGATTGAAATTATGGAATAAACTGGTGCCCTACCTTGCTTAAGCGGTACGTTCTGACCAAAATAACAATATGAATTAGTCAATCCCTTTTTAAAATACGGAAAGACGGAAGATGTTCAAAATTTATTCCGTAAATTATACAAGAATCATTTGTACATAACGTAAGTTACATGCACAATTCAACATTTTGAGCGAATCTAATGTGCGATAAAGTTCTATGCCTCATGTATGTTCATAAATATTTAAAACCGAAACCAAATTCATAAATAATCTATTTTTTTTATATTTTAATAATTATTAGGTCTACCTACCTATAATTGCCATAACTTATACAAAAGGTTCACGTGTGAAACTGTATGTTTTAAATATCCAAATGTACCTACCATGTGATACAGCAACAAATATGTTGAGTTTTGAAATTAAATTTTGTTTCCATGGATCAGTCTTGTGTCTGTAATTTCAGTAATGTAATTTTAATTTGTAATTTTTTAATCTTATTCGCTTTACTGGGTTCCGGTTTGAAAGGTGTGGTTGCCGGTGAAATTACAGGCACATGGCACATACTCCCGTCACGTCAGACTTACGGGCGCATACGATTCGACTGCGGTCTTGTAGTACCTACCTAAGTAAGGGAGAACCCAAGTTGCTATGGCTATGCATATAATTATAATTATGAGATCTTGTGGTATTTATGATAACAAATCCAATACCATTTTATCCAAACACAGCTATCGGGTCCGTTTCACGTATAATATTGATATTTCAACCCCAAAACTAATATTAAGATGTTAGGGATTTGCACGTCAACAACTGATATGGAAATTCCTTTCGATTTAGGTTCGGGGAATGCTCATATTTATATTATCGTGCTTATTTATTTTCTCTGGTGAGCCGTAAAATATGGCAGTATGGAAATGTAGGGATTTGCCATGTTATAGCTTGACAAGATGACAGTTATAGGCGGGAAGGCGAGGGTTATGAAAGTGTAAGATGTCCCGTCTCTATAACTCGTTTATGGCCGTATCTCTCTTTATGCGCTTGTGTCGCTCACTACCCTTTCCGATAACATTTCGCATTATTGAATTATACTAACATTTAGCTGCCTTCGAGAAATGCATGAAACAACACTAGGATATATTTATAGGTACGAGTCTCAGCTTCGGAAGTTCTGATTAATTCAGATAAATTGGGGCTAATGAAGATTTTACAAGCTATATTTAATATGGAATGGAACAAAAATCCAGTGTTAAAGATAGATCCATTGCTATCAGTCGCTAACAGGATAACCAAAAAAAAGTTCTGTAATACTGGCCTGACCGCACATTACCATTTCTTGCGTGGTGTGAATCAGAGAGAATAAAAACTGTGGTACTATGTAATTCAACAATGTACCCAAACAGGAATATTGTTGAAAAAAGCAAGATTAGATTTTTCATTAGTAAATCATATAATAATCATTCATCCGATAAGAACAATGCACTTTTCCGGGATACACACTTCGAAAAACTTACTCGGTACGAGTATTTGAACAAAAATATCTGAATCGACAGGCCGTTACGGAGTTTTGCGTTTAAAAAAATTAGCTATATATTTTATTTATAAGACTAGCTTAGTTTTATCACGTACCACTACTTTACCCCTCGAAAAAGTAGCCTAAGTAACTCAGATAAAATCAAATCAAATCAGCTATTTACCGGTGAGAAATGATTGATTCCCCATACAAATTTTCATCCCCTATTTCAGGTGTTATTTGCGCGACAAAAAGAAACAACTCAAACAACAAAGTTAAGAGAACCCCATGTCCTTTCCCAAGGTCCAATATATCTCTATACAAAACTCATCTAAATCACTTGAGAAAGAAATAATTGATTTCCCATACAAACTTTCATCCCCTATTTCAAGGAAACCGTGCTGAATTTTGGGATAAAATGTAACCTATGTATTACCTTGTAGTATGAACTCAAATAACGCCATGTTTCAATTGAATCGATTTTGTAGTTTCGGCGTGATGCGCGAACAGGAAACAGAAAGTCAGACAAAAAGAAAAAAAAACAATACAATTTTAGCATAAGTACGATTATAAAGTGCTCTCCAAACTTTTGAAATGTCTTCATTGTACAGGACCTCTTACAGTTTTCTTATAAATAGAGATATACTTATTTTGTATATTGATAATAATGAAGAAAGTTTTATTCCGAAACAACCAATTTCCTAAAACTATCATCTCTTCATGCATATTTTAGTAAAAGCTTCTCGGTATTTGCAATTTCAGTAGTGTTTATTTTTCCACAAATTCAATATTCTTCAAAGAATGTAGCAAGCGAATGCACGGGGTAGTTTTCTTTGTTCGTTCATCCGTGTAATCGCATGCAGAGATATGAGACGAGCTTGTTCTTCAGCCGCGACGGCACAGATTAAAAGTTTTCTCGACCGTACAAAACATATACTACTGGTTCACACAGTTACAAGAACATTTGTAACCAAGTACTTATTATTAAAAATGTATATGAATGCTTATTCTTGAAAGGGATTATTAGCAAATTATGTTTGTTAAAATATTCAGGAATTTACAGATACTACTAAAATAACTCTACCTGTAGTGAGGGAGTGATACATTAATTGGAGAAACAAAACTCAGTGTTGTAAGTCCACACTGAGTTATATGGTTTTCATAAAAAAACAGAGCAATGTTTTGAATTGTTTTTTTATTTGTAACTGATTCTGCATGTAAGCAAATAACCAGACAAGCAGATGTTACGTCTGTACAAAGTTATATTATAGAGATAATAATTTATAAATAAATCTGAACTAGTTTTACACATCAAACAAATTATATAAAGACAGGTTTGATCTATTTTTGTGAGAGATGTTTCGGAACACTCTATAGTTCGAATACAGGAAACGAGTTAGGGATAGGGGAGGTTACATTAGCTATATTAAAAATATTATATTGTTAAATACAGTAAGACGAATAGTAATTTTCGAATATTCTGAAGATTTTATTGGAGGTTTATTATCTATTTAAACAAATTTATGCATTTTCCTCATAACATTACTAATCTTCTTAAATGATTTGGTATTGTGTGTGATTTTCAAATTTTATTGGTTAATTAGTGTGTTTTTAATATTGGATAGCACTTTCATAAAATTGTGTTAATTTATTGAGAATTTAGTGGACATCGCTAGACAAGTAAGTTTATTTGAAATTGTGAGATTGTAGAGTTTGAATTATTTGACGCGGACTTTTTTTGGATTGTTTTGCAAATATCTATCATATAGTTTATATGGAGTATAGTATTCTGAATGTTATCTGATGTTTAAGAAGGAATCCTTTTGTCCTCCTTAATAAGGAATCAGTTCCATAGGTTGGGCCTGATGGTTGTAATATCCCATGAATTGCGTCCGATTTAGACCCCATATTTTAGTTGACTTCAGTATTTGGCGGTAATGATCCGTCAAAATTGCCGTCGTGGACCTCACAAGACTGAAGCAGAGACAATGTGTCACAAAAGAAATGTCTTCAAACGTCTTCCTAAACGTGCGTCCTTAGCTGGTGGTGAGGGTTTTTAGGTGGCCTTCAACGAGACTGCCAATCTCACATACAACAATTTTCTTAGTCAGTAAGTTACAATATAATTAACCTATGGGTACATTCGTTTAAATTATATGTAGATGAGCGGAAGTTTTCCTAGATTTCACGACACTTGCTTTTAACAATATCTTTGATATAATATTATTAACGTAATATTTTCCATCCTATTTTACACAACATCAGTCGCTTTGTCTGTTCGTTCGTAAATCTGCATATTTCTTATCTATAACTATAACTAATTGGTAGGTTTTACCTCTGAAAACATCAAGTGAAAACCGTAGTTAATGATTACTCTACTTTTATTAAACACAACTCTTACGAGAAATTCTTTAAAAATCCAATTTCAAACCTTACTTTAGCAGATTTTTCACTAACGATAAAGAATTGGCTCTCACCGCACGTTGTCCAACAACATCTGATAACACTTCCTAAGCATCTGCAATGTCATATGCTAAAGCCCGCATGGTATTGCAATTTACACTGTAATACAAACGGTGAAGGTTTATAATTTACGCCGTATTTGTAGATTTACACACGTATGAATTGCACATTTAGCAGCGAGGGTGCGAAAACTTGTTGTTATCTTGAACGAGGCCAATTTCGGCAAATGGATACTAAGTCCTAACTCGTATCTTTTTTATGTCGTTTGGTGTTCGTTTCTTTAAAATATCGACAGCGTGTGTAAGTTGCAATTTAGAAAGGATTTGCTTTATGGTCGGGGTGAGTGTGGAACTTCAAAATATTAAGGACGTCCGTTAGCTTACAATAACTAATAGTTATTATGTGAACGTGCATGTGTGAGGTGTTATAAGATTCTTGCTTCACATTTGTCAGGCAAAATAATATTCTGGAAATGTTTATTATGCATTATTTAGAATGGAGTTATATTATCTAAAAAGTTTGTGTGACCATTATTATCTATACAAATAAATCAAATTGGAGTGTATGTTTGTAATATTAAAATAACTGTTTGTTGTTCCGGCTAATCTCTAAATGGCTGGACTGATTTTGACGGGACTTTCACTGGCAGATAGCTGATGTAACAAGGAGTAACTTAAGCTACTTTTCTGAGGGGTAAAGTAGGGGTGCGTGATAAAATCGAATTCCACGCGGACGAAGTTGCGGCCAACAGCTAGTTTGCACATATGTGTCTGCACTCTTTTTTGCCCTTTGACCAGAGGAATGTTTGGTGTAAAGGCCGCGTGACAGTGTGAACATTGTAAAGACGTGACACGTGGCTACCCGTTGCGCCTCGCTGCACGCCCTTTGACGTGAAACCATGCGAAAAGTCATCCACTTATCAACACGATCTAATGGCGACATTTTTCCCGTTTTTCCCCATCCGTCCGCCTCGGCTGCTCGAAACGACACGTAATTGAATCACCGTACAGATACTCGCAAATTAATTCGGACAGACGTCGGGTAAATACATTTAGACCTGACTGAAAGCAGTATTTTCGAAAACAAGAAATTATTGTACTCAATAAATATACCTATATGTACTCGTATACATATACTTCCAGTGAAATCTATCTCCATATATATTTTTGTGTTTTAATTTACTAATTTGGATAATAAATAAATATAACGTAAAAGATCAAACAAAATCCACCCACAATGCGGAGAGAATTACGCAAAAATGCTGCTCAATAGAATATCTAAGCCTTTTGCAATTAAGATAAGTAAACCACACAGAACTGTATCATTTATCAAGGCATTGACTGATCTCATAGCTCAGTTGGTAGTAACCCTGCCTTCTGCGCTGTTGGTCGTGCGTTCGAGTCCCATCCAGGACAAACTTTTGTGTGACATTTGTAACAGTGATGTTTGTTCTGTGTCTGGGTGTTGATATGTATTATATGTACGTATTTACAAAAAGTATATAAATATTATATCAGTTGCCTGGTTCCCATGATATAAGCTAAGCCTAGATTACTTTGGAGCTAGATGGCGTTGTGTGAATTGTCCACCACTATTTATTATTATTGTTTTTTTATTATTATTATTATTATTCCCGCATTCTCCCCTTACACTCAAAGTCTAGGAACATGCAACAATCTATGTCATCAAATGCAGAGAAGATAGGATAGCTTCCCAGGTCGGCTCCTTGAGAACAGAAGCTCCTACGATTTGCCTCATCCAGCAGCCAGCAAACGTCATATATTCGATGTCATCAGCTCTGAAGAGGATAATGGAGAGGAGAGACCGATACCATTCATGGATGAGAGTAAGCTGGACGGCAAAGTGTGAGCTGCTATTTCATGCTGGAAAAACTGCAGAGAGACTTCCGATGCATAACTTTCAGATTAGGGTTCCAGACAGAGCTATCCACCTGGGATACATTGGAGTATGTAAGGAAGGTGAGGGATCCGAGAGATTTCAAAGTAATCAGTGACTCTTGATCTGGCCTGGAGAGAGTATGTGACCCTTCTTATTGAGAATTTCGTTTTATTCATTTAAGGGAGAAGATTGAAAGTATTAAAAGTAAAGATTATAATGATGTTGCAAAATAAACAGCAACAGCTTCTAAATTATTCTATAAAAAAAACGCACCCACACCCCTTCAACCCCTTCAACTGTAGCTAATTACACCCTCACTAAAATCGACACAAATTCAACCTATGCGTAGAGTCCTCTTCACTCCCTTCAAAGATGTTCAGTTTTCGCTGCAAAAATTATAAAAAGTCTATCTGTAATTACCGAGGTACAAGTGCCATCAAATAAAAACGACAGTGCACTAAAGGCTTTGAGGCAGCCATTCCACGTAGGTATAATGCGATTTCAGTGAGAATTACACCCTCACTAAAATCGAGAAATGCTCGATTCCAGTGAGAATCAAAGCGATCCGCCCTTACTGTCGATCGTTCGCTTGCAATTTGATTAAGATATAAAGTTTTTGGTCACACTTTCTTTACATTATATAATTTTATCTTAAATGTAATTAAGAGCAGTAAGAGCAGTAGAACTCTCGCCAAGTTCGTCCGGGGAAGTACTGCCACCATGCCCTTTTCTGCCGCCAAGCAGTAACGCATCCGCGTTACTGTGTTCCGGTTTGAAAGGTGTGGTTGCCGGTGAAATTACAGGCACATGAGACATTCCACCTTCACGTCTCACATTTACGGGCGCATACGATGCGACTTGGGTCTTGTCATACCTAGTATGGGAGGACCCAAGTCGATTCGGGTGTTATGGGCCGAGGTTACCACTTAACACCAGGTGGGCCATCGGCTCGTTCCGTAAATGTATTACATAAAAAAAAAAAAAATTACACATGATCAATTAAAATGGAATAAATGTGTTTCCGCTGCCACTCTGGACTGGGTAATGGCACCGAGTACTATACTCATCTTGCCACTGGCTCTCTCGAACCAGTGTAGTGAAAGGATTTAAGCGCACCTCAATTTTTCACTCATTCATTGTTCCTTTTGTTTTTTCTTTTGTTTTACCAGTTAAACGAATCGTTAGGCTTGTCGCTGATTATACTGCACTTCAGTTTACTACATGGATCTACACTAAACAGTTTACAACACAGATTTCTCAAACCGATGCTTGGTAGTATTTGAAGTGTAGTCTATATATAGATGTATAGAAAACTCAGCAACCTTGGTGTTGAACCTAGAAACCTAGAAAGTGTTTAAAAAAATCATCCCTTCTGATGCTATTCAACCGAATTTTAATGTCATCATCACAATAATCTTATAAGAAACCATTTCTCAATACCATACTTATCCCACAGAGCTCAAAAACCGAAAAGTAATTTGCAGTAAAAATAATGAATGCATATTCTGTTTAATTTGTGACGTTGTTTGCATGTTGATATGTTTATACGTGTTTTGCGACCACAATAATAATGTAGAATGAAACGTGTGCGTGCGTGTCGAGTGCAGTTTGCGGCGGCCGACGGCAGCCGGCGCGCCGACGTTTTGCCGACGGTTTTTGCTCAGCGGTGGTCATGTGCGCTATTGCGGACAAGCGGTCGTGACCACCCGTAGAGATGTCACTGCCAAGTAGTTGAGGTTGTACATTTTAAATAGTAAACAGGGTTTTCAGGCCATGATCAAGCTTCCAAAACCGTTCTAAAACTGTATTACCTTATGGTGGCAGCTTCACTGGTTTCTGCATTATATATTAGTATTAATGTAACATAACTCATGTACTGCTTGTATCCCAAATAAATCAAAAAGAAGCATACATTTTGTGTGTCTTGTAGAGTTCAGTGCAGTTCACGCTAATAGTTACAGACAGATTACAATGGTAACGGGTAAGTAAAAAACTATGTTGACAAAACATTCTATGAGTAACTAATTAATTAGAATGATTTTTATTCCACCTAATGGTTGCAACAGCCAGATTACAACTCGCTGATAATCTATCGACATCCACAACAATGTATGTGCATCTCTACAGTGCAACGACGCGACGTTTTGCCGTGACACGTGGCGCGTAATTAGCGCGTG
This sequence comes from Chesias legatella, assembly GCA_947359385.1. Classification (NCBI taxonomy): domain Eukaryota; kingdom Metazoa; phylum Arthropoda; class Insecta; order Lepidoptera; family Geometridae; genus Chesias; species Chesias legatella. The sequence continues at coordinate 10,339,315 of OX375762.1, read as the reverse complement.
ACCGCTCGTCGTGTAGGCTCGCGGCTACATGACACTTGAACTGGATTGTTGTGAGCGAAAAATATTTAGGAGGTAACATTTCAGTTGCTAAAGTTCTTAACTGAATGGTTTTTTTGGAAAATTATTCAGTTATGTCATTTTTTCTATACAATTCCTAAAATTTTATTTACTTATATTTTAAGACAAAATATAGATTTAACAAATAAAGAAAAATAAAAAACCGAGTGGAGACAACTTAGCAAAATCTGTCGCTTTACACATAATTACCATATTTTCTTCTCACCAACAGACCATTGAACACACACACCACTGAATAAATACCAAAATACTAGGAGAAAAACTGTATGAAACAAATGTGTTATGTACTTGTTTATTTTTCAAACATTTAAAATTACAACTTGCTTTCTGTTCACGAAAATACTTCCCATCGAACATAATATTAATTTACGTACTCAGTCACCGACCCGATGCTTCGGCTTCAGATGTGTCTCGCACAATCAATTCGCGGTAAATTATATAAAAAATACATTTCAAGCTTCAGCTGACTGCTAGATGGTTTCTTTATTAGTTTTGCCAAAGGCGCGCCCGACGAGAGGGGGTCGACGTGTGAAAAAAATCCTGCCGGGATTAAGGCCCGTTTATCGCGCTCGTAGGCCGACTTATTGCCGTAATACAATCTTTGTTATGTTGCTCGCGGATTATCCGTATCAACCTGTTTTACGGGAACATACGCTTTCATATGACGTTTCATGTCATATAACGCGATATATTTTAGATTGCTTTTTAGAATATTGTGTCACTGTTTTTACATAAACATATAAAATTAAAGTCTGTAGCTATGATTTTTGTGTTGATAAAATATTAATATGATTAAATGCCCGGTTATTTCAACGTCTGTTCAAAATCTCAAGTTCTAAATCCCCGCAAATTGAAAACGCCATTATCGAGTCTAAGCAATTTGCACGCAGCTGGTGCTACGCGCTACGCGGCTACGCGCCGTAGTCGCAGGTTACGTCGTAGTTATTTGCAGCCGATAAATAAAGATTACTTAAAACTATGGAGTACAGATATTATCTTTCAACCAGCTAAAACCGGTTGTAACGAATTTTATGAGTATTGTTCTATATTAGAGTATTATTATTGGTATAACATGAATTACAATAAAAATTTGTGCATTCAAATATATTATACGAGGTCAGATTATCTTCATTTGATACGGCTTATTACATTTATACAATTTTTTTTAATTTCTAATTTATATAATTAATAGATGCGATAGAGAGACATGTTTTGCATTTTCATGTCACTTTTGCTCATGACAGCACTGCTCAGCCTTTGGGAAAATGTTGCATCCTAACAATTTAGATAGCAAATGAGCAGTGTTCGTATGATATGTATACTACCATCTGCCGTCGTTAGGGGGCTGATCTCGTAAATAAGTGAGATGTTGACGAGCGGAGTGCGCGAAGAATTGAAAGTAGTCAGAACTGCGGCCAAATTTACAGCACCCCCACAGTTTTTCACTTACGCACATACTCCAACTTATTATTATGTATGTTGTTTAAACTTATCTCTTGCTATAAATATCTGTAATTTTGATATAAAAGTTATTATTTCGTGCCTTTTAATTGTTTTGTGATGACTTAGGAATATGTTAATGTTCTATTAAAGCTGTATTGTAAAGAAGTGTTCCTTCGCATGCGAGAGTTCTTCTATGGAGATCTCCGTCATATTTTCGCACTAAGCTGTTGTTGTAATGGTTGTTTAAACTATACCATAATACTCATTCGTACTCGTATTCAAGAAGCACATAATAGCTCTAACTCAACCTTTAGTTGTTATTCTTTGATTGTTGTAAATTTTTACATTAATTCTATGATAAAGTATGTGGTGATTAATAAATCAAATGGGATTAACAAATGCGATTAATAAAGCAATACTCTTCATCTGTAATCAACCACACGTGCCATACCAATAAAACAGTATTTAAACAGGGCTTCGGTAAAATCTCTATGTGATTTCCTGACGCAAAATTGATTATTGAATAAATAATTTTAGCATTACAATATATAAAGATTTTACACTACTTTTTTAAATAACACCTTTCTCAGTCAATGCATTTGGTGGATCTTATATGGTGGTAAATAAATAAATAATAATGATTGGGTTTATGTTATATACATATGCTAATAACGCTGATGCAGAAAATTATAGATTTAAGCTTCGATACCCTTCGATACGCTCTAAAGTAAATCATAAGTCCATAAGCATTACACCAAAATGATCATAAACGTATTAGAGGAATGTTAGTCATTGGACAAGTATAGCAAGATTAACACATAATTATATAGTACATGTTTGTCTTAAGAACCTGACTTCATCTGTATCAGTCTGTGAAAAGACAGTATTTATATGTTTATCTCAAAAACATTTTCACTGTCCTTACTGCTCCTATTCTATCTGTATTGTGCAGCCGTTTATCAATCACGTTAACCGCAGACCATTTGCATCACTTGCTATTAATTTGTCATTCAACCATGAAATCCGATGATACCCCAAGGTTTTCCCAACAACTTATAATCAACATATTTTCTGTTATAGCTCAACATATTTATTGGTGATTAATATATTATGATGATAATATAAATTGATAATTAAAATTTAGGTAACAAAAAATTTCACGTAGCCTTTAAAATAAAAATACAGCGCAAGCATCGTTGTGTTATTTATTATTTATTAACAGACACATTAATTTCAGTTTCAAAAAACTTTAGGCATCTGAGAAAGCTTAATTTCGATCGCCTGTCAGGAGTGAACGGTGGTTGTGAATACTTCCGGTAATAAAGGACTCTGGGCATCGCCTCGCCAATTAGATTCTCAATGATTCCAGTGGAGCGGCTTAATTGAAAACATTACGGTAGGAGCTGCTTAACGAGCTATTGGAATTTAAATACTTTTAGAAGATTTGAATTACTTATGAAAATGTTAAAGCGTAACTTTAAAGATTATTTAGCAAGTGTGACAAATAATATATTTTTGCTGTTTATAAAAGTACCTGCAACCTTTTTTTTTGTTTAGTTTGGTTAGTGTAATTTTATAGGTGACATATTTACTATTTAGCTTTCTTCGTTCTGCAACAGTAGCTGATCATAAGCTTCTACTTCAAAGATAAGGCTCTAGGAGAATGCATAATAAGTTATTGCATAAGTTATTGGGGCGGTGCAAGTAAAACAGACCTCGTATAAACCGAGCGAGCACAACGTGCTCTTACTTACTCTTAAAAGTCATGTTCGGTCTTTATTTAAGCATCCGACGACTGATTGACAAATAAATAAAAAAAACTCATATAGGTAGAAAATTAACTCAAGACAAAGGTAGATAATGTTTACCTTCCTTTTACATGTACATTTATAAAAAAAAATATTACTTTTTCGTTTAATCATTTCACATACCTACTTCAAGCCCAACTTGTTCAATTATTGCGCAATTATGTTTTTTCATGTGTACATTTAGGGAGCTTACCCCTCGTCACGTCTATGTTCCACGATAGTGTAACCTACAAGGCGAATAAGGCTCACTGAACTTTGCCTTTGGGGATAACGGGTCTATGTACTATGTATATTAGTAGCAAATTTTCATCACCCACTTTTTTTCTGACCATTAAAATTGGCCAGCATCTAAGAAAGATTCTCCTGATTTAAAGATTCCTATTTCAACTCTAGATCATTCATCCAGACAATTAAAAAATTCGTGAACACTTACCTGCCAAATTCTAACTAACATTTAGAATTCAGCTGACGATACTCTTGTTTAATATCTTTGAGGACGTCGCTCCGCTTTGATACTTTTTGAAAAGGTTTTGATTTATTTCATTAAACATAAACGGAATCTCATAATGAGGCATTTGAAACGACACCACACCATGTATTAGTTTAGAACTATTTATTACCTAGAACTCGTGTTATAACATTAAAATACCTTATAGTTATCATAAATACTCAGGATTGGAAATACATTTATTTTTGCAAAGTTATCTAGAAATTGAAGAAAAGAAATATGTTGAAATCAACCGTTAAAATGTTCTTTAATATCACCAAAAAAACGGGCCCTTCTACTCATTTTGACACCCAGCAATATCAAGGCTAATGCCTTCCTCAAACTCTGACATGGAATACCATCTGTAAAACAGATTGAGGTAATGGTGTTTCGGAAGTTTCTCACTAGAATTTTGGTTCCGCGTCACTAATGCTCAGCCCATGCGGCCGATTACAGCCAGCTGTCATTCGCGAATACGTTATTTATTGTGACATGAACGTACAAATTCGCGAATATGATGAAACAGCTCCGTTCTAAGAAAGTTTCAGAATCGCGACCGTCACTCTGAGACATGAAGATGGAATGTTATAATTATATGAATGTAATTTCACTCACATCTTCCACACTGTAACATATATTGCCAGTGTGATACTGCCTGGTGGCAGAGATTTATATGATGTTAGTTCTTCCCTGAAATAAAAATGATTGATTGATGTTTAAAATATTCCTCGTTATCGGTTGTCGGATACGTTATATGTGTAATATGATTTTCTTATAGTTAAATAAAGTGCGTCTTGTCATTAGTTGAACGTTTTAGCAACCCAAAGAGGAGAACAATGTTTTTGTTGATCTCTTCTGACCGCTGAAATAACGTTTCTTCAGTTAAATCACTTTCCTCATTCATTTTACTAAATAACAAGCTGTAGCGAATCCAAATTCTTTGCAAGGTAAGGTAGGTAAAGTAACTCGGTACTTAAAATGCATCGATTTCAATTTCACCAATATTCTATAAAAATATACTTATTACCGTAAAGCCCGCTCCACACGCTGAAAAGATTCTGTACGTCACGAATCACGACCGCACCCGTCAGAATATTAGATCGCTGACATTAATCTGTCACCGCAACGCAACGGTCGCGCACCGGTGCTGTTGCCAACTTACGACTTACGGTTACATTTAGCCACTTTATACATACAACATTTGTACGTCGAGATGATTTAATGTTCACATGAAGAGTTTGATATAACATTGTCCAATATGTTTCCTATGGATATGAAACGACATCAAGTTTTATGTAAGTTCTGTGTAATATACTTCGAGATTATGTTGAAACTTATTATTCATTTGAGAAAGTATTTTTAGAGACTATGATATATTTAACATAATTTTAAGGTCAAAGTTTCCCATTTACGACGCATTCTCAGCGTTAAAATAGCGGAAGACAAGCCAATACTTCACAATTAATCTTACTTAATTAGTTTTTTTCAATTATACCTACAAATATAGTGCTTTAATAACTTTTAACAACAAATTTTTGTATATTAATTTTGATGCCACCTTGTTTATTTAGCGTTATTCAAAATTACTTACGTAGAAACTACGATACATAATAAAATGTGCTCTACTTTTAGTAACGCTGAAACGTAAACGGTAACAAATCTTGTTCCTAGCTGGCAATAATTTCAACGTAATGCAAGTGTGCAATCAAAAAGCCCATTCTGGAGCAAAAGCGCGGTTTACCCTCGTTTTCATCTCCATATCCGGCCGGTGACTGACATCCGGAGGAACCAGGGCTACTTTCAGTTTAGTGGTTTATAGTTGGCAGTGAGTTCAACTTACGGTCTGTAGGTCGTAGGTTCAAATCCTTAGGCGGCTATATGTGGTCACTTAATATCAACACATGTAGCCAAACGCGGTTTGGGCTAGTAGTAAAAAAAAAGGAAAGTTAAGAGAAATAGTAGCGTTTTGCTTGACTTTTGCGCGATTGATAACTGTCAAACTTCTTTGCAAGTACTTTTTATTGCTTTAATTATAAAAATCAATACCAAATTGTTAGAATATTTTTAATTAGTAGAAGTTTAGAACAAACTCATGTATAGAATAGGTATTACGCTATTCTTAACTCAACTCTGACCTCGGAACTGCCTAGACCTAGACTAACTGACAATTGTTTAGTTTTAATATTAAAACATATACCTAATTTTAAAACAACATCCACATATATTTCAAATAAGTTACATCCCCCTAATCCAACAAGCCTTTACCAGCCCCATGTAAATACACCGGCCACATTGTGTTTATATTTTGCGCCACTCACTTATTTTATTACAAGTTTTCTCATAACCTTTGCCTGTCACAGTTGAGAGGAAAGAATTTTGCAAAGCGGCCTTATAAAACGCGTTACGTGCAATAAGGCCTTTGTTATTGTGGGGTCGAAACTTATTCATCCCGCAAATCCGCTCATGTATGAGCCAAATCCCGCCCGGTCACCGCTGATTGCATTGTCATGTCTAGTGGACCATACGTCTTACCGCGTTACGACCTTGAGTCTTAAACTATAGAGTTGATATTTGTGTGTGGTATCATCGAGTTGCGGGTAGCCCACGTCGTATCGGTTTGTAAAACAAGCGAGCCAACGTGATTGGAATGTTTTATCCGACCCTTGGAACATATGAGACCGATATGATGTATGTTTTTCCTTTTGATGTGGAATTTATCGCCCGTTAGGTGACAATGTGATTAAAATGAATCGCTTAGCTTGATTTGTTGGTTGTGTTTCCCATTTTGTTTTAGTTAGTACAACAAGACGTATATTTCATTTCTGTTCTGTTCTGTGATCTATTTAAAATGTATCAATTAGCAGTTATTTTAGCAATTATTTTTAATAACTTATGTTTTTGTAAACAAAAAATTAATTAATGGAATATTTGTCGATTTTTCTAAGTGGTTATTACCTAACTAAACCGCACTACAATGAAATCATCATTGACTAAATACCCTTATGTTTAAATTTCAAACAGACTTCGTATGAAACGTATAGTTAAATATAACTATACGTTTCATAACTGTTGTTACTGAAGTAACTTGTTTGTAGTTTTTCCGCGGTCACGTACTTGGTGAGTGACGGCTGGCGTCAAACTTCTGCAATAAGCGAACGAGCTAATGTTTGGAGACAACATTTGTGTCTTAATTAATGGCCGCGTTTATTATTTATAATGTGTAAAATGAATTTTTTAAATGCTCAGTGAGCATGATCTGTCAAATATCCTAATCCAATAAAAATAGTAATTTTATGTCATACACATTTCAATTTGATATTTTCAGCGGTGTTTCTTGAATGCATCAATAAATACCACTATAAACAACACAAAATATGTTTCCTCGTATTAACACGTAAAACCAAAACAATATAAGTAACAATCAATCAAGGACCTTTCAAACAGCAATGAAATACGCAACGGTCCAATTAACCTGCCCATTAGTTACCAAGTTAGCCCAATGGTCAATAAGTGATCGGAATCGGGATGGCTAATTGCGTGGTGTTCGCATAAATCTTAGCTGTCGTCGATGCTAAGCTCCGGTTAAGCCGCGCTTGATAATGGGGTTACCACGTCCACAGGACTTAAACAGTGTACCCTTGTACAACTATAATTGGCAATGGGTACCTGGGTTAGATTATTGCCGGATTTTATATGTCTATTTAGAGTTTGTTTATTACAATTGTTTTAATTTGAATTGATAAATTATTTAAAATCGTGTAACTTTAGACAGGTAGACCAAAACAAGTGAAAACCTAATATTAGGAACATTAGTTTCGTAAACTGTTACATTGCGTTATGTTTAAGCAACTTCGCTAAGCCGAGCCCCTTTTTGATGACTTAAATGATAAGTTAATTGAAAAATTCTGGAAGTACCAACTTAACTAGTTCCACATCAACATATGGAATGACGTTATGAATTTGCAATAATTTTTCTGTGGCTACGTTTTATAATAAAAATATAGAAATGTTTTTTTCATCTCAGACACGGTCGAAAATATACCAGTTGCGAATAAAATTAACTGATATGTTTTTTATGTTGTTAATTATATAACAGGTTCAAAATGCTACGGCAGTAGCTAGGTCGTTAATATTCAAGTTACCTACACTAGAATAAATTAAAGACGTACGTCGTACGACGTAGATTCGTAGACATGCGCTACAAATCTACTAAGCCACGAGCCAGAGTCTACGCCAAACAAAAACTGTAAATGCATACTTTGTGTAGATTTCGAGCTACAAAGCTGTTGCTGCTAATCCCTCCGTGTAAGCCGTGAATTTCACGGCTCTTTATTACATTAATTTAAACGTTTGCGCCGCGGATTCCCGCCATCCCCAACGACATAAATAAATCCGCCATTCTGATCAACGCGAATACAAGCTTTAGAATGTCAGCATACCAAATACAGGACGTACTCGTATTATGTATACGTGTAGTATTTCATGCTCTATTTGAAAACGTTGGATGCGAAAGTTATGATAAAAGATATTAAATCTGATTACAAATCACGTAATAGTAATATGATAAAATCGCGATCCTTTTTTGATTTTCCCTTAGGTAATGGTTCTGGAAAAAAAATCGCTGAATATTAATATAATATTGCAAATGTGAAGCCACTTCCTATTGAATTATTGAATACATTCTTGTCGGTCCAAAAGTAAAATGACAATGATAGAAATGCGAGGTGCCTACACGTGGCGGTAACTTCAGTAGCCGCACCCGTCGCTTACCGGACGGATTACATTGTCAGCACACCTGGCTGCAGGAGTACAGGCAACAAAAGCTATTACTTATGCTAAACCAACACTTGCAAACGAAAATATTTACTCCCACCTAGTGCCATCTTATTGCGTTATAATCTGATAAATACAGATCGTTCGAACGAAAATTGTGTTATCCTTGCCGTAAAGCGTTCACAAGTCGCCTCTTTACGAGGCCAGGCGCCGGGGGCATGCAAACATAAAAATTCTCTATCGGGACTAATAGGAGCGAAACAAATAAAAGGATACGTAAATAGAAGCGCGTCAGATAAATTCCGTTGGGGCTGGAGTGTGCGTAAATCCGCGCGATTTGTATCTGTGACAGGGTGCGGGCCGCCCCTCGCCCCGCCGCGCCGCCCCCGCCCGCCCCCGCCCCGGTCTCACAATTAATTTGACAAATATTTTCGTAACATACATTAGTGCTTTTTCATATTACTTACTCAATGTCCAACGGCGTAATTATTGTTCACCCCGTTTCCTTATCATTGCTTTGAGTTATGAAACGTTCAGGTTCTTTGATATTATACTTTTCGTTCTCTTTTACGCCCCGCCACAAGGATGTTCTTCTTACTGATGTTATCTTTATGGCAGTTTATGAAAATTACTTAACGTTTTTTTTATAATATGCCTACCCTTATCGTTATACCTTTAAGGTGAGTACCCATCGTCATTCGCAAGGTTTGATGCAGTTACTGTAAACACTTTTTGACAACTAATTCATACATACAATCCTATAGCCCTAAATCTATTTTGTACCAGCACTTTATCAGTGAGGCGACGATTGAGCAGGGTATATTTCGTGGCGGACAGTCACCAAACGTAATGCAATGTTTGCGACATACAACTATATTAATGTTCCACCGTTACCGTTTTTAATTAGTGTTGTACTATTATTATGTTGTGACTTATTTTTTTTCTTTCGCAAATAAAAGTAATTGCGGATTGTGAAATTAGCAAAATTATATGACAAATTTCTGTAAGCTGAATACATAGTTCCATATTTTTTGAATAATGAAGAACATGCAACAGCATTTTCAAATTCGGTGAGAATTGGTACACGTGGTCTACCGAGAAAAGAACAGACGGTTCGAAGGCTATCAACTATTACGTGTGCCACGATGACCCCAAACGGTGCGATGACGTCGGCTGGGTAATATACCAACTAGCTTATGTTAATTACCTTACCTGATTTCATGTAATTTATTTTTCTAGGAACCATCTACTCTGTGTAACAGATTTTTAAACAAATCTGTTCAAGTACGTTTTAAAACAAGTTCACGGACAGCATTTCGTGCCACCATGGAGGGAATTTATTATTACCTTACATTACCTTTTTAGTAGTACCATAGTAGTCAGAATAATTACATTACATTATTGAATGAAAGTGACTTTATGAGCCTGTGGGCTAATTTTCTTGGGTAATCCCTATTAAACTAGGATAATACCTAAGACTGTATCTGAGACATGAAGGCGATGCGATTTATGTGCCAGTAATTTCACCGCAAACCAAACGCTTCAAATAGAAACACAGCAACGCGTCAGAATTGAACATTTGGCGCAGATAATGTTATTGTGGACAAACACTGAGCATTATTACTTTGTCCTAAGATTGCCAAAACTTTAGCATTCTGTTAAAATGTGATAGCCGCGTTATTATAGATACACCGACTCTTGACTTGGCATCTTGGGGCCGGTGTCTACTATCGCCCATACAATTTTTTCGACAGGAAAGGGCAGACGCTTTGCCCAAATGTGCTTTTGAAATCGACTCTGTCCTGGCTGACGACCGCGCCTGCATCAACAGCTTTGGTGTGGAGCCGCACCTTGGACCTTCCTGCGATGGAGCTGAGCAAATGAAGTAAGCAGCTTCCTCACGTGATATCGTGTATACCTATGCATATTCACGAGCTTTAACAAACAGATATACATTAGCGGAGCGTTCGGCGATTTGATAACCTTAGAGCGACTAATAGTTACTCACTCACTGGTCACTCAGCTTTGGTATCTAATTAAATTGCAGTCGCATGAGACGTAACATCCCCGCCTCGGGGTGATGGACGCAACGCAATGCAACTTTTGTCATCTTGTACTTTGGTGGGGAGGACTTGAGTCGTATTGCTGTTGTCTATGGGCTGCGGTTATCATTTAACATCTGGTGCGTAGTCAGCTCGTTTCGTAACATAAACCGCATAATTAATTTGCCGAAAGAAATAAGGAAAGTGATACACACGCAGTTTTAATTTCGGGAGTAGTCTGACGTAACCAATGACATTCTATATACCCGGTATACCCGGTATACCGGGTATTAGACCGGTACCCGGTGGTATTAGAATGTCATTGGACGTAACAATAAATATCTACGCTACTATATACAGGTGAGTGAAATAGTTCGTACGTGCGGTCCGAGAATACGTTCTCTATGGCGGTTCGTTCGCGTGGGGCGGCGCCCTGCCAACGCGGCCAAACCTGCGGACGTCAACTCTCTTATCTGCGAGGATGAAGAGGAGTGCTACCTATCGCTAGGATACAGAGTGAGTGCGCATTATCTAAGATCGGGGTCACCAATGAGGAAGTCGTTATGATGGGCTCTCCTTCTCCGCCAGAGAAAGACTGTATAGTTTACTTATTAAGACTTAATTAATTGTATTTCAAAATTAAGTGTATGATTGCCACATGTGAATGATGGAGTGAATGGTGACACAGATACAATATAACTGGGCACAAGTAGTGTCACAGACGCCACACTGGTGATATGAATCTCTGCTGCAGCTCTGCAGACTTTCTCTTGTCACACTGGTGACGGACAGACACAATATATTTGAACAATTATCAGCTAAATTCAACTTCCAAGATCTATCGCTAGACTACTTAGCTACGGTGTCGTCAATCCTGCAAAATTGAGCACAAATATGGGATTTGAACCCGTAATTTCACTGTGACAGTGGGTGAGCCAATTACGCAGCCGCCAGCTTGTGAAAGCATTCCTTTCCAACAGAATAAACAGTGTTAACTCTATATAGCGACACTTCAGGGATTGCACATTTTATGGCGTTATTGAGAGTAGTCGTTAAAAGAAGATAAATAAAGTTTATTTTACTGTTATAATATGTGTAGGTGATACAATGAGAAACTAAGATTTTAGGCAATATGAGAATGTTTGAAGGTGCGATTGGAGATATTTAAATCAATTTAGAAAAGTATTTGAACAATTTGTGAGCTTGAGATGCGTCTCGCGTTCGCTCGGTTGTGATACTGAATCTGAGAACTACCCGATTGTTACGAGTAGAAAAATGTTGAAATGATCCGCACCCACCCTGAAATATTCTTAATCTTTATTGATTATACAAGTTGCCAACAGATGGCGTTACAGGTTGCAGTGCAAGGAAAATTAAACTATATCCTATAAAATAAAAATATTTATATAGTGTCGCTTACAATATGTATTTACTAATAAAGTACAAAGTTTTGTAAAGTTTATGAGCAACTAAGAATATGATGACGTATAGACACTGTATCACAATCTAACGACAGTTTGGCAGCGTGTAAAGCGGGCGGGCATGGTAATCATAACAAACACAATAACGAATATCTTAGAATTCGGTACTTATGATGCCAACAGTCGAGATAAATACGTGGCTACACAATAAAGCAACAAAAGAACGTACACAGCTGGATTTGTTATTCATTTAGCAACTAAAAAGTACCTACTGTTTATTGGTTAATAATGACGTATTGTTGTGGTTATTTAGAGTGGGTGTGATGCTACACAAAGTGTATCATTGTATGGACAACTAGGTAAAAAACCGTCAAAAAGACGTTTTAGGGAGTTGGTAGTTAAATCGAATGCCGTTAAATGGAGTTTACACTATATTTGCAGATACATCACGACAGAATAACATTTTCAATGCACGAGCCGACACGGGGGCAGACTTTCAAGAGTGTGTTAAAGCGCGAAACGGCAGAGGAAAGAGTGACGCCTTCGGAACCTCGCCACTATCGTAAAGGCAATAAACGCGGGGAGAAATTCCACATCAGAAAGAATAAGACCGAAGGAAAGGGCAGCGTGAAGGAACGGAGCGACTCCGTATACAACCGCCACACGGTCAAGAACAAGATCAAAATACGGGAGGATTTGTCTGATGATATGTCTGAATAAATAAATTATTACAAATAATTAACTGTTGGATATACTATCACGATGAGTTTGTATCATATGCTAATCCTCCTAGAGTCACTGGCTTTCTCGAACCAGTGTGCTGAAAGCATTAAGTGCGCCTCTTAGAGGCTCCTTTCGTGTACTTGACACAATCATGTCTCCATATTTTTAGTTCGAGGAAATGTCTCGGTTTCTTATAATTAAATATTTACTGGATTTGAAGCAGTGACCTGTGGTTTGAAAGGCATATGTAGCACTGGGCCACTATGCTCTCAATAATTTTAAGCGGTAACGTCAGCCATTAGATAAATAAATATTATATATTTCACACATCGCCATCCTAAAGTAAGCTAAGCATATCATGGAAACCAGACAACTGATATAATACCTATACTTTTTGTAAATAAATGTATATGTAATACATATTAAAAACCCAGGAGAGAAGTAACATGTGTTTTTCACAAAAATGTTTGGTTTGTCCTGTGAGGGAATCGAACCTTACAGCGCAGAAGGCAGGATTACTACAGACTAAGCTATGAGGCCTATCACTGCCAGAGAGATAAGACAGACTCATAGCATTTTACCTCTCGCTCTGAGACATTAAGATGGAATGCCTCATCCCACTGAATATGTATCTAGCTGAAGGAAAAATGGTAAGAACCATTTTCGGTAGTTTCACTGTGGGTCTGCGGGTTTCAATCTTACAGTGTGAACCATATCAAAATTAATTTGTGTCATAGGTGCACTTAGTATTTCTGTAGAAAATAAAACTTACTGATGCTTCAAGTCAACTTTATATAGACTACAAAAATGCAAACATTAATTATTTCACTTTAATAGAAACTTCACTTATTTTAACTTCTTCATAAATTGTTTTTTGACATTCACTGTTAAAAGCGTCTTTATATCGACTACAAACATGTAAACATTAATTATTTCACTTTAATAGAAACCTGTTTAAACCGTCTTTATATCGACTACAAACATGTAAACATTAATTATTGAAACTTCACTTATTTCAACTTTTTTTATAAATTGTTCACTTTACTGGTTTATTGTTTATCATTACGAAAAATCAACCTAAGAGTGAATCGTTGTGTGTTTATTTATACACTGGTGTAGAACTTATTGTAGTACACTTTCTTTTTGGGATATTTTTTGGCGTTTGGTGGTTGAGCTCTGTTGTCGTCCAACACTGGCACGGCTGCGCACTGGTGAGCCTTTCTCTTTCGCTATTCTTTGTCACTCTCTCCGAGTCTGCTCGCTGCTGGAATGTCGTCTTCGAGACCAGTCGATGCAGTAACATTTGCAAGCGTCGGGTTTTCTGGTTGTGTTGCAACCGCCAGCGCCGTTCTCGTGTATTCCTCTATGACGTGAATACTATCGAAGTGCATACTCAGTTGCTCATCACCGATGTGTACGAAGCCTTTGTTAGAGGCATTAGCCTCCTTTTCATTGTCATCGACGACTTCGACAAGCTGAAATATATAATAAACATAACATATTTTATTGTAAAGTTATTGTTGAAGTTAAGGTAAGCACAGACGGAGGGATTGGCGGCGGCCCGACTAATGTGTTATGTACTATGTTCGGTTTCTATTGTCCGATTGAGGGTAGTTGGTAAAAGTCAGTGCCTTCTCTCGAATGGCAAATGAAACTGCGCTGAACGACCGGTTGCTATTAGGCGCTGCGAAGTTGAGAAGTTCTGTGCGTAACATCTTGTATTGACCGTGTCGGAAGTAGTATTCTACATTCCAGTTCTAGCTCCCGACTCCTCCGGAATGCTCGGTTTGTTAAAAAAAGGTAGGTGGTGTACAATTACTCTTTTGCAGGTCGTAGAATCGAACTACACACCGTGTAGTAATTATCTTTAAATCACAAGATCACCAGTATTATTGAATCTATAAGATTTGGTGATTAATGCCTAATTTAAATTCAACTTAAGTGGTTTCTGAATTATGTTTGTATATTTTTTTATATGAATTGTGTAGCGAAAAAAATGAAACTGGGAGGCTGTTTCGGAGAACGCTATTTATATTATTATTATATATATATAGCGTTCACATTAGGGTAAACAGGTGGTCCATTCACCTAATGTTATACTAGGAAATAAATAAAACATAATGGGCCTAATATTGGCACAATATTGGACAGTTCAAACATAGGGACGCTTACATGTGCAAGAGTTTTGTACGAAGAGTAGCGATCATACGGAGTTGAGATCATCTCCGCTTCCGCGTTCGAAGTATCGCCCTGAAAGAAAGAATAAAAAAAAATATATACTTTAGCGTGTATAAAAAAATTGTTTACTACCGCTTTAAATGATGCGCTTGGTGACAATCTAAAGCACCTGACAGACTTCACAATATCGTCGGCTAACAGATAGGCGATGGCAGAAAGTTCACCATAACGTGCATAATTATTATTATTAACATCCAATGCCCTATATCATCTGTCGAAGGTTGCCAGTAAAGAAACTGCACTGACAGCCTATCATGGTTCAGTATCACCGATACTGAGGTATGGTGTGATATTTTGGGGCAATAGCACAAATAGGCAGGACGTTTTTATTTCACAGAAAAAGTGTTTAAGAGCAATATTTAAACTTAAAAATACTGACAGCTGTGTGCCTTACTTTAAAAATAATAACATTTTGACATTGCCATGTTTATATATATATGAAGTAGCAATTTTCGTAAGGAATGACATGATGAAATATAATAAATTCTCTGACATTAATAAGAACATTAATTTACGTAATAAAAAAAAAATTGTACTGTCTAATCAAGCACGTCACTTAAGTACAACAGTATTTTTGTATGGCTCCCTGAATCTACAACAGGGTACCAGAGAGCATAAAATATGGCAACATTACAAGTTTCAAGAGTAGACTAAGGGCATTTCTCATCGATAAATGTTACTATTCCATTACGGAGTTCCTCGAAGAAAAACCTGACACGTCTTAAATAATATTAATAGTTACTGAATTTTAAATTTAATATGTTTTGCTTAGTAAGGATTTGCATGCTTTAGTGGTAAGAATGTACATGGAACTAATATTTACAAATAGATCTATAATTATGTACCTACATTCCTGCAAATAAATATTATTATTATTATTATTATTATTATAATGCTTTCGGTTGGTTTCAAAATCTATCTATAAACTGACAGCCAATTTGTCAGGAGTGCCGATGTGGAGATCACTTGCTTCATTGTAAAAATATCTTTCTACACCAGTTGCTGTCGAAAACATCAACCGCACTCATGCTTCCATGTACAGCAAACTGGTGGTTGGATATTTTTGTTTATCGGCCAGTGCTGAGCACTTACAACCTATTTTAACGACACTATGTTGTTCACAGTATGCGCCATATAGACGATAAGGCGCACTGTGAACAGTCTTCACAGAAAATATTGACAGCACTTGAAACATAAATTAGCAATTCCACTGATAATTGTTGAATCGGCTCAGTCATGTAACTATATGATATACATATTTTACTATTCAGTTCTTTTGGTACTTTTAACTAAAATTAGCATATTAGACCCATTTCGACCTAATAATGTACCATCTAAGCAAAGACATTTAATACACAAAAAAAACCTTATTTGGACCTCAAAGTATTAACCTTATATTTTAATAGAATAGATCTTTATTGTACACCATAAGGACATACAAAAATACTGCTGAAGACACATTTAGTGGCACAATGGGTGGCCTTATCGGTAAAAGCGATCTCTTCCAGGCAACCGTTGTGTTGCCCAAGTGTAAGTGTTTGTTGCTTTGCATAAAGGTTAGAGAATGGTTTCCAAAACTCTCAAAGGCGAAAGTAAAAATTAGTTAATAATAACGGCCATACAAAAGGTAAAATCAAGTGTAATGACTTACTCCGTAGGAGAGGTTGGCAGCCATGAAATTCACTGATCGCGCATCTGGCTGTACGTTTAGTCGCACGCCGGTTCGTTTCACACAGCTCTCATCTATGAACGGCCAGGCCATGTCCAACTTTATCTGTTCCTCACTGTAAACAAACATAGTTCTTTTCGTGCCTTTTGAAGAGACAAACAGAAAACCAGCGCTATATGAAAAAATACCGCGAGGAAAAGCCGCCGAAAATCATGACATGGCTTTAATATTTTCCTTTACAAACTTAAAAGGTTGTTGGTTCAGTTCTCACCCAGACAACAATTATGTTTGCCGGACAAACATTGTTGTCGTTAGACTGGCTTCACAGCTCAGTTGGTCACAACTCTGCCTTTTGCGCTGCAGGTCGTGGGTTCCATTCCCAGCCAAGCCTATAGTGTGTGCTTAAAAATCTGTCTATACATATTGCATCAATAATCAAGTTCCCATACTTCAGGCTCTGATCGGTTTGGGGCATAGATCGCTGCATGAAAAGCACCAACTTTTATATTTCAAATTATTTTTATTGTATATTTCAATCGACATTACAAATTTAACGAATATAATACGTACGTAACTTCAGGTAGATGCGCTAAGTCGTGCAGCTTGTATTTCTGGTGGGGCGCTTCGACCATGCCAATCGTGGAGCTCAATCCTTCCGTCACCTGGCGCACCAGAGGCTTCACAGGTATCCCGTGGCACTGCAACAGAAACAACACGATTCAACATTTAGGGCGTTCATAAACCAGCCGTATAAAAAGCTAGCACACTAAGTCGTATACAACAACACCTAAGTCGCATCGTATGCGCCCCCCTGAGACGTGAAGGGGGAATATCATCTCATGTGCCTGTAGGTAATTTTGCCGGCATTACAGCTGGGTGGCAGAAATGGGTATGGTGGCAATATCCCCCCTGACGAACTTGGTATAAGTTCTACTGCTACGCGCTAATCCCACGTAAGCGCGTTCGGGGGTAATTTAGATTCCCACCTGGGGAAAACATTTATATATGTTTTCTCGCGGGACTTGGATGATTGCTTTGAAACCAACCTATGTACAAGTTCTTCTGTTACCAGCACTATGGACAGTGCCGTATGAATATATATCACACTTATACGGGCGAAAATGTGTACGCTTGTGTGGGGGGATGGGTGTTGTGTGTGTGTGTGGGTGTGTGTGTGTGTGTATGTGTGTGTGTATGTGTGTGGGTGGGGGGTGGTGTGTGTGTGTGTGTATGTGTGTGTGGGTAGGGGGTGGTGTGTGTGTGTGTGTGTGTGTGTGTGTGTGTGTGCGCGTGTGCGTGTGGGTGGAGGTGGTGGTGCGTGTGTGTGTGGGTGGGGGTGGTGGTGTGTGTGTGTGTGTGGGTGTGTATGTGTGTGTGTGTATGTGTGTGGGTGGGGGGTGATGTGTGTGTGTATGTGTGTGTGTATGTGTGTGTGGGTGGGGGGTGGTGTGTGTGTGTGGGTGGGGGGTGGTGTGTGTGTGGGTGGGGGTGGTGTGTGTGTGTGTGTTGTGTGTGTGTGGGTGGGGGTGGTGGTGTGTGTGTGTGGGTGGGGGTGGTGGTGTGTGTGTGTGTGTGTGGGTGGGGGTGGTGGTGCGTGTGTGTGGGTGGGTGGGGGTGGTGTGTGTGTGTGTGTGTGTGTGTGTGTGTGTGTGTGTGTGTGGGTGGGGGTGGTGGTGCGTGTGTGTGTGGGTGGGTGGGGGTGGTGTGTGTGTGTGCGTGTGTGTGTGTGTGTGTGTGGGTGGGGGTGGTGGTGTGTGTGTGTGTGTGGGTGGGGGTGGTGGTGCGTGTGTGTGGGTGGGTGGGGATGGTGTGTGTGTGTGTGTGTGTGTGTGTGTGTGTGGGTGGGGGTGGTGGTGCGTGTGTATGTGGGTGGGTGGGGGTGGTGTGTGTGTGTGCGTGTGTGTGTGTGTGTGTGGGTGGGGGTGGTGGTGTGTGTGTGTGTGGGTGGGGGTGGTGTGTGTGTGTGGGTAGGTGGGGGTGGTGGTGCGTGTGTGTGTGGGTGGGGGTGGTGGTGCGTGTGTGTGGGTGGTGCGTGTGTGTTGTGTGTGTGTGTGTGTGTGTGGGTGGGGGTGGTGGTGCGTGTGTGTGGGTGGGTAGGGGTGGTGTGTGTGTGTGCGTGTATGTGTGTGTGTGTGTGTGTGTGTGTGTGTGTGTGTGTGGGTGGGGGTGGTGGTGTGTGTGTGTGTGTGGGTGGGGGTGGTAGTGCGTGTGTGTGGGTGGGTGGGGGTGGTGTGTGTGTGTGTGTGTGTGGGTGGGGGTGGTGGTGCGTGTGTGTGTGGGTGGGGGTGGTGGTGCGTGTGTGTGGGTGGGTGGGGGTGGTGTGTGTGTGTGTGTGTGGGTGGGGGTGGTGGTGCGTGTGTGTGTGGGTGGGGGTGGTGGTGCGTGTGTGTGGGTGGGTGGGGGTGGTGTGTGTGTGTGTGTGTGTGTGCGTGCGTGTGTGTGTGTGTGTGTGTGTATGGGTGGGGGTGGTGGTACGTGTGTGTGTGTGTGGGTGGGTGGAGGCTGTTTCGGAGATTGCTATTTATATTATTATTATATATATATAGCGTTCACATTAGGACAAACAGGTGGTCCATTCACCTAATGTTATACTAGGAAATAAATAAAACATAATGGGCCTAATATTGGCACAATATTGGACAGTTCAAACATAGGGACGCTTACATGTGCAAGAGTTTTGTACGAAGAGTAGCGATCATACGGAGTTGAGATCATCTCCGCTTCCGCGTTCGAAGTATCGCCCTGAAAGAAGGAATAAAAAAAAATATATACTTTAGCGTGTATCAAAAAATTGTTTACTACCGCTTTAAATGATGCGCTTGGTGACAATCTAAAGCACCTGACAGACTTCACAATATCGTCGGCTAACAGATAGGCGATGGCAGAAAGTTCACCATAACGTGCATAATTATTATTATTAACATCCAATACCCTATATCATCTGTCGAAGGTTGCCAGTAAAGAAACTGCACTGACAGCCTATCATGGTTCAGTATCACCGATACTGAGGTATGGTGTGATATTTTGGGGCAATAGCACAAATAGGCAGGACGTTTTTATTTCACAGAAAAAGTGTTTAAGAGCAATATTTAAACTTAAAAATACTGACAGCTGTGTGCCTTACTATAAAAATAATAACATTTTGACATTGCCATGTTTATGTATATATGAAATAGCAATTTTCGTAAGGAATGACATGATGAAATATAATAAATTCTCTGACATTAATAAGAACATTAATTTACGTAATAAAAAAAAATTGTACTGTCTAATCAAGCACGTCACTTAAGTACAACAGTATTTTTGTATGGCTCCCTGAATCTACAACAGGGTACCAGAGAGCATAAAATATGGCAACATTACAAGTTTCAAGAGTAGACTAAGGGCATTTCTCATAGATAAATGTTACTATTCCATTACGGAGTTCCTCGAAGAAAAACCTGACACGTCTTAAATAATATTAATAGTTACTGAATTTTAAATTTAATATGTTTTGCTTAGTAAGGATTTGCATGCTTTAGTGGTAAGAATGTACATGGAACTAATATTTACAAATAGACCTATAATTATGTACCTACATTCCTACAAATAAATATTATTATTATTATTATAATGCTTTCGGTTGGTTTCAAAATCTATCTATAAACTGACAGCCAATTTGTCAGGAGTGCCGATGTGGAGATCACTTGCTTCATTGTAAAAATATCTTTCTACACCAGTTGCTGTCGAAAACATCAACCGCACTCATGCTTCCATGTACAGCAAACTGGTGGTTGGATATTTTTGTTTATCGGCCAGTGCTGAGCACTTACAACCTATTTTAACGACACTATGTTGTTCACAGTATGCGCCATATAGACGATAAGGCGCACTGTGAACAGTCTTCACAGAAAATATTGACAGCACTTGAAACATAAATTAGCAATTCCACTGATAATTGTTGAATCGGCTCAGTCATGTAACTATATGATATACATATTTTACTATTCAGTTCTTTTGGTACTTTTAACTAAAATTAGCATATTAGACCCATTTCGACCTAATAATGTACCATCTAAGCAAAGACATTTAATACACAAAAAAAACCTTATTTGGACCTCAAAGTATTAACCTTATATTTTAATAGAATAGATCTTTATTGTACACCATAAGGACATACAAAAATACTGCTGAAGACATATTAAGTGGCACAATGGGCGGCCTTATCGGTAAAAGCGATCTCTTCCAGGCAACCGTTGTGTTGCCCAAGTGTAAGTGTTTGTTGCTTTGCATAAAGGTTAGAGAATGGTTTCCAAAACTCTCAAAGGCGAAAGTAAAAATTAGTTAATAATAACGGCCATACAAAAGGTAAAATCAAGTGTAATGACTTACTCCGTAGGAGAGGTTGGCAGCCATGAAATTCACTGATCGCGCATCTGGCTGTACGTTTAGTCGCACGCCGGTTCGTTTCACACAGCTCTCATCTATGAACGGCCAGGCCATGTCCAACTTTATCTGTTCCTCACTGTAAACAAACATAGTTCTTTTCGTGCCTTTTGAAGAGACAAACAGAAAACCAGCGCTATATGAAAAAATACCGCGAGGAAAAGCCGCCGAAAATCATGACATGGCTTTAATATTTTCCTTTACAAACTTAAAAGGTTGTTGGTTCAGTTCTCACCCAGACAACAATTATGTTTGCCGGACAAACATTGTTGTCGTTAGACTGGCTTCACAGCTCAGTTGGTCACAACTCTGCCTTTTGCGCTGCAGGTCGTGGGTTCCATTCCCAGCCAAGCCTATAGTGTGTGCTTAAAAATCTGTCTATACATATTGCATCAATAATCAAGTTTCCATACTTCAGGCTCTGATCGGTTTGGGGCATAGATCGCTGCATGAAAAGCACCAACATTTATATTTCAAATTATTTTTATTGTATATTTCAATCGACATTACAAATTTAACGAATATAATACGTACGTAACTTCAGGTAGATGCGCTAAGTCGTGCAGCTTGTATTTCTGGTGGGGCGCTTCGACCATGCCAATCGTGGAGCTCAATCCTTCCGTCACCTGGCGCACCAGAGGCTTCACAGGTATCCCGTGGCACTGCAACAGAAACAACACGATTCAACATTTAGGGCGTTCATAAACCAGCCGTATAAAAAGCTAGCACACTAAGTCGTATACAACAACACCTAAGTCGCATCGTATGCGCCCCCCTGAGACGTGAAGGGGGAATATCATCTCATGTGCCTGTAGGTAATTTTGCCGGCATTACAGCTGGGTGGCAGAAATGGGTATGGTGGCAATATCCCCCCTGACGAACTTGGTATAAGTTCTACTGCTACGCGCTAATCCCACGTAAGCGCGTTCGGGGGTAATTTAGATTCCCACCTGGGGAAAACATTTATATATGTTTTCTCGCGGGACTTGGATGATTGCTTTGAAACCAACCTATGTACAAGTTCTTCTGTTACCAGCACTATGGACAGTGCCGTATGAATATATATCACACTTATACGGGCGAAAATGTGTACGCTTGTGTGGGGGGATGGGTGTTGTGTGTGTGTGTGTTGGTGTGTGTGTGTGTGTGTGTGTGTGTGTGTATGTGTGTGTGTGTGTGTGTGTGTGCATGTGTGTGGGTGGGGGGTGGTGTGTGTGTGTGTATGCGTGTGTGTGTGTATGTGTGTGTGTGTGTATGTGTGTGTGGGTGGGGGGTGGTGTGTGTGTGTGTGTGGGTGGGGGTGGTGTGTGTGTGTGTGGGTGGGGGTGGTGTGTGTGTGTGTGGGTTAGGGTGGTGTGTGTGTGTGTGTGGGTGGGGGTGGTGGTGCGTGTGTGTGTGGGTGGGGGTGGTGTGTGTGTGTGTGTGTATGTGTGTGGTTGGGGGTGGTGTGTGTGTGTATGTGTGTGGGTGGGGGGTGGTGTGTGTGTGTATGTGTGTGTGTGTGTGTGTGTGTGTGGGGTCGGACAAACAGATGTATCCCCCATGTACCAACTTAGTCACCGCGCGGTGCTGGTAGCATTGAATTATATAATACTCACAGATGAGACGAGAAGCTGTATGTTCTGCAAATTCATACTGACGAATGGCGGTATGGGCTCGCAACACCGGGCCAACGCAATTATGTCGAGCGGCATCTTCTCCGCGATCGAGATGAGCGTGCTGTTTGGAATCAGGTACCTGATGGATATTACCAACGTTTATTAATTCTAGTAGCAACCGTTAAAAATAAATTGCTTTAATATCTTAACTAGGACTATGTGATTGTCAGGATGAAATTTAGGTAATTTCCTGCGTAAAATAAAATGTGCAAACAAGATACGAGATATCTTGTTTGTACATTTCATTTTAAAATATTAAAGCAATTTATTTTTATGTTAGCTTATAATGCACGACATATCTTCATATTTATCATAATTTTTCTTATTAATAAGATAATTACCAAGCAAAAAAGTTATTATGTTGGGTAGGTGTCCAGCAAACGTTTAGGTACAATTTTTAAGGAGACAGTTGTTTTCACTTTTCATTTTACAGGGTATACTTCTCAGAACCTAAGTTGTAAAATATGATATCTGCGCGATTAAGATTAGTCTAATTCAAATAGTGGACAGCTCATCCTGAAGACAAAATTTAGCAGTGGGCTGTTCGCGAACTTAACTGTAGCTAAAGCATAAGTCACCAGAACTTAAGATATAAGAGATTTGTTCGATTCGAAGACGCGATTTTTTTTATGTTATGGAGCCAGAGGGAACGATCAGATGGCCCACCTGGTGTCCAATCTGACTCTCTACCACTACAAGATCCAAGTGGCATCGTATGCACCCGCAACTGTGTACCGATAATACATTAAGTATACTAACGAGGGCTCCTCATCCAGATCGCGCGCCTGCTGGTCACGCCACTTGCACAACACCTCTAATGTTTCCAGCTGGAGCGCATTGAATATCTTATTGGAACTGAGGTAGACATCCATGTGGCACGAACCGTCCATTATCTCCTTGTTGTACGTCTGTGAACGAGTTTGGTACCATATATATCAAGAACCGTTCACTAACAATATTTTATAATTACTTTGCTAAGCTTTTAATCTCCCAGTAAAGTATCAATATCACAGGAAGATTTAATTAAATAATTATAGGACAATTACAAGCAAAATTGCATGTAAACACACGTAGGAAGTCGTAAAAACAGGGTTCCGCCGGCACCGCGCAGGTCACGCCTATGCAAATGATATTAAATTAGAAACGCTTAATAACAACTGTGGCTCCGCTCTCCCAAAGAGATGCAATTACACCAATCAAATTGAAATTTTAGAGCACTAATTGCGGTAGACATATTTTACGAGAAGTTTAATCCGATGGGTGACGTTTGCGTGACTAAACTATTATTAAAATTACCGTACAACATTGCCGGGTGTATATTCTTTCATCGTCGGCTATTGTTTTTATTCAATATATACATACATAATAATTAACAAGTTAATTGTAATTTGAGACACTAACTTCATTACTTTTCAAGGCGAATAATCAAAAGTACATTCAATCGTTTATAATATCGAGAACAAAAACCGAAAAAAAGATGAAATAAATGTTTATTGGGACATAGATTATGTATATATTATATAAACAATTTAAGTTGAGTCCCTGTGGCCCTGAGAAGCGTGAGCTGTGGCCCGGGACACATTTCTCTTAGAAGAAGTAAGCATGTCACAAATAAACCAAATATATAAAAAAACATTGTTTTCCTTATACGTTCTAGCATTATTTCGACTACAATGAAGCTTTGTTAAGTAGCCCGCACATAGCTAAGGTTTTTAATGTGGAAAAATGATTTAAACGTGGCAGTGCAACTCATTACATAAATATACAAATATAACTTCTTTGTTGTTAAATACAAGTAAAATGATTACTATAAACTACTAATACTTACACGCAACATAAAAATATAACTGTGGAACTAGAGTTATTGCAGAAACAATTTCAATATTTTGAAGGGACTAGTAAGTATGGAACTGTTACTCCGTAGTTGTAAATCCGCGGAGCATTTGTTTGAGCGCATCAATAGCGCGATAAGCTGTAGGATTCAGTTTAGATCACACACACCTGCGCCCGCGGGCTTACGCAACCAACTTAGCACCCCATAGCGATATTTCCTTGTTGTTTTATATCGACGATAATAAATGTAGATTATTTATTTATGTATTTCTTTATTTGTTATTTCAATGCAAACAAATGCGTGATATGAAAACTTAAAAACACTTACTCTTCCATCTCGTTGTTGATTGGATTAAGTAAAGGAAGAGTTTACTTTTAGCCTTTTATTTTACAAGTAAATAAAACGTCTCTTACAGTTTTATTATTTCAAGTGCGGATTTTCGAATTAGTGCCTCGTTTAATCTTGTGCTATTTTTATACATAGCACATAACCTCCGTGTAAGACATACACTTAACAATTGATTAAATTTCTATTACGAAATATGTATAGCCATCATAAGTTCCTATGTCGTAAAATTATTTTGATTTTTATAAAACCGCGCTTCAAATCTGAAGAATCATTATAACAGTAATTACTTTTAACAACAAAGCGATTCTCATCTTCTTTCGGATGAAATTTAACCAAGAAAAAAGCTTGAGCCAAGTTTTTGCGAGAAGCTGCAAAATGCGTTAAAATGATTTAATTCCCCTCAGATAGCGGTACGGCGTTATTATTGAGAACTGCCCCTAGCTTAGTGTTGCCACATAGGTCAGACTCGCATAACTGCTGACAAATTTGCACTAACTAACATAGTCCAAAAAACTGAAAATTTACCATTGTAAATAGACTGAAAATAAGATATATCTTTGGGTACCTTGATATACCTACTGATAAACCAGATGAATCAGACCTGCCAAGGCATCGAATTGTAAGGACATGAGACATTCCATTTATAATTGTAAGGCGCATTTCGACACAATTTGGGTCTTCCCATACGTGAATACGAGGTAAGTCAAGTTACATCGCCGGTGATAAGATCAGAACATTTAATAGTATGTAGGCTGTCTACTAGTATTTTTAATTCAGCAAGAGTAAAATCCTAATGCGTGTAGTAATTTATGCAAACAGATTAGTTCAAATGTGCTTGAGATGCGAGCAATATCAATATACCTAAGTGAAATAAATAAATAACATTGGTGGACATTTCACACATCGCCATCTAGCTCCAAACTAAGCATAGCTTGTACTATGGGATTTTTTTTAATTTAATTTAATTAATTAACTTATTTTTCTTTATATTAAATATCACATTTTTGCTGTAGCATTTGTCCTGTACACGATATAAAAAAAATGGTAATCTTATTTTTGTAATCCGGTCTCCCGCGTCACAGGCTTGCTCTAGTGCGGGGACCACAAGTAATCTATATTATATAATGTTTTTCGGTAAATAAATTTGATTTGATTTGATTTTGATTTGATTTGATCTGTAAATATATACATATAATACATATTAACACCCAGACACAGAACAAACATCAATGCTCGTATCGCAAATGTTTGTCTGGGTGGGAATCGAACCTACGACCTCAGCTCAGAGGTCTAAAAGTTGTCAAGATGTCATCTTACGTCTACTCTACGCGCACTTAATTTAACAAGTCATTAGAAGGCTAAGTTTGGAATGTCGTTGAATCACGCATTTGTAAACTTAGCCAACTAAGACTTTTGCGCAAAAAAAAATGAGAAGTTTTATATTTGATAGATTTATCCAAATACAACTGGGAGCTTGAAACACTTTCTGTAGAGTGGCCTCTCCCACCGTATCCCGGGGCCGCGGCTAATAAACGCTTATCAACACCCTCATTATCACACCCTTAACATCGCTTTAATGTCTTGCTCTTGAACAAAACATATTTAATCACATTTTTTCCCGGCGACGCGTACAACTTTTTAAATTTCATAAATTTGACGCTAAGGGGGCTAAGCGGGCTTGATTGTGAGGGCGACGATATTAAGTTATTAAACTCGTTCTGGCACTGCTTACTTTACCACTGAGACAAACTTTACTCATCTTCAAAGATTGTAAATAATTGATGTTTTTTACAAGGAAGTAAAATAATCCTCAATCATTTATATTTGATTGAGATACAAAAATGGTTCCATTTATCAAAAAAAAATTACTCAAAGTATTAACGTACTAAAATTTTAATTAAAAGCACTCACGATCACGAACAATATGTTTCTTATTTTCGGATTTTGAATTACTAATACATTGAGTGGTACACTGTGTCTTCCCTTGTATACGCAAAATTTACTCCAACGCAAAATTCAATGGTGTAGCATAACAGTTACGAAGTAATGCAAATGAAAATCACCATTAATTCTAATATTTCCTTATTATGTCTACTACTATCAACTTAGTTTCAAATAGTGCAAGAATTTATCGCTCCAACTTCCATCTACTACGCTTGCTACTTATCTAGCCTATCTCCACTTAAACTAATGCGGAGCTAGCAGCGTTAGTAATATTAGTTTTTCCTTAAATCTATATTGTTATTACTATCGCTTAGTTTAATTCCGAATATGCTCCTTTCTTTTCCTCGACGGAAAATTTAATCTCTTTTTCGAAATGTCCAATTCTCTGTTTTAATCTGTTTAACGCTGTTGGAGCAAAGTTGAATCCATAGAGCAAAGTGGGAAAGACTATGGCATATTTCTTCACCTTATACATTCTTGAGCGATCAGCGAACGCCTCGCAGTAATCGATGAAGCAGATGTATAGTTATTTCGATACTCCGAGAGAGCAGATTGCCTCCCAATAGGCAACTCCGGACATACTCCACTACAAGTGCTATACACTACATGTATACTACATCTATACTACATGTATACTGCATGTATACTACATGTATACTGCATGTATACTACATGTATACTGCATGTATACTACATGTATACTGTATGTATACTACCATATGTATATACACACACACTGACTCCATATTGCTCACAATTTGGGCTATCCACTTTTTCCAACCAGATCACACACATACGCTTTCTCCATTCTATAACTAGGCAGTAATACAGGCAGGCCAATCATAAAATTCGTATAGAAATGAAAATCACCATCATACGGCAACAGTGAGCTATTTTACATATGTTGCCAACGTAGCCCTTACGATTATGCGGGCGCGTGACGTATCGCCTGACGTAGGCCGCGTCACTGATAGCCGTCGCCTGATCCCACGTGATTTACGAGTCCGACTAATGTGCACGCAGCCTTACCGCAAACTAGCCTTCGTCTGCCCACACAGCTCACACACTCTCCACAAGTCGGTTCAACTTTTTCTGATAGATAATACCCATACAAGTATTTGATATTTTATTTTGGGTAAGAGCAAGGTATGCTGCTAAATCAAGAACTGATGCATGTGATACTCCTTTACATTTTATACAGAAGAACAATTGACATGTCTTTTAATTTTCTTCCTCCTGGCTGCACGACGAAAAATGGGCAGAGAAAAATTTTCGTTCTTATTTATTCAGAATCAGCTCATGTCAGAGAATTCAAATGGTCAATGCTGAGGTGATTTGACTGATTGATAAAAATATCACTTGAATGTTAGTTCTGCCTTTTTTTACGAAGTAAGCTTAGTTAGAAAAGTGTCTATAATAGTCATAATATCAACAGTAAGACTAAAAAAAAATTGTACCTAACTCTTGATATTTCAATATTTTCCCAAAATCTTTTTATTATTAATCAAGGAAAGCAACTGCTTAGAGTCCAAAAAATATATTCAGCGTTTTCATTAAGGTGAGACTGCTCATTTGCAAAATGATAAATATGGCATAAATTATTTCATTTAATATTCAATTCGGTTCTTTCTCTGTTATTACAGCGAGCAGATACTTGAGCGCGACACCCTTTTTTATTTTTTATCCCGGCAACGATACTGTTTGCTTGCAGGCTCTTAATTTTGTGCTCAAATATGGGGGAGATTCGGAAGAGTGCGCGGCAATCCTAGGCAGTGTACAAAGCCGCGACACCTGAGCTCTACTTTCAACAGTTAATTATTCTCTATTACAGCCTTATTTCAATAAGGCTATCGGTATTAGTACTACATTTACAAGGAGGAAACAACCAGGTTTCATGATCAAAACTTATAACAAAGATTTTAATTATTATATTTTTTCAATTTGGTGCATTGAAAAATAAATGTTAAAAGACATATCGAAATTAAAAATGAACTAAAACATGTATAAATAATGTATTACCTAAATATTACCTACATTTAACTATACCTATCAGTCTATATTTTTGCCAGGGTCCCCTTTATTAAGATGTTGTAAGACTAACATCTAAGTCAGGCGTCATGAACGGATAGTTTGTGAAATTTACGACATGTTATATTATAATTTAGTGTCGCGAAAGCAGTAAAGTCGGGCTTAGAAGATCAGGGCGCGGTCCGATAGTGGCAGGGAACCACTCGACATCTTTCCACATAAATTGTAAATTACTCCAATAAATTTCTACTCTTTATTTTTATAAGTAATAGGCATAACTTTGATCTAAGTACATCATGACTGAAACAAGACTGACGCTGGATGTTGTTTTAATATTAGTGAACGTTATGTAATGTGGATGTAGCAGGTTTAAAACTGCTGCAAATATTATTATTTTTTTCAATTTACACACGTATAATTTTAAATTAAACACCAGATAGATTCACTAACCAACAGCTTTACTGAAAAGATTAAAAGTGGTAGATTTTACTATCAAAAGATCTACCATAATATAAGTATAAACAAAATACCTGGCAAAAAGACAACACCGACAAATTCGTCGCTTCAAGCTTAATATACAATTAAAACAAATTACGGGGAGTTCACACAGATAGAAACATCTGAATCGTTTCGAGTAGAGACAAATTAGTACTTAGGTGAGGACGTCTTTAGAAACAACACTTAAGCGTAATATTAAAATCCAAACAGTGTGGAGGGTAGGGGGTCGGAGGGGGATTGAGCGCCGTCTTATCGCTTTGCGGAAACTGTGGCCACTTGTCCGCCTTGCGATGATGTCGCTACGAATCTATGGAGATGTTGGCATCGCTACAAAAATGGACTGCGTAGATTCTTTGGCGTAGCATCATTCGTAGCGGCACGAATAATATATTATGTATAATTATGTATAGAAAAAAAAGTGTATGTAATAACTAATGAACTTTTCCTTTATATAAAAGTGGATAAACATACAATTGGAAATTGTATGGTCAGTTATTATTTATGTGGCTAGTTAAGTGAGGTTAACTTGACGATAAGTTACAAACAGTATTATATAAAACGTCATCGGAAGGCGAATTTGATTTCCAAAACATATGAATAATTATATATTATTATTAATAAAATGTTGTGCGTATAAGTAATGTGTTTTTAAATCACTTTTGTGCTGTTATTTTTATATCGTAAAAATTGCAAAATTAAAATCGTTAAACTTGATTTGATCATGAAGCTTTAAAGTAAAACCTTAGGTTTTTTCCTTGAGTAAAACCGAAAAAAAATAAAAAAATATATATATAATTATAATATGTATATATATTAATATATCATTAAGATATTTTAACTGGCCATGTTTGAGTCGGTATAGTGCTAAAGATCACGAACTGAATAAAATAAATCATATTTTTGTTTCATTTAAATACGAGTACGAAACTTAAATATATATTTTTAAGGTTGTATATAAGGTAGCCTGTACCTAGAGTTCCTAAGGGAGTCAGAGTTACATTTTCCTTTATTTTTTATCTGGTGTTTGCCAATGGCTCTTGGCATCAACCGCGACTCTATAGCTTCATCTAGTCGGAATACTCAGTTTTTAACAGCGTTAATAACGGTGGAATTAAAGCACGAGCCGCGACGATTTAATTAAAGCTAACGAAGCTCCACCTTTACCTGCCCAATGTTTTAATTTATACAATCTGTTTCCAAGAAACGGTATAAGAAATTGTTTTAGACTTGGTTCAGTTGGTTGTAATGTAACCGGACTCTCTCGTGGTAAATTAATGTTCACTCTGTATCAAACAAAAATAAAACAAAACTTGACAAGTGTAGTGAATGGATTTAAGTGCGCCTCAAAGTGGCGCCTTTCATACACATAGTTTCGAATTATTGCATCTACAACATGTATCCTGTGTAACATGTGTGTTCCTTATATTATTTTTGTCAACGTTTTGAGGCTCGTGGTATAGCGTATTTAAATACCTAAATCAATAACTCATTGGTGCTGGTCGGGATTTGAACCAGCGGCCTCCAGATTTAAAATAATACGGAATTGACACCTTCATTAGTGACACCTAATTCGATAACAGCTGTGAGGCATCAGAATTTGATAAGTGTGCCTAGAGTCTCGGCTTCTAAGGCCTGGAACCCAAATCAGGTAAAATTTGGCTAAAGGCTTGGGCCCTAGTTCGTCTGGTCTCTCAGATCTTTGGGACCCAAATATAAACTCTAGATAAAGGGTGATTATTGACAAATTCAAACTAAAACAAAGATACAGATATCAGACGCAGATACAAAACTATTTTCATGTCTACACCGGCTAGCGACCATGATGACGTCAGCAATGACGTCGCGTCGCAAGCCAGGTGCGCGCAACATTTTGACCGCAACTAAATTGCGTACGTCCGCTGCACCCTTCACTAATTTAACGGCTCCGTGGCAACGTAAAATGACTGCTGCACAGCGCGGTGTTTGACGCGATTATTATACGCAAGTATAAATAAATCAATATTGGTGGACATTTCACACAGCGCCATCTAACCCCAAAGTAAGCATAGCTTATATCATGGGAACCAGACTTTTTTTATGTTATTAAAGTGACGGAACGAGCCGACGGCCCACCTGATGTTAAGTGGTAACCGCAGTCCATGGACAACAGTAATACCACTCAAGTACTCTCCATAGTACGGTAGCGGTAATCTCTGCCCATAACAAAATAAAAACTTCTTGGGTCTTCCCCTATTAAGGTATGAGAAGACCCAAGTCGCATTGTATTACGCCCGTAATTTTGAGATATGAAGGTGGAATGTCTCAAGTGCCTGTAATATCACCGGAAACATCACCTTGAACACAGTTACTCAAAGTATTACTGCTTGGCGCCAGAAATGGGTAATCTGGGCCCTTAAAGTTATGAGTCAGATCTATGTGACGTCAAATTGTGTTACTACGAGCCCGTTATTAATTAAATCATAACCTTACAAATTTCAGTAGAATACTTGCCTTCACTTGGGCGAGTGGAGTAATGGAGCAATATGTTTAATACCACAAGATGCGAAATACGTTCGTGTCCGTAACGGTAGATACTGTGAGACTTTTCCCGTCTATTCAGTTGGAACAAAGTTCATATATATTCCCGCTACTTCCGTTCAGCCAATGCCTCTAAAATAATAAGTAAATTAAATACATATACGATAACAAAGAACGTTTGCTTATGTCCATATTGAAAAAAGAAAGGTTAGTTGAAACGCCAAACTACAAACTCCAAATAGTCAAGCTCTGTGATCATTAATGTTCTCAGGTCTTGGTATTGGTCGTATTGTTTATTTGACCATGCTGCCTGTGACAAGGAATCATTGAGCTCGAGGAAGGATTTCTATAGCATGCTTTTGTAAAAAAATATCTGTAGATGGTTACCTGTTTCTCTCTCACAAATATTTTCTCATAAAATATTATCTGGAGCACCGAAAATTCGAAAAGAATGTAAGAAAACTAAAATTTGAATTAAACCAACTTGTTAAAAACGCAAAGCGAGCATTGTAAATTTACCGCCTTTTTTCGAGGATTATTTTCCCGGCCAAAATGTCAAACTGCTGTGTAAGGCACTGGCAGTGGCCAGTGCCATCTATTATACCTTATACAATATTATGCTTATTTTAAAATTTATAAGTGCCATCTATTATTGATGTTTGTTACACTATCAAAGTAATAGCTGCTGACATAGTAGTTCTATTAGATGATACAAGATGCTGCTTTCTAAATAAATGTTAGACCTTTTTGTGTATCCGAATAGAATTTTCTAGTCCTTTGACCCCCCATCAACCGTACCGAATGCTTTAGCAGTTGCGCCTCTCTTTATATTTAGCTATTGAAGAAATATAAAGTGCTGTTAGATTTCTACCGATATATGTTAACATGATACTTATCACACTATAAATAAAATATAATATAGCATGCTTTTGTAAAAAAATATCTGTAGATGGTTACCTGTTTCTCTTCCACAAATATTTTCTCATAAAATATTATCCGGAGCACCGAAAATTCGAAAAGAATGTAAGAAAACTAAAATTTGAATTAAACCAACTTGTTAAAAACGCAAAGCGAGCATTGTAAATTTACCGCCTTTTTTCGAGGGTTATTTTCCCGGCCAAATGTCAAACTGCTGTGTAAGGCACTGGCAGTGGCCAGTGCCATCTATTATACCTTATACAATATTATGCTTATTTTAAAATTTATAAGTGCCATTTTTTGATATTTGTTACACTATCAAAGTAATAGCTGCTGACATAGTAGTTCTATTAGATGATACAAGATGCTGCTTTTTTAATAAATGTTAGACCTTTTTGTGTATCCGAATAGAATTTTCTAGTCCTTTGACCCCCCATCAACCGTACCGAATGCTTTAGCAGTTGCGGCTCTCTTTATATTTAGCTATTGAAGAAATATAAAGTGCTGTTAGATTTCTACCGATATTTGTTAACATGATACTTATCGCACTATAAATAAAATATAATATAGCATGCTTTTGTAAAAAAATATCTGTAGATGGTTACCTGTTTCTCTCCCACAAATATTTTCTCATAAAATATTATCCGGAGCACCGAAAATTCGAAAAGAATGTAAGAAAACTAAAATTTGAATTAAACCAACTTGTTAAAAACGCAAAGCGAGCATTGTAAATTTACCGCCTTTTTTCGAGGGTTATTTTCCCGGCCAAATGTCAAACTGCTGTGTAAGGCACTGGCAGTGGCCAGTGCCATCTATTATACCTTATACAATATTATGCTTATTTTAAAATTTATAAGTGCCATTTTTTGATATTTGTTACACTATCAAAGTAATAGCTGCTGACATAGTAGTTCTATTAGATGATACAAGATGCTGCTTTTTTAATAAATGTTAGACCTTTTTGTGTATCCGAATAGAATTTTCTAGTCCTTTGACCCCCCATCAACCGTACCGAATGCTTTAGCAGTTGCGGCTCTCTTTATATTTAGCTATTGAAGAAATATAAAGTGCTGTTAGATTTCTACCGATATTTGTTAACATGATACTTATCACACTATAAAACGTGGCCAGATCTTTTAAGTGAATATGGAACTTTATTTTTGTTTTCGGCTTACGTGACGTTTCTTTTAAGTTTGTATGTATGTTAATCTGTGGGTTAATTTTTTGAGAGTTAACACCGTTTCCGACGCACATAAACACACAACACAAACGTCAAAATTGACGTTTGACAGCGCTGTCATAATCTCAAACCGAGCCAATGTCGTCTTCCGCTCATTTCTTGTGGTTGATGTAATAGGTACTTACAATTATTTGAATACATACACACAGTGATCAAGCGGCATGCTTATGCATGATGCGAAATAAACAAGTTATCTTTCTAACTACTCCTGGGCACGCGAACGACCATAATAAACGCTGTCTAAGTGACCTATGCTCGTGTTGCCGTGACCGCCAGTTTCGTAGTGAAGTAAATAACGTGATGCTTCATGAGTTTTCTTTGCGTAATTTGTTGCACTGTTAACGAGGTACTGACCTGAACAGGCCTATTATGGCTGGATCGACACTGCCCGAAAGGGTAGCCCAGAGCTACTACACGTACGGATTATTCTGTTCGTCCTATCCCCTTACTGTGATCTCGGTAGCACTTTCGGTCGTGTTATTGTGCTGGTAAGTAAACACGCGCCTTGATTAAAACCTTGCCTTAATATGTATACTATCCTATCTGTTAATTTAGCTCTATCCACTTTTTTTTTACGAATAGTTTAAATTACGTCCCTGTATTCAACCATTATCAAAATATGTTAGGTGGAAGATTTATATCAGCAATGTCACAATGCTTATATCCCTTCTGCATGTTTGTTTACATGTCTTGATATTGAGAAGATGTCAGTTTATTAAATAAAATAGTACAGTGCTGTGCCTATTTCTGTATTCATTGCTTCATATTCTATAAACTGAATGTATGAACACATTTGCTCGTTTATCTGTTTATCAATGGATACCAGGGCTATATACTTATAAATTTGGGTTTCTATAGGTTTGGTTCCTAGAATTAGATTCTTCAATTATTGAATCTATAAATGTATAGTTTTATGGGTTATTTATTTTATGTATCCTTTGTATATATGTTCCTCCATCCTTGTAATGATTTCTCTGTAAGGTCACCAGCTGCTCATAATGTAGTACAGTACCATTTTGTAAGTCTTATGCCTTAGCTAGTATCATCAATAAGTATTTAATTATTTACCTAGAAATGAACAATTTTAACCAAGAAAGGAGTACTAAATAACTTTTTCCAAAAAATATTACAAACTTAGTGAAGTTTCATGCAACTATTGATGCATTACATCTAATTAATTTGCATTGTGTGTGTAAATAGCAATGAGTAATTTAAGTATCTGATCTATCTAACTCTAATTTCAATATGTATTTGGGATTACTAAGGCTCGCACTGACATCCTGCATAGGGGTGTTTAACACATGTCATGTTAGCTAACTATATACAATTTATTTCAATTAAATGATTTGTTGCAGCTTTCCACTACTGAATGTGCCTCTGCCGGGTAACATCCCAACTGTTGTCAACTTTCCATTGCATACTGATTCAGTGATACCCGCTTGTCATGGACCAAAATGCATACAAGGTTTGTATTTTTTTTTATTTATTATCAAAGAATCAACAGCACTTAGAAATTTCTGTTAATATGTTTAGTAATCTGTGGTAAACGGTGTGGGTTCCACAGTGAATAATTTATTTAAGTATTTATGTTATTTTAGTATTACTGTGTGACTGTTTGTTTACCCCAATAATAAAAAAAAAAAAAAAAAAATGTATAACAATTAAAACCAATTGAGGTCATCAAAACCAGAGTAGCCTAGCCACAAACATTCAATTACTATATCGAAGGAGCTAAAAATGTGAAACCTACATGGACTTGTGTTGTTGTTTATGTCAAGATCATTTAATAACTTGAGATGATTCTGGTGCTTAATGTAAATTATGATTATTATTATTATATTACAATCATATCATAATATATTACAATATATATTATTTATTTATCACTGCCACCATATAACTTTGTTGTTATTCATCAAAAATGATTATATATGTTTTGACTTAAAATCATGGTAATAATCTTGTAGAAACAAGAAGCATCTAATTATACATAATACAGAAGAATCTTTTTTTTAGTTCTAAATTTGAAGTACCAATCATCTGAAAATAGCCTATTCTGTTTCAAAAGTGTGAATAAGTTAGGTAACTCGAGAGCCAGTCATGATAATCCTGCATAAAACTGAATTACTACTGTAATTAGTGATAGTACAATGAAAATAATGGTGAATAAGTCTACTTCCTTTAATGTTTGAAATATATATGTAAGTCTAAGGACTGCTTGTTTTTCCATGATTCTTGCATTGAGTGTAAATCATACTGGTAGAAGTCATTGAGGAAGACTAATTGCCTATATAGCTGTCAAATGGAAAAACTGTTTCTTTCAGTTGATAAAAAATATACTTCTTATTCTATCTTACTGTATATCATTTGTTAATATTTTTTACAAAATGGTTGAACCAAAATAGTGTTTTGTCAAAAAACTGTTACACAATAGTTTATTGCTAAGTGCACTGCCCATTTTATTTACTAGTACACCTGTGCAAACCCGGGGAGGTTTGCTAGTACAATATGAAGAAAATATCTGTAGTCAGCGATGAGTCCTTGAAGAATTTTAAATAAAAATCCATACCAGGCTCCTAAGCTTAGAATTGTATGATTGGGCCACAATTTGTAGCAATGACATTGTTGCAGTATTGTTGGACCACTTAATCAGTTAAGAGAGTAGTGATTCATGTAATTGAATAATACATCCTTTATCAGATGATCTGAGTCACGTCGATAAATTGAATATTACCTTCAGATACAAATATCATATCATCAGCCAATAGCAAAAAGCTCAGTTTAGGTATACTTAGGCGCATGGTGTATACATGCATGGTGATCGGAAATGTGAGTATAGAAATACCGAGAAGAACGTTCATCGAACAGATCAATGACGTTCAATAAAAGCCAAAGTATCTAATGGGAAGACTAAAAGTAGTGATGAATGTGATCGAAGCATAGGGCAGTATGTCAGGACCATGCAAACTGGAGCTCCATAACCATAACCAATGAATGTGGTTTTGTTACAGAAATCCCATCCCAGTTAGACCTGGTTTACAACGAGACACAAAGGCTACCATACATTTGGGCAAAAGACAAACCACTTCTTTATGCACAGCAAATTATTTTGAAAGTTGGTAAGTTATGAGAATTGCAATTTTATTAGGTACTAGCTGTTGCCAGCGACTTCGTCCGCGTGGAATTCGGTTTTGTCACGCACCTCTATTTTACCCCTCGGAAAAGTAGCCTAAGTTACTCCTTGTTACATCAGCTATCTGCCAGTAAAAGTCCCGTCAAAATTGGTCCAGCCATTTCAGAGAGTAGCCGGAACAAACAGAAAGAGCGACAAAAATTTAAAAAAAAATGTTTTGGTTTATGTTCTGTGTATACATCCATATGCACTTAGTAAAAAGCTGTTATTTTAATATTACAAACAGACACTCCAATTTTATTTATTTGTATAGATTTATGCACTGCTACTGCACTGAGTTACTTTTAAAAGACATATGCAGTTTTTTGAAGTTATAACATTTATCATCACACAGGTTTATTTCTGGTCACAAACTTTAAATACAGTTTTATACATGTAAAGAAATACATTTATTTTCTTAAACCTATAAATTACGTTCGTTGCAAGTACAAATGCCATTGCGCACGGCACTTTTATTTAATGATGACTGACGTCAATGCAGTTCTTGTCACCACTGAAACCTGTACTGACGTCAATCCCTAACCGCCTTCCTCCTTCACTAACCGACAAATTATTTATCTTGTTGTTTTACCTAACTTCTTAGATATGCCTAGATTCACATTAACTGAAGTAACTTTCGATAACAACATGAGTAATCGCGAGTTCCTGGAAAAAATGCAATTTAAAACTATTTTGTTAAGGGTGCATTATTAAGATGGCTGTTTACGAATTTTTTTGGACATGAACTTGTGTTTCGAAAATACAGGCAAAATTTCTAGTTCACACTTTATAAGAACTTTTTTCGTGGCCTCACAGCTAGTAGTAACTCTGCCTGTTGCGCTGGATGTCATAGGGTGGATTCCCACTCAGGGCAAAATTTGTGTGACGAACATTGATGTTAGTTCTGGGTGTGCATGTTAATATGTTCTACATGTATTTTCAAAAAATCCAAGGCTTTACAGTCAGATGTCAGCACATTATGACTTGAAAAAAAGAGTAACAACACTATTGTCATGATAATAACGCGAGAAAAATAGTAATAAATTGCTTAATGCCTATAACCTTGACCATGTATTCGTACGCCTTGGATCCTTGATACCATATTGAAGCACCACAGAAACATTGACAGAAACATGTTCGAGAGTATATATCTATTAATATATCAAATTATCTACTATAATTATTAATCTGACCATAATAAACTAAAATTTATACTTATAATTAAAACAAATAGCCACCTATAAACAGTATTGCTGTGCCCTAACAGGGTTAACAACACGAGCAGGGGAAGATATCGGGAAATAATATTTGATCAATTAGAACTATTTTATTAACGACATAATAATTTAATTAATGTAAACAATTACGTGTTTTGTCTCTCGAAAGGCAAACGTTGCCCGTTATATCTAAGTGACAGTCGACAATAAAAATCATATGTTTTAATGTAAAACATGTATTATGACTGTTTATATTTCGTGTTTGAATTGTATCCCTACTTACCGAACTAATTGAGAACTATATCGCGGTGTGTAGTTTTTTCTCCTAGCACACGTACACAAAAACAATGATTCATAAATTATAATGATCTTTAATTATAAAAACTTTTTATTTTAAAATTTAGGTACTTTGTGAATTACCAAGACCATGTGTTTTTTTATATTACGAATTGAGAATTATGTCCCACCTCATTTTAAGCGGTAAGCTTTGCCCATATCAAAAACAATATATTTTGTATCTTCCTCCTATTTAGGTATGGGAGACTCAAGTCGTGTTGTACAGAAAAGATGAAGTGAGACGAAATAAAGATAGACTGTACTTATATAAAAACCATTATCGCCATTTTATCCCCTCCATTCAGTATGTAGTAGTATTCTGGCGGTCACTGCTACATACTGACTGTACAAAGATCAGAATCAGTCAGGTCATTGTTTCTTTACCAAATTTATAAAATAGTATATATTTAAATATTAAATATTATAAATTGAAATAATATATATTTATAAGCTTTATTAAAAATTGCAACTATTTGATACCGAAATGAATGTAGCTTTTGTTATTTACCTCGTTCTAAATCTCCTACATATCCGTTCAGTACTTTGACCTAACAAAATATATAGTCAAATATATATCACAACCAAGTTGCGCATTGGTATTTTCCCAGGGAGTCGGTAAATTTCGTTTATCTACCTACGCATGTCATTGTATATGCTTCTTTAAAACAATTACATCTGTTACCGACTTGATAACATAACTGTCTCATAAACACCCGGCCGTTTGATAACCTCATACAATTTAACATCGGCTAAATTCGATAATACCTCACACCACCAATCCTCTGATATGAATCATATAACCGAGATAAAGAGGGCTACCTAACCGATTCATATGTCGTGAGAGTTAGATTTACACCTTGGAGAAACATTTATGTGACGAACATACTTGTTAATTCTGTGACTGGTTGTTAATATGCATTTATTTACGAAATAAAAGTACTCTACTCTACATATTACAGCTGTGCTTAGTTCGGGGCTAGATGGCGCTGTGTGAAATGTCCACTAGTATAAATATACCCCTGTATTTACGCGAAGTCAGAAGCTACTAATTATTACTTATTTTATAAATTTCCACGGATTACGTTCTTATTTCCACTTCTGAATTTAGCGAGTAAATACATGAAAGCTTAGCTTCGCTGTTTTCGCTATTTGTAGCTGAACAAAGCTAGGTAAAATATATCTTGTAGAGTCAAAACATTCCTCACATAGCTCTGGCGAAACACAGTGGAGGATGTTATACTAGCATCGAATAAACCTGTTTAATCTCTTTATCACCGTAATTAATAAAATGAGCCAGACAAGATAGTTCGACTATTTTAGAGCCGTCAAACTAGTGCTACTTATGTCTCTAATTTTAGTACACGTGGTTGCCCTATTTCATATTTTAATCGTGATAGTTTATTAACATTTCTAAATTTGTTATGATTGTCATGATTGACAGATAAATATATAAATGCTAATACTATACCAGTTACATACTATTTATAGTATAGATCGATTACATAATATAAAAAAACAGTTGTATGTAATTTTTTTTTCATACTTTGAAGGTGTATCGCCATGGAACAGCAATCTCAAGATGTGGGACGCATTCCGAGCACCGCTTCAAGAGGTGTTCCGTTTACTGGAAACTATACGGAACCACGAAGATTCAGACACGTAAGTAATGCATTATTATCATTTGATCTGATTTAGCTCTGCGAAAAAGTCACATACCGGCCACTTTCTTCGTTTTTCGTGGTTTTTATAAAGTGACTTGTGAATCCTGTTTTATTGGTAAATAGGAATTTAAATAGCAAATAATATCGTAATTTTTGTGTTACAGCAATTTTAGACCACATGGTTAAGGTCGACTTAAAATAAATTCAATAAATTGTGCAATCTACTTCCTGAATTAATCTGATTATTAGTATTCTGCATATAAAACAGGATAACCGAATTGAAAGTTGAAGATTATATAACATCAGAACAAAAATAGGTATATATATGTAGGTATAAGTTTCAATTATTATCTTAGTGGTAACTCAGGCGTATACGTCACTTATAGTGTAATTCGCGGTGTTAAAACGTATTTTTATATGGAATATCACTACAAAATCTTCCGTATTTTTTTTCTCTCACGTAACAAGGCACAACTATAGCTGTGTTTTTATAATACCATCTGGTGACGAGCAAAGGCTAGTAGTAGTGTTATTAAACTTTAGAATCTTGAATTATGAGAGCTTTATTTCAATCTTCATTTATTGGCACACTGTCGCCAAATGCTAGAATATACCTTCTACACGTTTGCGATTTAACATCATCATAGACACTATTTAGCATAATAGACAACTATTTAGCGAATATATATGCGCTATAATTCCTTTCTATTCATTAGCATAATTATAATCATAATCTGAACATGTATCCTTTCCTGTCTGCGAAATCTCGAAGTAATCCTAACATGTCATTTACATTAAATTAAAACGTCCTACTAAATATTGAGCAAAGCTATAATTTGCAGCTATAATAGGAACTATTATGCAATGCATCCTTGACTTTCCGTGACACACGAGAAGTATTATGCTCAGACATAATTCGTGTTAGATGCATAGTGAATAAGGCGATTCTCGATTTAAGTGAGTCACTAGTGGCTACTTACGTTCATAAGCGTGTTGCAATCTGCGTTAGACTTTGCCACTGGTTTCAAGTGGTATGGATTCTAGTTTTTTGGGACAGTAAAGATAAAGCCACACTGGTCCCATGTATGCAACGTTCGAAGACGCTCTATTATGTCACTTGATTTTATATGTAAACTTAACTTATTATATGTAAAATAAGGAACATATTATATCGTATGCAATGCCAATCTATACAAATAAATAAAATTAGAGTATCTGTTTATAATATTAAAATAACCGCTTTTTACTAAGTGCAGATGTATGTCTCTGTACCAAGACGGTACATATATCAAAACATCATTTTTTTTTAATGTTTGTGTGTCAGTCTGTTTGTTCCGACTAATCTCTGAAATGGCTTTACTGATTTTGACGGGACTTTCACTGGCAGATAGCTGATGTAACAAGGAGTAACTTAGGCTACTTTTCTGAGGGGTAAAATAGGGGTGCGTGATAAAACCGAATTCCACGCGGACGAAGTCGCGGGCAACAGCTAATACAAAATAAAGCGTCAAAAGCCGTATCAAAATCGTCTTTATGCTCTACGTTTTT
This sequence comes from Chesias legatella, assembly GCA_947359385.1. Lineage (NCBI taxonomy): Eukaryota > Metazoa > Arthropoda > Insecta > Lepidoptera > Geometridae > Chesias > Chesias legatella. The sequence continues at coordinate 10,297,289 of OX375762.1, read as the reverse complement.
ACAGAAAAACTACACTGCTACAGCACTGTTATCAAATAGGAGGCATCAAAAGACAAGACAGCAAGGCGAGTGTGGAGAGAGTGCTGCCAGAGTACAGCTGTCTCCTTCTCTCTCCAGCCAACCTGTGGCAGCAGAGTCTACAGACGTTCTCACTTGACGCAACCATCGTCAACACAATATACAATTATCAGGTAGGAAATACACGTTTAAGAGCAGTAGAACTCACGCCAAGTTCTTCCGGGGACGTACTGCCACCATGCCCATTTCTGCCGCTAAGCAGTAACGCATTCGCGTCACTGTGTTCCGGTTCGAAAGGTGTGGTTTGTGAAATTGCAGGCACATGAGACATTCCGCCTACACGTCTCGGACTTACGGGCGCCTACGATACGACTTGGGTCTTTTCGTGCCTAATAGGGGTGAACCCAAGTAGCATTGGTTGTTATGGGCAGAGGTTACCACTTAACACCCGGTGGGCCGTCGGCTCGATACGTAACTGTATCAAATAAATAAAAAACCTTTGGCATCTGTGTGAATTCATTATACATTTATGAGTCGGACAATAGTTTGATAGTCACTGCAGTGGTAGAGCGTAACCTTAGTTACTAGCTGCTCTACATATGTTTGCGTATATTAACTAAATATACTAATAAACTACAGTCAGTTTGGGTGTGACACCTGTCCATTTGTTATTGTCTTACAATGAACTTTTTTGGGGCCGCAAGTTGCTCGCATCCGGAGGTGATTACCCCCTTGAATCCCTACACTTATCCCCGTGTGGTGCGAATGAGCAACCCAATAATAGCAATAAAACTTGTGCTAAATTCTCCCGGAGAAGTACTGCCACCGCACCTGGTAATCTGCCGCTAAGCAGTGACGCACTCGTATTGTTGTGTTCCAGTGGAAGGGAGTGGGTGCCGGTGAAATAGCAGGCGCATGAGACGTAACATCCCCGTCCTGGGGGGATGGACGCACTGCAATGCGACTTAGGTCATTTCGTACATTGGTAGAGAGGACTTGAGTCGTATTGTCGTTGTCTATGGGCGGCGGTTTACACTTATGGTCAGGTAGACCGTTAGCTCATTCCGTCAACTACATCAAATAAAAAAAGAACTCACTGGTCTCCTCAGCTCAGTTGGTAGTACCCTGCCTTCTGCGCTGTAAGTCGTGTGTTCGATTCCCACCCAGGACAAACGTTTGTGTGGCGAACATAGATGTTTGTTCTGTGTCTGGGTGTTAATGTGAATTATATACATGTATTCACAAAATATGAGTATATAATAATGATTCCATCAGTTGTCTGGTTCCCATGATACAAGCTATGCTTAACTTACTATGGGGCTAGATGGCGCGGTGTGATACGCCATCATGACTGAAGTATCAGGCTCAAGTTTTGATCTTCTCCGCAGAACATACACAAAAGTAAAGCATCGATTGCTGAAATAGCGTTCGGCATGCAGCTACGGGACACGGGCATAAAACGTTACCCTCTGCGAGCCAGACCGAGAGTCCTGCAATACGCCGTTACCGTCTTCTACGATCATCCTGACGATAAGTAAGATATACTATATTATAATACAATTTAAGAGCATAAGAACTCACGCCAAGTTCGTCCGAGGAAGTACTGCCACCATGCCTATTTCTGCCAGCAAGAGTAACGCACTCGCGTTACTGTGTTCCGGTTCGAAATCTTTTTTCCGTGAATAACACATAATTAGTAAGATATTCTCTGTATTACTTTCAGATTCGTGAAATCACTGACGCAAAAATTGAAAGAGATGTATCCTCTGTACCAAGACTCGCCGTTTGCGGAAGTGGACGAGGTCACGCTGATATATTACCCGGGACAGTTCAACTACCACGAACTGGTGCCGCTCACGATCACCTTCGTCGGCCTGTTCCTTTACGTCTACTTCTCAGTCAGAAAAATCGAATTCATCAAGTCCAAACTGGGGCTGGCTGCGTGCGCCGTTATCACTATCGCCGGGAGCCTTTTAATGTCGATGGGAATATGTTTCTTCTTTGGATTCTCGCTCAGCCTACAGGGCAAGGAAATATTCCCCTACCTGGTGATCATAGTTGGCCTCGAAAACGTGTTAGTGCTGACCAAGAGCGTCACATCGACCGACTCGCGTCTCGACGTGAAGATCCGTCTCGCGCAAGGTCTCAGCAAGGAGGGCTGGTCCATCACCAAGAACCTGCTGATCGAGATCACCATTCTGACTGTCAGCTTCTTCACGTTCGTGCCGTTCATACAAGAATTCTCCATATTCATGATAGTGAGTCTCATATCAGACTACTTCGTTCAAATGGCATTTTTCGCGACGATACTCGGCGTGGAAGTGCGTAGGATGGAGTACTACCAAGATCAAAACAAACTGCACTTGAAGGAGTATTTTCATTTGAACAACGCGTTGAACTGGAGGTTCTACAAGAGTGGATCAGACGAGTGTTTGTCACCGCACCGCATGACGAAGTCGAAGTCTCACCCGCGGCTCAACGGGCTAGCTCACAGTCCGACAGATGTCGTGGCGAAACGCAACTCGAGCCCGGCCCACCACGACAACCGAGTGCCGAAGCGCATTCGCTTGGTGAACATCTGGGCGCGCACACGTTTCTTCCAGCGCGCTTTCATGGTGTGGATGCTCGTTTGGATATCGATGATCGTTTACAATTCGGGCGTCGTCGAGTATTTCATCACGAGCACGGAGAAAACTGAGACGACGGACGGGTCCAAGAAAAATGTCAAGAATCAAATAAAACAGTCCGTGTATCAGTTAAATAACAATAGTGACAGAAACACCCTCGTATTCCCCTCGATGTTGGAATTCGCAGAGCCTGAGAAAGGTTCCGTTGACGGCAACGATACCATTATGTTGAAACACTCGCCGCATTCGAGACCGTGGTCAAGGTAAGATAGATTACACTCAAGTGCTATTGCTGCTGTTTTTTTAATCTGCGTTATAAAAAACTACATATTATACATAGATTCACGCCTTTATCCCCCAAGGGTTGACAAAGCTTCAGTGGGTCACTTTTCACCTTATGAGTTACACTGTCGTGGAATATAGACGTGACGAGGAGTGAGCTCTTCGTCGCCATGGTTTATTCGCGATATCTCGGATAAAACTTTCTTCTATTAATTAATAATAATATTGGTAGACATTTCACACAGCGCCATCTAGGCCCAAAGTAAGCTATGCATAGCTTGTATCATGGGAACAAGACAACTGGTATAATACTTATATATATTTTTGTAAATACATACGTATGATACATATTAACACCCAGACAGAACAAGCATCTATGTTCGTCGCACAAATGTTTGTCCTAGGTAGGAATCGAACCCACGACCGTAGAAAGAAGAAGGCGTAGAAGGCAGCGTAGCTACCAACTGAGCTGTGAGGCCAGTTAATATAAATAATTTATAAATTAATTGCACCCATGCTAATGCTAGGGTCGCTAGTTATATTATAAGGAATATAAATAATATATCGCTTCCCACAATATTGTCCGTGAAACCGGTATAATACACGATCTGACAAGCTATCGGCCTGTACTCACAATCTGTTTGTAGTAAATTACCTATTATTAACTTTTTGTGAGTTAGTCATTGAGTAAAGGCGAATCATGTTTATAATTTTAGATTGTTGTTGTAGGGGAAAAAAATGATTTGCATTTTAGGTACAAACACGCCATTGAAGTGGAAGAAATCTGCATAAATATTATTTATGTATTTGTTACCTGCGTCACTTTGTTTAATACTAGCTGTACCCGCGACTTCGTGCGCGTGGACCTACGTGAAGTGGTGTTTTAATTTATTTTGTAATTGACCATGTATAAAGATAATATAATAAAAATCCTTATATTTCTTGAAAAATAAATAGCAAATGGCTTACGTAGGCCTCGTAGATAGTATAAGGAGTAATTTACACAAGTTCTACTGCAACAGAGTGCGTGTGCCTATTAACTGTGACACAGACCTATTTAGGCCTATGTAGAGATTCTAAAAAAAAAAAATTTCACAAAAAACACTTAAATGTTATCTTCATACAAGACTAGCGGCCAAGATTTTTATAAATACCATTATTTCAGATTAAACTGAAGGAGGAAAAAATCGAGTTACTCAATACATAAATTATTGCTCGGTTTGAATTATTGTCAGGTATTTACAAGATCGCTATCTGCTACCTACTACCTATTATGACGCAAAACTGAGTTTACTATCAATATAATTAACTTTATTTATATATTCTATTTTCCCTGTAACTTGGCAGATATAAAGTCTTATCATTAAAACTTAATATTAATAAAATTATTAAGTTGCCGGTTCGCCGTATATGTATACGAATATATAATAATAATTATTATTATTTATTGCAAATAAAATTTACCATAGCACACAGTACAATAAAAAATTAACAGCAGAATACATAGAAAATAAAAATAATGTCATAAATTTACTTAATATTATTATTATACGTATTCGTATGTACGTACGTGTACACGTGTATAAGATATTTCCGTATTGTTCATAAAACACAACTTCTTTATTGTATAGTCGTGAGATACGACATAATACAGTTGAGATATTGACTGCTCGAAAGTTAACTGCAAAATCGTTTTTGTCTTATGCATAGTAAAGACATGGGATGAAAACTACATATTTTGGCACTTGAAATTGCCATAATCAGTAAATGCCATATTTAAAAATGCACATATTCGCTGATTGCCACAGAATATAAGATGTTAACTATCCGTCGTTTGGAAATAACATACCCCTGTGGGTATATATTAAATACTTTTTTGTCTGGAGTTCATACCTTAAGTGATGATAGTTCAATTAGTAGCGAAGTTATATGCAAGTTAGACTGGAACAATTATAATAAAACCAATTGTCATTTACAGATTGTCAACCCACCATTGGTCAGCCATCCTTTCTCACTACAACGAGTCGATAGCTGGTCGATACGCGGTGGTAATGCCACCCGTGCTGATCAGCCATCGCATCAGTCCGGAGCTAGCGGCCGGAGTGAGGAACCCTGATGAGAGAGACCCACCGCCTCTGAGATGGCAGACCTTGGCCGCTGCACTGGACCCTATTGACGTAGTGCCAGGTGAATCTTTATTAAATCAAATTATCCTGTCTTTTCAAGTGCTGATCAATGAGTCAGTCTATATTTAGTGGCCAGAAAAAGGAACCCTGATGAAACAGATCCGCTCTCTCTGAAATGGCAGACTTTGTCGCTGCACTGGATTCTATAGACGTAGCCAATTTGTGTGCCTCGTCATTCATATAAAATTAAAAACAAAAGTGATGGGTGCAGTGCAGTGCGACTTGTGTCGTCCCATAACTAAGAGAGGAACTGAGTTAGCATGTTGACCTTATAAGTAGACGACGCATTATCTGCGATTTCCTCACGGTCGCTGGTTCAAATCTTGACGTGCACCTATAAGTTTTCGCTTGAAAGATTTATGTGCACAATACCACGTTCCTAAAACGGTGAAGGGAAACATCGTGAGGAAACTGACATTTATTACTTACAAAGGCGTTTTATTTACTTCAGATTCTATGTATTTCAGATTTCGAGCTTCTCGAGGGAAAAACGTCGTCCCAATGGGGCAAGGGTTCCGACTTACCAATCTATCCGACCACACCTATGGAGATATTGCTTCTTGCCATTCTGTGCATGATCAGCGTTGCTGTCATCGCTTACATGATGGTCGTACTTTACAGGTAACGTTATCTTATTAAGGCGCTGACGTACTTCGCTTTAATAAGTCTTTAGCAAGATGTGTTTGTTGTTTGATTTTACGATTAAACAACAAATAAATAAAATAAATATTGATGAACATTGTGTGTGAACAATACAGCGCCATCTGGCCCCAAACTAAGCTAAGCATAACTTGTACTATGGAAACCAGATGACTGATAGAATACTTATATACTTTTTGTAAAGACATATTAACACCCAGACACAGAACAAACATCTATATTCTTCACATAAATGTTTGTCCTGAGTGGGAATCCAACGACCTACAACGCAGAAGGCAGAGTTACTACCAACTGAGCTGTGATGCCTGTCAACAGAAATATACCTATTGTGTGCTTTTTCGCTTGTGTCCGGAGAAGTGACAAGCTATCGATCGCTTGCTGGAGATGCTCATCAGCGTCTGATGGGTACATCGGTCCCTAATATTCAGTAGTTTGTGTGTTTGCTATCTCAAAAGAAGAATTCAGAAACATTCTTCTGGAATAAACCTTGTACAAGAATGAGCCGTTGTTCTCGTGCTGTTGAGATGCACAGAATTACATCGAGATCATCTTTTATCATCACTGAACCACACAAATACTGTATCAACCGAAAAAAAAAACATTGTACGTAGCTGCACGCTTTTTTGGAAAAAGTGAATGTGTAGAACGGAAAACTTCACTTTGAAGGGTGCTAGTGAAATTACATACAGATGTGACGTTCAGTCTTTAAGTCTGAATGACGACTGTGTTACAATGTTGTCTAGATCGCTACCTGTGTTTCATGATAAACAATTTGTATTTGTACGTAATTATTAATTATTTAAACTTCATTGATGATTTCATGGCTTATCTCACTTATATCAGTTGAATGTAGACGTATGGTGTTTGCACTTTTGTCATAATTATAATATAATTCAGTCAATTAAATTATTTAGATAGTTCTTAGCATATTTTCTACTAATATTGTGCATGTTTCAAACTTTCTGGACGTTATAAATTATGCCTTATTCGTCACTTGATCCATAACATATGCAATACTCTGCTTCGTTACAGATGCATATGTTCCCGTCACTATGCTGAATGGCGAGCGTCGTGGAATGAAGACGAGGAATATAGGAAAAGTATAGCCAAGCAGCCAGCTATTCAGGTAAACGCAAAGTAAGGTTGAAATTAAAACAATATTAAAGTCAACAAGGAAACCAAATTCGCGTTGCTGTTGTTCTGGACAAAACCTAGCTTTCATCATTTTTTTTTTTCATCATTTCATCTATCGTCATCTCCATCAGTCAATTAACCTAAAGTCATAAAAGTGTCGTGTCTATTTACCGTCTCCGTTATCAGTCTCAGGAAATCATATTTAAAGGGTTAGATGCTTAAACACTTGAAATTAAAGCCAAATTTGTGGACACGATTCTTAAAGATATATGTTAGGTATAATAATAAATTGACATTATTAACTTTATGGAGATAATCGCAAACGACTCTACAAAATTTAAAAATACAGTAGATTCTATCAAGTCATGTAATAATATGAAAAAAAAAAAACAGTTTAGTGGTCCAATTTTTTGTTGTTACAACCTCCTTTTTTTCTTTTCATAATGTAACAAAATAAATATTTATCATTACTCCCTTCCTGCAATAAAAAAATATTGTGCGTCGCAGTCCCGACGTGCGAATGGAGTTTACTCTTTAAGTGCGTTGTTATGTTTTTAAAAACACAACGCTTTTTGTTAACTCTTGATTTTACTATCCGTCAAGTTTTCGCACAATCGCCGGTCCGTCGCTCGTGTTTTTTTTTTTATGTAATGAAGATGATAGAACGAGCTGACAGCCCACCCGATGTTAAGTGGTAACTGCCACCCATGGACAACAACAATACGACTCAAGCCCTCTCCACCAGAGTATGAGATGACTCAAGTCGCATTGCGTTGCGTCCATCACCCCGAGACGGGGATGTTACGTCTCATGCGCCTGCAATTTCAGCAGTACCGTATTTACAGTGCATGTAAATGCAGCATCAGCGCTGCCAAATGAGATCCACCTTCATAACTTCTTTCACTATTTCAGTCTTTATTCCATCTAATTTGGTCTTTCACTATTTCAGTTGGTAATGGAAGCTGTACCCCTAGTTGTGGCGGGACACAGCCAGGAGGTCGAGTGCCTGGTCACTGACGGTGAAAAAATAGTCAGCTCCTGTCTCCAAGGCAACATCAAAGTGTGGGACTCACAGAATGGCGAGATCATCACCAACATTGATCGAGGCGCGTGAGTACTAAAAGTTTTTTGTTGTAAAATATAACTTTCAATAGAAATCCAATGAGACCAAATGCATAGATGCATAGGGGTCACCTTGTTGAGTAGTTCCCATGGAGATGGACGCAATGCAATGCGACTTGAGTCATCTCGTACTTTGGTGGAGAGGACTCGAATCGTATAGTTGTTGTCTATGGGTAGCGGTTACCACTTAACATCAGATAGGCCGGCAGCTCGTTCCGCCACCCGAATCTCATAAAAAAAGTAAGGGTGATTTGTTGAGTAGTCCTTCCTGGTCCATCATCAGACCAGCTACATGGTAACATATTATTGCGTAGTCAATGCGGTTATTGTGTGATTCTGACTGATGTCATGATTCTATAACCGATAAGGGAACGAGAATTGAGAGTCAAATGGGATCACGTTTGGACACACGTTACATGAGAGAGAAGAAAGATATGAGACGTACAGACAAATAAGAATAAGAATCTGATCTCAAATGTGTTTGACTGGTATGGATGTGACCGTTTGTAACGTGGACTTCAAAGAAGGGAAGCGTTCATTTATGAAATCCTCGAATAGTCTGCTTGAACTGCTGTTGGACACAAAAACAAATATTTATGTGAAATTTTGATTGTTTCAGCTTTTTTAAACTGCAGACAGAGCTGTACGACAAAGTTAATTGTAAGAAAAATACTCAAATACATTTGCACGGTAAGTTTACCGGTATTACTTGATTAAGTTATTTCACAGGTAGTAGAACTTTTGCCAAGTTTGTCCTAAGTATTACCACCACACCTATTTCTGGCGCCAAGCGGTAATGCACACGAATTGTGCGTGCTGTACTGTGTTCTGGATTGAAAAATGTGGTTGCCAGTGAAATTACAGGCACGTGAGACATTCCACTTTCACTTCTCACAGTTATGGGCACAATGCAACTATAAATAGAAATAAATAACAATAAATAGAACCCAACGATAATAGTTTTGTTAGGCAGAGGCTGCATCAGATCACGTGAGCCATCTATGTCGTTCTGTAACTTAATCACATCAATTTTACTCTTTGTAACGCTTTGTTTTATTTGCAGATGCAAAATCTCCAGAAATAACTCCGAAGAAAATTGAGGTGAGCAATATTGTAGTGGTGTATGTACACGCCAAAAGAAAAATCATTTATTTGTACACAGACGACAGGCCTCCTTACTGCTCAGTTGGTTATAACTCTACCTTCTGCGCTCTGGTTCGTGGGTTCACCCACCCAGGACCAACATTTATGTAACGAATATAGATGTTTGTTCTGTGTGTGGGTGTTAATATGTATTATATGTTTGTATTTACAAATAAAAAAGTATATATTTTATCAGTAATCTGGTTCCCATAGTACAAGCTATGCTTAGTTCGGGGCTAGATGGTGCTGTGTGAATTGTCCACCAATATTATTATTATTATATTGTATACGGCTTGAATTAAAATACACACTTGTTGGTTATTTCTGCTTACTTGTGAATCGAGCAGATAAGCTTGGGCCTTCTGAGAAGGTAAACGTTGTGAGGAAACCGTATTCACCTTTGCTACATTTAGAGTAAACTTACAACCCTTTTGCAGAATACTCATCGTTTGCGCAAAGGGCTAAGTAACCACCTGAGTGGACTCCGGTTCAGACCCTCCATGAGGGAGACTCCAGCACACCTCTCCATAGCCGAGACTACTAAATACGACTTCGCTAAGAATTACAGGTATTTATTACGGCTCCCTTTTTTAAATTCCGTTTAGCCAGTATCAAGCCTTTGCTGATGACAGGAAAGAAACATCTTGTAAACGAGTTATGAGACTTGTCTGTTCTTGAAAGCGGTAAAATCCCAATGAACACCCGAATAATGATTTATTGATGATCCACTCCGAGGCGAACTTTACTCATTTCACCGACTGGTTCGACAGAGCCACTGATCGATTAGTAATAGTAATGATAACACAACGTTCAAATTGTTTTTCTGTACAGGATTAAAATAGATATTGATGCAACCATTTGTATGTTACTGTGAATAAATACTAATGAAAATATGAACGTTTTAATGAGAAGCGGTATACGTTGTTCATAACAACAGCATCACGACTTGACTTCATGACATCACTTCACTTTGGTCATTGTATATATTTATCTGTATTAAGTAACAAATAAATAAGTTAATTATTATGCCTAAAATTCCACGTGCTATGTACGAACGAAACACAATAATTTTGAGTTGTTTTTGATTTTCTAAACAAACTCGAGCTTGTATACTGTTGGATGTGAGCAGACGAATAATGCGATAATGTATTTCACTTTTCAGAGACCTGTACTGCAGCGAGCAGCCAGATACATATGACTGCGAGACCAAAGAGAACGTAGACATAAACAAATTACAAAACCATCAATTCAAAGACGAAGACAAATTGTATTTCAGTAGAAAAAACTACAGTGAATTGTGCGAAATTAACGGTGACTTGCAAGGAGCCAGTAGTTTAGAATGGAATGGCGAAGCTTTGAAAGAATCTCCGGTTTGGTGTATGGACTTTTCCAATGATCTCATTATATTGGGCTGTGCGGACGGTAGGCTAGAAATGTGGGAGGCCGGGTCTGGGAAATTAGTGGTAAGTTTTTCCTTCATAAATATTCATTTCAGTTTAAAAGGAAATATCGTAAATAATACTAAAAAACCAAATGATTTTCGGGATTTCAAGATAGTTTACTCAGACCAATGCGACAAACTTGACACAATTATGGTTTTACTATCGCCGATCGAGCAGTTGACTTCGATCGATAGTTTATGTAATACCAAATCGACGTCTAAATTATTATCGATTACCAGTCGATATTGAGCAATCTAAGACACTCCATCAATCAATCGATTTTATTTGATGGCATCGAATCTGTAACAGCACTAAAATCTTCCTAAATTTGTTGATTTCAAATTGCACTAGACAATTGTTGGATTTCGACCTCTAAATTTTCGCACTTATTAAAAAAGGTGCAAATGCATATATTTTTTTATGTGATTCGATTTGTGGAACGATCTGACGCCCACCTGATGTTACGTGGTAACCGCCGCCCATAGACAACAGCAATACGACTCAAGTCCTCCCTACCAAAGTATGAGATGACCTAATTCACTTTGCCTAGCGTCCATCATCCCGAGACGGGGATGTTACATCTCATGCGCCTGCAATATCACTGACACCCACTCCCTTCCACCGGAACGCAGCAATACGAGTGCGTCACTGCTTGGCGGCAGATTACCAGGTGTGGTGGCAGTACCTCTCCGGGCGAACTTAGCACAAGTTCTACTGCTACTTTGGGTTGCTCCTTTCGCACCACCCGGGGGACACGTGTAGGGATTCAAAGGGTAATCATTTACGGACGCGAGCAACCCCAAATAAGTGTGAATTGCATTCCACTTCGTTTGAAATTAATATATTGTACTCGTAACTATATTTTTTTTTTTCTACAATTCACTTTGTATTTCAGAATGTATGGAGAAATTCAGAGGCGCGTAATCGAGATGCGCCCGGTTTGACGCACGTGAAAGCGTTATCCGGCGGTAGGCGACTTTGCGTCGCGTCTCTCGGCGGATATCTGACGCTGTTGCGACTCGACGCGTTCAACGCGACTAGCGGCGCCCAGGTCGACTGGCGGTTCAGTACCGCCCAGCGCAGGAGTAAGTGATAAACATATATAAAGTTAGAATAGGGTTTGAACAGACGTCAAACTTAGCGAAAATTACGTTTGACCTTATGTTTTGAATATTATTGACGTGTCCAAGCCATTTCTTTATGAATTCTATCGAAATAAAGTTTTTGACTTTGACATGCTCTAATTTGAATATTGAAATCAGTCACGCGACAGTGCGATGGCCCAGTAGTCCGGATCTCGAGTTGCAATCCGGATGTCGCTGGTTCAAATCCCGACGTACACCTACGATTCTACTTAAAAATTATACGCGCAATGCCATATCCTTAAAACAAAGGAAGACATCGTAAGTAAACTGACATTTCGTAGAACCAAAAATTTCCCCCGGCTCTAGAACCAGTGTGGGGAAAGGATTAAAGTGCGCCTCAAAGAGGCTCCTTTCGTACATTATGTTAGTGTTAATTGTCATCTATAACAACGATTCTGTCTGTATCCCACACGTGGTAATCTGTCGCCAAGCAGTGATGCACTCGTGTTCCGGTGGAGGAGACATCCCCGTCTCTGGGTGATGGAAGCAACGCAATGCGACTTGACTTGTTGTCATCTCGTACTTTGGTGGAGAGGACTTGAGTCGTATTGCTGTTGTCCATGGGGGGTGGTTACCACTTAACATCAGGTGGGCCGTCAGCTCGTTCTGTCCCCAACATTACATAAAAAAACGCTCACGCCAATGTGGGGTTATAAATTAATTAAATATAGTCGGTGTTTGACCCTCAGCGCACAAACGCACGGGCTCAGTGGGCTCGCTGAGACCTGCGAGGGAAGACTGCACCCGCGGGCGGAACTTCTGCGTCCAGTCTGAACTGAGTGATGGCGATGGTAACAACATACACTTGTCAATGAGTTCCAGTTAATTTAATTGTAGCTTACAAGTTACAAGTCAATGTATAAACGAAAAAGCACAAAAAAATTACAATCAAAAATGAATCCATAAATAATAATAAAATTAATAGCTAATAATAATCATTGATTTCACAGTAATGAGTTAATTTTCAATATTAAAAATAATTGATTAACAGTTAAATTATATGACATAGATGGTTTCCATAGAACCAGACAACTGATAGAATACATATATGCTTTTTATTTGTAAATACATATAAACAAACAGACACAGAACAAACATCTATATTCGTCACACAAATGTTTCTTCTGGGTGGGAATCGAACCCACGACCCGAGCTGTGAGGCCTGACCTGTCAATTGGTTCGACTGTGTCGCATATATATTTTAATGGTGTCGTTCGTTTTGCAGAGGTTGTGTGTGTGAGAGTAGCGCAGTGCAGACCGCACCAGCAGCCCATAACGGAGATGCAAAGCGAAGGCGGGCGAATACTGACGGGCGGCCAAGACCATGTGCTCAAGGTTGGTCCCCATGTTTTTATTCAATACTAGCTGCGCCCCGTGGTGTTACCCGCGGTGAATAAGTAATCCCACGGGACTTTTCCCAGATCAAAGTGGCCTATGTGTTAATCCAGGATATAAACTATGTTGGTACCAAATTTCATCCAAATCCATTCAGCCGTTTGAGCGTGAAAGAGTAAGAAACATCCATACAAACTTTCACGTTTATAATATTAGTAGGATTCGTGGCATCGAACAACTTTTAACAACAATACCACAAACATTTCCGCCGTACAACTCGCTTTGGCCGCATATTCCTGCCTAGCACTTGTCAACTTTGGAATAAGCTTCCTCCTGAGGTTATTCCGCTGAGGTACGACATGGGCCATTCCAAAAGAAAAGTCAAGAGGTTCCTACACGATAGGCAACAATAACTCTACTAAAATTCGTTCAGGTTCGACTTAGCATTGATGAACAGTAATTTTGTCTCTTTTTACTAAAACTGCTAAGTAAGAGACATGAATATTTTTAGACCCCCTACAAATTAAAACGTCGGGGTGTCGACGTGACAATTATCAAACTTATTGGTCAATAATTTGAAGAACACATACGCGAGCAAACGGCATTGAATTTCGGAATGTATTTGTTAAGTTACATGTATATCCTAATCTATGCCAAATGATTGGCCTCAACGGTTCAGTTGGTAGTAACTCTGCCTTCATTTTTAATTAATCTCTGCCTTTTGCACTGCAGATCGTGGGTTCGATTCCCTAACAGGGCAAACATTTCTATGATGAACGTAGATGTTATTGTGTCCAGGTGTTAATATGTATCTATGTATAACATGTATGAGTTGTCTGGTTCCCATGATAAAAGCTTTGCTTAGCTTACCTTGGGGCTAGATGGCGCTGTGTGAAATGTTCACTAATATTTTGTTTCTCTATTTTATATAAATTACGTTTCAGGTCTTCTCAAGTTCTGATTTGAACGCATTATTCACGTTGCACGGCCACTGCGGCCCCATAACGAGCAGTTTCATAGACCACGCTACGCCCACCATCGCGGGCAGCGGATCCCAAGATGGCTTACTGTGCGTTTGGGACTTACATACCGGTATGTTATTGGCAACAAGTATACTTTGAAAATATATACATACAATTATTGAAATTTTCTATACTAAATTCCAATCAAGAGTATTAATACTGGTGAGTTCTTAAAGCATCATGTGCAAGAAGCGGCAACTATTAGATTCGCTAGTAATGTAAACGTAATTTGTTATGTATATTTTATGTCCATAGTTGGTAGCCATTCAAAAGAGAAAGTGCACAGATACAATTGTAACAATCCGATTCTCCGATACTACGATTACTATCGTCCCGTCACTAGCGATAAGTGCAACACTCACCCGTTCCTCGGGGTAAAATACACGCACTATTTTAGGTATTGCAATGATTTAGCAGTAAATATTTTGATTGATAGTAGAATCCAAAAATATAAATTTAGTGTCTCGGCTAGCGACCGGTGAATCGTCAAGTGGCAGCCATGACGGTTAGAGATGGGACTCGCTGCACTTATCGCTAGTGACGGGACGATAGTAATCGTAGTATCGGAGAATCGGATTGTTACACAATAAACCCGAAAGTCATAGGCTTCAATATAATTGTTTGTACCTTTGTAATGCAATAACAATAAATATTGTATTGTCATTATTTCCATGACTTTCAGGTGCGTGCCTGTACAGTATGCAGGCGCACGACGGCGCGGTGACGTCACTCGCGTACACAGCCTCATACGTAGTGTCCGCTGGGGCGGACGAGAGGCTCTGCATATGGGACCGGTTCCAGGGGCACATGCTCAACTCCGTCCACATTGTGAGTACATTGTGTACCGTACACACGCAACGTGCACAAATATTGTATGTGTACGTTGATGGACATTGTCATGCAGCGCCATCTAGTACCAGAGTAGGCCAAGCATAGCTTGTATCTTGGGTACCAGACGACTGATATACATACTTACATACTTTTTTTATTATTATAATATCAAATATATAACTTGACCCTGGTTTTGGATTTTGTTATGTACTTTTAACGATGCAAGGATATGGCACAGCGTTGTCAGTATATCGTTAGCATTATGTTATTTTCATTTTGTTTGTGTGTTACCTGTAACACAGGTTTGTTTTTAAACTTATTTCAGGCACCAGCCTATCACAATGTAGGTTTCATTTAAGCATGTACTAAACTATTATTTACCTAGTACCTATTAACTACAATGATACCTGAAATTGTGAAGGAAATAAATGAATATTATTATAATTATTGTTTTCAGGGTCTCAACTACATGAGTAGAATGCTACCTCTCACGCACACGTTGCTTGTGATGGGTGACCGCAGTTGTCTCACGGCGTACGACCTGAGCAGCGGTGACGTCATACGACGAGTTCTATTAGGTAACCAGTAATTGTGTTTAAGCGACGGCCACACCGCGAGCTTAACTAAGCTTAGTTCACGTAGCCAAGCAACTAACGCGGTCTAAGCTAAGCCATGCGAGCTACAATATCAACTATGGATTAACACTGAAAACTGTAACTATTTCCTAAAGGATATAATGTAACGGTCGGTTGTCGCTCGTCTTTAATACGAAATTTTACTCACTTGTGACGTTACCTGCCCACTTATTTCAGTTAGCTCACTTAGCCCAAGCCTAAGGATCCTCTATGAGCCTCATTTTAATCCTTTCACTTCTTAAGTTCGAGACAGTGATACGATTGGTAGTAAATAGTACATAGCTTAGCTCTGTGGTATGCAAAAAGTAGCTAATAAGCTAAGGGAAGTTTATTAGCTCAGCTCGATGTAACCTTTGCTATATTATCACTCCGTCTACGTGGCACAAATAATGTCCATCATACCCGAGTTGCTGACCGCAGTACAATGGAACGGTCTTACCACATCTTACTATTCTTAAGTCTTATAGCTATTATTTTGGGTACAGGATCACCCTTAATATAACAGCTAGGCCATCGGCTCGTTAAAATTTTTATTTATTTTCCATATTTGGAAGCAAACAGTATATGAATAATTTAACGTAAAGACTTATAAATAACCAGCGACTCACTCCGTCATCGTACGCAATGTATTAATAAAGAAAATAAAAAGTGCACATAGCAATAAAGTAATAAGTCATGTTATTTTTTGACAAATCACCGTAGTTCAGCCATTTAGTACAAAATATTTACAAATTATGTAACAAATCTTCCTCGTTTATATTATATTATACTTTCTATTAGTGAAAACCGTATCAGAATCCGTTGCGGGTTAAGAAGAAGTAAGCGGAGAAACAGACAGACGGAGTGACATTATTTGATACCGTTTAGATCAAATTTTTAGTACATTTGTCCTACTTGTTTTATTTAGAAAGGCAGGTCCATTCCACTAAACTTTATTATTTTCAGGCCAGAGCGACGGCTGCATACTTGTGAGGCAAATCCTGCCTCTGAAAGATGCGATAGTCTGCGACTACGCGAACCAGTTGAGGATAGTGCGATTTCCCCTAGTTTCCAAACTATCTTATATGAAGAACGAGTGAACGGTACTTGGACATTTTTTTATCTAGTTATACTTTTAAGTGAAAACTATGAGGCATATCCGACTGACGTTATTTTGTTTGGTGACGTTGTGATTGTGAAATATACTGTAAAGAATGTATTCGTTAAGTGTAATATCGCAGTGCATCTTGTCAACTCCCGTCTCTGATGCTGTATCTCATTGCAAGTCGAACAAACGGGAACCGGTGTGGTCTCAACTGATCACACAAATTAGATTTACACTATCGTCCAACCCCCCCATACTCGATCATAACATTGTGAACCTTCTTCCATACAGTAAATTTAACAACTCTTTATTGTTGCAATTTTAACGCAGCTTTATCTAACCTTAGTAAGCATAGATTGCAGTATGGAAACTAGATAACTCGTCTCGTATATTATTTTAAACTTAAATGGTATTTGCTTCTTTATGTTAATTAGAATCAGCTTTGCCCTTACCATTCCATGGTTGGTGTTGAAGTTAAAGTTCTTGACAACTATACAGTCATCGAATAACTGATTACTATTCGTCAGGATGTAATCGATTTCATTTTTATACAGCCCACTAGGAGAAATCCACGTCCATTATTTTTTGTTTGCGATCTGAATATTCAATATTTTCAAATTGTTATCATAAACTAGTTCAGTTATTTCTCCAACTTTTGTTTATATTATGATCTATCTTGTGTGTCCGTGCACGTTATCCGGTAGCGCAGTACGTACGCGCGGTTCGATGCCGCCAGCATCCTACACATTTCGTGTTCGTTGCGGATTGCCAGTAGTATGTGACGAGGGATATTTTAGATTTTATTAGATTTGTTACATTTACCATGTTTTATTTGAATAAATTCATTATTAATATTATTATTATATTCTAATCAACTTATTGTGTGAAGCCGCGTTTGCTGCCAGTTCTACAATGTCCGCCGCTAATTATTCGTGAACTGCAGTCGAGTACACTGCGTCGCTGACGCCCACTCGACGGGAATATTCCGCTTTTGATTGAATCCTTCGAAACCTCCCGACGGGATACCTAAGCGTTCGCTAATGCTGAACTCATTCGACCCTGGAAGAGTCAAAAAGCTGTACTGTACGTAAAACTGAGCTGTAAGGCCAGTCAAATAGTTGGACGGGGGTTTGACGATAGTGTACACTCAGCGTAAGCTACGCTGATTGTTACCTGCTTCGGTACGACCGTTTTGTTTATAAACTTTATGTAGAATTTAAACAAATGCAACGATAGACTTCTGCTGTGTCTTATTATCTTACAATTTAGCTTTTAATCACAAATAATTTAAATAAACGTGCCTTTAGGTGTGTATGAATGTGTTTTGTGGACTTAGTTTCCATATTTTGTAAATATTAATCATATTTAGTATACCAAACTAAATGAGTGTATATTTATGGTAGTTTTAAGTTATATGCTAAATCTATCTTTATTACTAAGTATATCATATCACCTTGTGAGCGAAACACTTCTAGTCTCAAATACACAATGTTACTTTTGTTTACGTCTTACATATTACTTATGTTATTACTTATTATTTCTTCAGTCCGGGGTTATATTATTACGGTGATGCGTCAAATTCATATCGGTTTCATACATTTGACAATGTAATTAGCAATGCAATGCAACGCATCGTCTAGTTCTAACCAAAAACCAGTATGTGAATTTTGAGAGCAGTAGCGCTTACGCCAATTTCGTCCGGGGAAGTACTGCCACCATACCCATTTCAACCGCCGTTCCGGTTTGCAAGGTGTGGTTGCCGGTGAAATTACTGGCACGTAATCCCGAGGCGGAAGTAGCGTCAAACTTTGCTTGTAGAACAAAAATTGCAAAATTGCTTGTAGAACAATTTTGGACATTAGCGTTTCCATGAAATATACGTTTTTGGAATGGGGGCAAAGAGAAATTCACGCAAGATGCAATCAAGTTTATGAATCTTAAATTATACATGTTACAGTCGTAATACTTTCCCAGAACAGCCGAAGACACCAAATATAGGCCGGGGAGTGTGGTTATTTTGGAGTTCCGAGCGTGAGAAGTTATTGTGGCAGTAAGCCATGCCTTGTGGTACGTAGTAAAGTTCGTCAAACAACAAAGTTCGTCGTCGGCAAACAGCACACCCGGAACGGCACTCGGCTTTTATTCCTCCTCAAGTCCTGACGGGACTACGGCACGGTCTTAAACGTGTGTTATCGGGGCTCCGGGGCTCCGGAGGTAAGCTTCCTAGGTTATCGCATCTCGGAGAGCGGAACCAAACCTCTGGACACCAAAGTGCAGGCCATCCATGACTTTCACCCTCCAAAGGACGTTAGGTCCCTTAATCGTTTATTGGGCATGGCCTATTTTTATAGGCGATTGTATGAAATTTAATTTACGTAAAATAATAATCGCCCGTTACAATCTTTATTTTTATTTTACATTCCTTGATTCTGCTCAACGTAATACACAATAAATAACGCATCAAAATCTCTTTCAACATTCGAAGGAAAACCGGTATCCGTTACAGTCGATCGCCTCAAACCAGCATTCATACTTACCGACCCTACTGACGAAGACTTACCAACTCGCACCACACAACTCACCTCACAGAGCACCTCTACCATTTCCTACCACTACCGCGCCTAAAACAACTCTTTCTGGTCGACAGGTTCGATTCCCCGATTATTATCGACCCTAACCAGGTTAGGAAGTGATATGGGCTACTTATTATACACAAACATACATGTATCACAAGTCATGTTGTTTATTCGCTCGCCGCCGTCCGCCTAATTAACTATTATTGTTGTGTTGGATATTACTTACGCCGCCTGCCCACAGATAAGTAGACGTAGACAACACCCACACACCTTCACACCACTAACACCCAACCAACTAAAGTAATTATCATATAAGAAAAAAATAACTGTAGATTTTTAGTTTTGTTACTTTATGATAAGTTTAAGTGATGTATGTAAAATATTTTGACACATCGTTTGGGAACTGGTTTGATAAATGTGTTGTTAATGAATTCCCCACTTGTTCTGTTTCATGTGATTTTCCTAAAACAGCTTAACTGTATGATTTTCTGTATTACATATTTACTCCATTGTGTATGGCTGAACCAGTTCCTACTCGAATCAAAACATTTCGGGAGGTTTAAAACATAACTGAAAGCTTGACACAGATGACGCCACCGTTCCGTGTTCATATTGTTTCGTTGATACTTTGGTAGAGATTATTTAAAAGATAATAATGAAAATGTATCATCCTAAAAGAGTTGACGCAATCAAAAGATGAATAAAGAATAGGAAACCATTAACTAATGATAACGGATTCGATTGCAAGTTTAGTAATTAATACCATCATATGGAACTTCGCCCGCGTATATAGCCACCTGAGTAGAACAAAATGAATGTACTGTAGTAACTAAACGTAATGTGAAATACATAAAGTGTACATAGTTAAGTATGTGCACTTAACTATGTACATTTTATGTATTTATCCATAACTATGGATGTTGACGTGATGTTTTGTCTTTCAGATTATCTGAAAAATATTTTCGTATTTTTGTAATCCAAGGCTTTACAATATGTATTAATAATTTGTTTCTAATAGAAATTTATAAGAATGTCGATTTTAGTTACCTTTTAGTTTTGTCGGTTAAAGGGTAGCGCTAACTGAATCGAGTAAATATGTTGAACTCCAGCGACAGGTACTTACATAAAATATTAAAAGTAAAATATCATTCCTTTGTACCACTTCCGAAAACACAGTTTATGAAACAAGAAACATCGCTTTTCAATCAACCTGGTTTTATAAAAAATATTATTCCTACTAAGTTGTTTCTTCCCGTGCATTCATACAAAATATGACTTTCGTCATGGAACAAATGTAGAAAGTCTAGGAACAATGGATGAAGTAAGACTTTTAACGAACTTTATACGCATGGACTTTCATGCGTTCCTATAAAATTTATTGTTTTTTTGTATTACACTTCAACATCACAAATATTGTATCAGTAGTTTAATCGCTAATTGGGTTCTTTTTTTTCTCCGAAAACCTATTTTGATGTCCGCCGTTACCCAATTCGAGTTATTTTAGATTACATTTCGTGGGTTATTGTCGAGAATATTTTTCCTTGAGAAAGTAAGGAAATAAAAGCAGTGCTGTACTGTTTCATTGACCATATTAGTTAATGTTGTTCTGACGAAATTATATTTATCTGTAGCGTTACGACTGTTGTGTTAAAAAGATTATTAAAATTAGTTCCTAATTTTCTCCTGTTTCTTTCTAATATTTAACCTGTTTAAATATCTAATATATCCATTAGTGAATCTGATGAGAATGTCTGTGTGAGTGTTAAATTATAAGAGTTTATCATCACAATAAAACAATGATGCGTGACTGGTAAAGTTTATTTCCCTTAATGACCTAGTCTCAGAAGTCTGGCAATTTAGCCCGGGGCACCGTTGAAATCAATCGATCAATCATACGAAATGAAGTTGAAGTCTGTGTAGTGAGCAAATTTCCGGCAGAACGACGCAGCGCCCGCCGGCGCAATTTACATACAGTTTTGAATTACCTAGCCGCTAGATGCTCAAAAACATGATCAACCCAGTAAAGCGAGACAGCAAACTCGCACGCTATTTCACAAGTATACGATACTTGTGGCCTAAGTTGTCTATTACTGCACGGCGTTTAGCACCCTCGCTCCGTTCGGGCGCTAACTTCACGCCGTGCAGTAATAGGCAACTTAGGTCACGCGTATCGTAATGTACTATTTTTTTTATTGAAAGAAAATAACAAAAATGTGGCGTTTATTCTGTCGGTAAGATTGAAAAATATTATTCATATTACATCATTTTATCAGTATGTAATTCGTACTTAAATATAATTTCTAAAAAACAATTTATCAAAAAAAAAATACCGAGCAAAGCTCGGCCATCCAGGTACTAATATATAATAAATAGTAACTGATGGATCATGGACTTAATAACTCTGCCTGGTATATATAGTAAGCCAATGAGACAAAGATGGCGCGGAGCATTTACGAATCCAAAATGGCGCGCGGCCGCCAGGTGTCGCCACCGTACCGGAAATCCGGCGGTAAAAGGTACGAAATCGGAACAGGAAACGACGGAAACGGATATGCTATCTCAATATAAAGCTTCCAGTGAGGTAAGTATTTTAATATGCGTTTTATTTCAGGTAAAACGCTGACATTAAAAAAGTATATAAAAAAAAATTACAAATTGCAAATTCATCAGCAAATGCTTCGTCAAGAGTGTAATAAGACTTTTCAATTAACATTTATTTCTGAACACATCACTAAAATTTTTGTTTTCTAGATTGCGCACGCTGTGGTCAAGTTTACTAAATAATTTTACACTAACAATTAAAAAGCTTTTGCCGACTTTGGAACCTATAGACGCACTTCTCCCTATTCGAAAAACTAGATGAAAATCGATCTCCACACAGTTAATAAAAGTGATTATCTGAAGGTAAACTGGACAGTGTTTAAATAAAGAACAGATCTACCCCCGAGTGCACTCATGAAGCCGAGCACGCCGGCATGTGACGCTCAAATGGAAAGTCGCCGGATTGAAGTTGTAAATGATTTCATGAGAAATCTAAACTAATCATGTTCGAGAATCATCAAGAGTTCAGCTTGCTAGTAGAGTGCTCCTACAAATATCTACAGGCAATGGCAATAGCAATGGGCCTGCCAGCAAACGTAAAAGTGAGTTATAGGCAAACTTTGCCACGTGTTTTGAAAACTTGATACGCAGTAGAAGTTACTAGTAACTATTATGTGTATATTGTGTGCTAAGAGTTGCTACCATAACAATTTAGAGTGTAGAACAGCAGTGCTGCAACATTGCTGTGTTCCAGTTGGAATGTGGGTTTCGGTGAGATAGTCGCCACATGAAAAATTCCGTTTTCAACTGATGTGCGCAGTGTCATGCGACTTGGTTCTTTCTTTACTTAGATTGTATACAAGTTTTATTGCTGTATATTGGATAGGAAGCATTCCATTTTATTCACTACATATAATGTTACACAGATAACTGATAAATATCTATTTAAAATACAAAAAAGCTGCATGTTATTGTGTGATGTTTCCTTTCTAGAAAGAGCACCTGATAGCAATGATCGGTGCTAAGAGGACTGTCCTCCTTGCTGAGGAAGAATTGAATGAGATAGTGAACTTTGTCAGAATGGAAAGTGACAATGACTCGCAGACTGAGAATAATTTTCAGGTAATTGATATATTTTCTGCAGTTACTTGGTTACATAATAGGTTCTTGTCAGTTTAGTTTGTGCTAAAGCTGCCTTCAGAAGTGATCAGACATGATACCCAGCCTGTGCAAACATTTGTGTAATAAGTGTATACCTAGTAACTTAACTGGTATTGGACCTTAGTGTTAAGGTCTAATACCACATAGATATGCAACAGAGTTGTCTGGTTCCCACAGCACAAGCTATGCTTAGTTTGGGGCTAGGTGGCGCTGTGTGAAATGTCCACCAATATTCAATTATTTATTATATTTTTTTATTACTTAATTTCAACCAGAATCCATTTGTAAAAATCATCTAAACTGTATTAAAAAAAAGCATAAATCTTTCATTTCAGGTAGCAGAAGTGTCATCGACCAGCGTCTCTCATGATAGTGATAAGATAGTGGTAGAAGTGTCATCGACCAGCTCCAGCGTCTCTGATGATAGTGATAATATGGTGGTAGATGTGTCATCGACCAGCTCCAGCGTCTCTGATGATAGTGATACTATAGTGGTAGATGTGTCGTCGACCGAGCCTCTCTCCAGTGAACTCTGTCAGAATGGAAAGTGACCATGACTTGCAGACTGAGAATAATCTTCAGGTAATTGATATATTTTCTACAGTTACTTGGGTACATAATAGGTTCTCGTCAGTTTAGTTTGTGCTAAAGCTGCGTTCACAAGTGGTCAGACATGAAACCCAGCCGGTGCAAACATTTGTGTAATAAGTGTATACCTAGTTACTTAACTGGTATTGGACCTTAGTGTTAAGGTCTGTGTCCATGCCATCTGCAACACAGGGAATCCATTGCAGTGAGTAAACATTGTTTAATATTTATGAATATTAAACAATTTTGATAGTGTGGTATTTGATAGATAAAATACCACAATATTTTATGTCAGCGCACACCATTCAGTAGCAGTAGTACCTATAATAATATAATAATTTTATTTATTCAGACAGCTTAGGTCCATACATGTTAGTCTAGTAGTACCTATAGCAATTGAAGTTTTTATATCTGACTTACAGTTTCCTGCGTTAATTTGAGTAAAAAGCCTACTAAAATATATTCCATTACTTAAAAAGTATTAAGCTATTGTAGGTACATCACAATATGATCAGTAAGAGTGGAACTATAGTAAAAAATGTCACAGGAACAGGAATAATACATTATTTGCACCTTATATATTTAACATAGAAACTTAAATATAGTTGTGCTTAAGGTATATATAGTAACAATTTTAGTGAAAACAACTAGAACCTGAACTAAGACATTTAATTATCTTGTAATATATATTGTAATTATTTATTTATTTATTTTATTTATATAGGAAGAATCAGTATAGATATATAGCATGGTATAGATATGCAACAGAGTTGTCTGGTTCCCACAGCACAAGCTATGCTTAGTTTGGGGCTAGGTGGCACTGTTTGAAATGTCCACCAATATTCATTTATTTATTTATTATATTTTTTTTAATAATTAATTTTAACCAAACCCATTTGTAAAAATCATGTAAACTATATTAAAAAAGGCATAAATCTTTTATTTCAGGTAGAAGTGTCATCGACCAGCTCCAGTGTCTCTCATGATATTGATAAGGGTGATTTCTAAATGATACAAATAGTTGATTAGAATTTTGTCATAGTTTAAGGTTGATTATTGAGATATTAAAATGTGATCATTTGTTTGTCTCATGATGTCTATAAGATTGATTTAGTTTTCTTGTTATTGCGAAATAGTTGATTTAAATTTTGTCATAGTTTAAGGTTGATTATTGAGATATTAAAATGTGATCATTTGTTTGTCTCATGATGTCTATAAGATTGATTTAGTTTTCTTGTTATTGCGAAATAGTTGATTTAAATTTTGTCATAGTTTAAGGTTGATTATTGAGATATTAAAATGTGATCATTTGTGTTTGTCTCATGATGTCTATAAGATTGATTTAGTTTTCTTGTTATTGCGAAATAGTTGATTTAAATTTTGTCATAGTTTAAGGTTGATTATTGAGATATTAAAATGTGATCATTTGTTTGTCTCATGATGTCTATAAGATTGATTTAGTTTTCTTGTTATTGCGAAATAGTTGATTTAAATTTTGTCATAGTTTAAGGTTGATTATTGAGATATTAAAATGTGATCATTTGTGTTTGTCTCATGATGTCTATAAGATTGATTTAGTTTTCTTGTTATTGCGAAATAGTTGATTTAAATTTTGTCATAGTTTAAGGTTGATTATTGAGATATTAAAATGTGATCATTTGTTTGTCTCATGATGTCTATAAGATTGATTTAGTTTTCTTGTTATTGCGAAATAGTTGATTTAAATTTTGTCATAGTTTAAGGTTGATTATTGAGATATTAAAATGTGATCATTTGTTTGTCTCATGATGTCTATAAGATTGATTGAGTTTTCTTAATGTTGCAAATAGTTGATATGAATTTTGTCATAGTTTAAGATTGATTATTGAGATATTAAAATGTGATAATTTGTGTTTGTTTTAATTTGTTTCCTAACTTAAATTTCATTTTTACTGCACTTTAGTGTTTGAATTGTTTTCTATGAAAAACAACGTATTTCCACATTATACATATACCTACTAACATAACATTACAGCAAGAGTGTCTGAACAGTTAATACTTAGGAACATAATGTTCTGTCGCTTTCTTTGCTTTCTCATTTGGCCTGTCTCCATGTTCTTATGTGGGAAATGCTTGTTGAATGTGGTTAAGCTAATATTGTCCTATACTTGAACATAAAAAGTAAGTAGGTACTGCAACGGTGGTGGTGCTACCTTGTTAATTTACCATAATCGTTTATGAATAACTAGCTGTTGTTCGCGTGGAATTCAGTATTATCACGCACCCCTATTTTACCCCTCGGAAAAGTAGCCTAAGTTACTCCTTGTTACGTCAGCTATTTGCCAGTGGAAGTCCAAAATCGATCTAGCCATTTCAGAGATTAGCAGGAACAGACAAACACAAAAATTTAAAAAAATATATTGTTTTTGTGTAATATGTACCGTGTACCTATACGTCCATATGCACTTAGTAAAAAGCGGTTATTTTGTTATTACAAACAGACATTCCAATGTTATTTATTTGTATGGATTGTCTTTTCAGTAATCCGGTCAAATTTGACAGCACTGCTAAGTTAACAGGCATGTTAGTTGATCACAGATTTGACAAGGATTTCGGAAATCGGTCGTAAGAAATACATATCTTCCATTTCAAGAGAAACAGATAATTAAAGCAGACGAGTTTTGGCGCCATATTTCGAAAATAAAAAAGGATTCATCGGAAATGTTTCGTTTAGTGGCCCAATTTGCACAAATTTATTAACATTGCCACACAGCAGCGCCAATACGAAGCGGCTGTTTTCTGCAATAATCTTAATGAAAACAAACATAAGAAACAGATTTTCCACTGAAACGCTAACTGTCCTACTTTTTACAAAAAGTATAAAAAAGAACAGCGAACCTTCGCAAAAGCACCTTAATTTTTTTTTACAAATATATGTATAAGTTTTATTTGCCTGAGGCTGAAATTGATGAAAATGAATAAATTGCATAATAAAACACTCGTTTTATTTAGTTGTAGCTACCCTACTCTCTTCATTTTACTCAGGAAAAGTACGTAGATCTACGAACTTTTCATCTGAAATTTTTACTAAATCTACGTAATTTTCTAATGTGTTCTACGCCTTTTTCAAAATCCGAGTTGGCAACACTGATCGCATCCCTAATTCATACCGCGCTTTCAATTTCTCCTTTCATTTCGTTATCACGTCTGCGAGTGTGCGGTGTTGTTGTGCCCTATATTATTTAATTCTTAGTTTATTCTGTGTAAAACATTACAATTACAACTGACATTTGTAACCTTTATACTTTATATAAAACGAAACTATTTGTGACATAAAAATGGCAGAGTAAGTATATCTTGTAACATAAAATAATCAAACTTTGAGAATGACTTTCAGATTTCATTGAGTACGCAATTTATTCCTTAGTTTCATGTATTTTAAATTAAATTATCAAACTATAACTTGTAGTTTCTTTAAATTGTAATATTTAAATACTTATTAGAAAGTTTTGTAAAAGACTTAGATGGGTGAAGATAACATCTAGGTAGGTATTCTGAAGTCATAGCACTGGGGAACCACTTTAAACAGTACTTATATGATTACTATGTATAAAATTAAAAACCTACATATACCTAATGTACTCTAACATAACCTCACACTTAACAAGGTTATTTCAAGGTGAATATAAACAGGTACTTTCCACTAGTCACTGGACACTTGTATTTAATTAGCAGGCTAATCTAAACAATTGAACTTGAAATCCCTGAATTAAGTTAGCCATTTACATATGTGTGTGTGTGTGTGTGTGTGTGTGTATGTGTTGTGCATTCTCTTAAAATACATGATATAATAGTGGGTTTGATTTCCACCATGACAAACATTTATGTGAACAATATACATGTTGTTCTGTTTCTGGGTGTTAATAAGTATTATTTGTAAATATTTAAAAAAGTATTCTATCAGTTTCCTAGTCCCCATTGTTTAAGCTATGTTTATTATTGGGCAAGGCAGGTGAGAGTTATCAAAAATAAAATGTTCTAATTGGTAAGAAACATTAAAATGGTTATTTTTTTAGGGTTAAAGCTGACATTGCCCTTATTGGCCTGGCCGTCATGGGCCAAAACCTAATTCTGAATATGGATGACCACGGATTTGTTGTGTGCGCTTATAACAGAACTGTTGCAAAGGTAACACTTATTTATTTATTAAGCACACAAACATCATATATATTACACAATTTTCACCATTCTGATATATATGACAAATATAAGTGTACATAACATTTACCATAACACTCATAGAAAATTAAAAAGGAAATTAAGCACTTAAAACTAAGAAAGTTAAAATGAAACAAGTAAGACATAGATAAGAAAAGTAACACATACAAATTAAATTAAGCAGAAGAGCCAAAGTGGCTCAGTAGTAACTTTTTGAACATTTGTATTTTGGAAAATATATCCAAGTTTCCACTTCCCCACTTTAATCCACTTTAATACACTTACAATATATTCCTGTATTTATTGGAAAAAAATCTTTTATTATATATTCTTGTATGATTTTACTGCTTTTTTTGCTATAAGTTGTCCTGTAAGAAAAATTCTTGCTGCACATCTTTCCCTGAGCAACATAATTCACAAATGGAATCTGCTACCGGACAATATTATTTCTGATATGTAATATGAATCCTTTAAAAAGAGACTCCATACCTGGCTATGAAGTACAAAAATAGTGCTTCAAAATTGAAACAAACAATAAATGAATTCATACTAACACTGCATATGAAGTGGTCATATCAGCAAAAGCTGCTCGATCCTAATGAAGTCAAAAAGATTTGCGAAATAATGTATACAGTATTGTTAACTTATGAATTAAAATGTGTATTGCAATTGAACTAACTTATGATATTTTTGTAGGTTGAACAGTTCTTGCAAAACGAGGCCAAGGGAACAAAAGTTATTGGAGCAAGTTCGTTAGAGGACATGGTCTCTAAACTGAAGACCCCAAGAAAGATAATGCTGTTAGTAAAAGGTAAATTGAAACAATCTTTTCTGCTTTTGAAATATTTATGCTGACTTTCACAACTAATTATAATAATAAAAAAATTATAATAGTATATAAAATAAGGTGCTATGAATCATAGTTAATAGCTCATTCTAACTCTCATACTATATGCACAATATCTTGGTGTACTTAGTTATTCGTACATATTTTTCGTGGATGCCACTGTAAACATACATAGATTCACAATTGAATCCCTGGAGAGTTAAGCAGAGCTACAGTGAGCCACTTTACACTTTATGGTTACACTATTGTATAAGTGTAAACATGATGAGGGTTGTGTGAGATCGTCGCAGCCATTGTTTTCTCACGATAACTGTGCTAACATTTTGTTCCACTAATTCATTCCTCAATAACCCACCAAGACAAATCTTATACCAAGAAATTACCAACAATTCCAGGCGACATAGGATAATATATAATATGAAATAATTTTGATAAAATATATTCAGTATTTATAATATTTATTTATTTATTTATTTATTTATTAAGGCACACAATATACATTACAAGCAAACAATATAAATATTAATCTAGAATACAGTTTTGATCTGGCTTGGAACATAACAGATGTGCACACTGCAAAAACCACATTTAACAGTGTTAAGCTAATAAAAGAAATGAAATGTTCAGGAACTTAATACTAAAAAGAATGAAGTACTTCCCAAGACTAAAAATACATACAACAGGAAAAAGGTCACTACTACAAAATTAATGTGTTCTCATCCAATAACTATAATAGTAAAGTATAACACTACATTACATTAATTCCCAGCTGGGTCAGCAGTTGATCAGTTTGTAAAAATGCTGATTCCCCTCCTGGAGAAGGGAGACATAATCATCGATGGTGGAAACTCACAGTACACCGACACTCAGCGGTGGTGTAAAGAACTTGCGCCCACCGGCATCCTCTACATTGGAATGGGAGTGAGTACTGTGATTACTACAGATACCAGATTACCACGCCTGGTAATCTGCCGCCAAGCAGTGATGCACTCGTGTTGCTGTGTTCCGGTTGAAGGGAGTGGGTGCCGGGGAAATTGCAGGCGCATGAGACGTAACATCCCCGTCTCGGGGCGATGGACGCAACGCAATGTGACTTAAGTCATCTCGTACTTTGGTGGAGAGGACTTGAGTCGTATTGCTGTTGTCCATGAGCGCCGGTTACCACTTAACATCAGGTGGGCCGTCAGCTCGTTCTATCTCCAAAATGTTTTTTTTTTTATAAATATTTAAGTAAACCCTTATATTTTTTATTCATCATTAAGTTAATCGCATATATTAAAGTAAGCAATCACATTCATAAGCATATGATATACAAATTCCAACATATGCGCACTCATTTACGTCTCAAAGACGTATGGTAATTTTTTGTGTATAGAAAAGTAAAGTTATCTTTCTAGGGTTAATGTATCTGCTCGTTTATAGATATTCTATATTATTCATTGCCTCAGAGTGGATTATTACGAAAAGATAGGAATTGAATAAAAATCAACTTGGATGACGTCACACCGTGACGTGACGCCTTATTTTTTCAGTTTGCGTAAATAATATAAATTAACGATAATAGTTCATATTGTGTACATTGATTAGTCATGATCGTGAATTTTGAAACACCTGTTCTGATAAAGATTCTCAGTATAGGAAGTGATTTTATTGATTGTGGTCAATAACCCAATGCATTGTTGATGAAACATTAACGCTTAATTAAAGTTACGCTAAACAGTAAAATTAAGTTATGCAATTGGTTAGTTTTTGGTTAACTCTTGTTCAGTAAATATTGAACCAGCTCCGCTAGCTAAATATATTATTTTTATACACATATCATCTCATGAAGATGATTAAGACTAGATCGGCGTCAATTCATTTATAAGTTAACATAAACAGGCCTCGCTGCTTAGTCGTTAGTGGCTGTGCCTTCTGCGCTCGTAGGTTTGATTACCACTCCACCAAAATATATTTTTACATAAAGTTTTTTCTCAATCAAGTCGTTTGTTCTGTATTTGGGTTTTAATATGTATGTATTTAGGAAAATATATTATATCAGTATTCCATCATTTGTCCGGTTCCAGTAGTACAAGCTACTGCTTAGTTTGCGTTTCGAGCAGTTTGGAGCAGTGTCCAGCAAATTTCCACTAATATATATATATGTTTTGTTGTGATAGGTGAGCGGCGGAGAGGACGGCGCCAGGCACGGTCCTTCTCTGATGCCCGGTGGCCATCCAGAGGCGTGGGAGCATGTCAAACCTATCTTCCAGGTAAAACATTCCACCTTCACGTTACGGGCGCATACGATGCGGCTTGGGTCCTGCCGTACCTGTGTAGGCGAGGACCCAAGTCGTATTGCTTGTTATGGGCAGAATAGGTTAAGGTACTACTATGCTTTGTTTTTTCTTAAATAACGTATGTTACGATAAATGATGTAGGTTTCGGGGCGGTGCCTCCCTTGTTAATATACGCTACACGGTATATATTAATATATATATTTATAAACGATATATCTTAATATATATCACACACACATGTGTTAGTTTTTATGGTATTTATTTTCTATGGGCCATTAATTGTATATTTTTGTATTGTAGTATAATAATAATAATAATAATATTGGTGGACATTTCACACAGCGCCATCTAGCCCCAAAGTAAGCTAAGCATAGCTTGTGTCATGGGAATCAGACAACTGATATAATACTTATATACTTTTTTTTTGTAAATAAATACATATAATACACACTAACACCCAGACACAGAACAAACATAAACTAAACTATATTCGTCACATAAATGTTTGTCCTGGGTGGGACTCGAACCCACGACCTACCTCACAAGGCAGTTATTAACCAACTGAGCTGCGAGGCCAGTCAATATTTAGGATGAAGTAAACTGATATTACTATTATAATTATAAAGCCAGGACAAATAACCACCAACCAAATAAAACCAACTAATCTGGACGATTTGGGTCATTGTGATTGCGTCATTTGGTTGTGTTTACGTGGTGGTTGGTACGATTTGTTATTTGTTAATGACTTGTACTAACCTATTATAATGCGCGTTAATATGTGTGTGTTGAGCAGGCGATATGCGCGCAAGTTGACGGTGAGCCGTGCTGCGACTGGGTCGGGGAGGACGGCGCCGGACACTTCGTCAAAATGGTGCACAACGGCATCGAGTACGGCGACATGCAGCTCATCTGCGAGACTTACAATCTCTTGAAGGACGTCCTAGGTAATGTGGCGTAGCTCCGCCTTACGCGCTGCACGTCTTCGATTCCCACTCAGGACATACGGTGATGTTTTTTCCGTGTCTGGGTCTTAATATATAAATAAATAAATATTGGTGGACATTTCACACAGCGCCATCTAGCCCCAGAGTAAGATAAGCATAGCTTGTGTCATGGGAACCAGACAACTGATATATAAATACTTATATACTTTTCTTTTGTAAATACATACATATAATACATATTAACACCCAGTCACAGAACAAACATCAATGTTACATATGTAACATAAATGTTTGTCCTGGGTGGGAATCGAACCCATGACCTACAGCTCAGAAGGCAGAGTTACTAAGCAACTGAGCTATGAGGCCTGTAGTATATGTATTTAAAAATGAGTTATCTATCAGTTTTCCAGTTCCCACAGTAAATGTTATGCTAGATGGCGCTGTGTAATGTGCCCACCGATATTTATATTATTCACTATTATTACAGATTGTGAGCAAGGATTAATGGCACAAGTATTCGACGAATGGAACAAGGGTGACCTGAACTCGTTCCTCATTGAGATCACCAGGGATATACTGAAATTCGTGGATACCGATGGTAAGGTTACGTCAAGATTCTATTATAACTACACAAGTGGCCGAAAAGAGACATATTTTTGCTTATAAGAACAGAAAACACGACTACAGCAATTAAATTTCGCAATAAGAAACTCAGCAGTCTCATAATTTTACTGGTCACTAATTAGAAAACATGATTACTAATGGAATTACGGAAACTAGCCAAGTTCCAAATTGTATCGGCTTTCCTATTGTATTATCCAATAGGATACAATTTGGAAATGATTGTTTCTGCATACTGATGTTTCTAACCGAATAGTATCTCTGGCATGGGTGCCGGGGTAGTTACACAGGCTTGAGTCGTTCCGTCTCAATGTGTTCAAGGTGTCGGGTGCTGTGTGGTGTGACTGAGTCTTTAGTTAGCTCAGGGAAAGATCTAAGGCTCATGTTCGTTATTGGCAGAGCTGAATATCATTTCGGCTAGCAGACATTTTGCACACAGACGACAAACGCTAAATATTCACTGGCTGGCTGGCCTCCCAGCTTGGTGGGTAGCAATCCTGCCTCTGTAGATCGTAGGTTCGAATCCCACCCAGAACAATCATTTTTTGTAACGATGACAGATGTTTGTTCTATGTCTGGGTGTTAATATGTATGTATTTACATAAAAGTATTCTATCAGTCATCTAGCTCCCATAGTAAAAATACGCTAAGATTGAAGCGTTCATCCAGGTGTTGTGTAAACAAAATGAAGTACAGGCGAATGTAAAATATATATGACTAGCTGTTGCCCGCGACTTCGTCCGCGTGGAATCCGGTTTTATCACGCACTCCTATTTTATCCCTCGGAAAAGTACCCTAAGATACTTCTTGTTACATCAGCTATCTGCCAGTGAAAGTCCCGTCAAAATCGGTCCAGCCATTTCAGAGATTAGCCGGAACAAACAGACAGACAGACAGACAAAAATTGTAAAAAATGTTGTTTTGGTATATGTACCGTGTATACATCCATATGCACTTAGTAAAAAGCGGTTATTTTATTATTACAAACATACACTCCAATTTTATTTATTTGTATAGATATATGTTGTTATTATACTTACTTGTTACAATTCAGATTGACAATTGTTTTGTTATTTGTTTTTAGAATTGTAATGTATATATATAAATAAATAAATACCTGTGCAGGCAATTACCTCCTACCGAAGATTCGCGACACAGCCGGTCAGAAAGGGACAGGCAAGTGGACCGGAATCGCTGCCCTTGAGTACGGAGTTCCAGTCACGCTAATTGGAGAGGCAGTGTTCGCTCGCTGCCTCTCCGCACTCAAAGGTAACGTAACATCCCCGTCTCGGGGTGATGGACGCAACGCAATGCGACTTGAGTCATCTCATACTCTGGTGGAGAGGGCTTGAGTCGTATTGCTGTTGTCCATGGGCGGCGGTTACCACTTAACATCAGGTGGGCCGCCAGCTCGTTTCATCACCTACATAACATAAAAAAAATATACCTTCTGAGCCTTGAGAATCGTCATTCGATGGAATTTTTCGTTAATTGATATATACTTATATATGATAGGCTTCAGATCAGTTGGTAGTAATTGCCTTCTGCGCTGTAGCTCGTGGGTTCGATTCCCACCCATAACAAATATTTGTGTGACGAATGTTTGTTCTGTGTCTTGGTGTTAATATGTATTATATTTATGTATGTACAAAAAAGTATGTATATTCCATCAATTGTTTGGTTCCCATAGTACAAGCTATGCTTATTTTGGGGCTAGATGGCGCTGTGTGAATTGTCCACCAATATTATTATTATACTTATCGGATTTGTCGGCTCAATAAGTGTGTTTTTGCAGAGTTTTTTAACCGGTGTATATATAATTGGCACGTGAAACATTCCACCTTCACATCTCAGAGTTACGGGCGCATACGATGCGTCTCGTGGTACCCGAGTAGGGTAGGACCCATGTCGTGTCGCTTGTTATGCGCAGAGATTACCAGTTAACACTGGGTGAGTCATCTGCTTATTCCGTAACATAAAGCTAAAAAGATATATCAAGCTATAACTGTAATAAATGATATCCACCTTATAAAAGAGTTGTCAATTATTGTAGCGTTGTCAAAATCAATTTTTCATAATGTTCAAGAGGAGAGACTGCAAGCCAACAAAGCTCTGCCCGGAGCTACGGACGGGTTCACAGGCGACAGAGTGGAGTTCTTGCAACGCCTGCACAAGGCGCTTTACGCCAGCAAGCTGATATCCTACGCCCAGGGATTTATGTTGCTAAGGGAGGCCGCTAAAGTAAGTTGCACCTGCTAATAAAGTGCGCCTTAAAGAGGCTCCGAAGTCCAAGTTTGGTACTGCTACTACTATACTGTTGTACTAGTGTGAAACAATTTTAAGTGCGCCTCAATGAGGCGCCTTTCGTGAACTTGACGCATGTCTTCGAATTTTTGGTTCTAGGACATGTCGGTCTCCTCTTGATGCTTACCTTCACCGTTTTGCTTACAAGAAGCTCCTGGCGTTCATACGGAATGCCATCGACACCATGACCATCGACCAACTTCTGCAGACCTTGAAGTACAACTCAAGGGCTATTCATTCTTGAAATGGTCACCCTGGTTAACGAGACCTCTGCCCGGAAGACTTGCAGGCCTTTCTGGCGTGGCAAACGCAGACCCTGGGAACTACTGGCAGCTGCTTAAGGGTATTAACTCCCTGCAGATGAGCTTCGCAGAACTAGTAATTTACGCCAAGTTCGTCCAGGGAAGTACTGCCATAAAGCATAATGCATCCGCGTTACTGTGTTCCGGTTTGAAAGGTGTGGTTTCCGGTGAAATTACTGGCACGTGAGACGTACTATCACGTCTCAGTTACTGGCGGATACGATGCGACTTCGGTCGTGTCGCACCTTGATAGGTAAAGATCCAAGTCGTATAAATTTTTATGGACAAAGTTACCACTTAACACCAGGTTAGGTAGGTTAGGTAACATTTAAGAAAATGTGACCTAACCTAACAAAATTCGTGTCGGGTTGATATTGCATTTAATAATTACACTGATTATCAACATTATGTAATGCGCGTGATTTGATGATGACCGAGCGTTGTCTGTATCGGCGCTGAGATGACTTTTATCTAAGGTCGTTGGTTCAAACTGTCGTTAAGAGTAAAAGTCGGTAGGCGGACCAATTGAGAAATATGCCTACATATTATGTCACTTTCGCACTGCAGACACTCAATGCAACTCTGTCCGTGTGAAAGTCGAGGATTGCCTGGATTCCACGTCAGTGGCCCAATTTTGATATCCTCATTCGTTTTGTTTTCAGAGTAACAACTGGAACCTGAACAACGGAAGCATCGCACTGATGTGGCGCGGCGGATGCATCATTAGAAGCTCTTTCCTCGGCAACATCAAGGTAACCCCTTAAGAAGGGGATGATCCAAGTCGCGCATTACTTGCTTGTTATGGGCAGAGGTTACCATTCAACAACAGGTGGACCATCTGCTCGTTCCGTAACTGTAGTACGTTAAAAAATAATCAATAAATATTGGTGGATATTTCACACAACGCCATCTAACCCCTCACTTGTGCTATGAGAAACTAGATAACTTAGAATACGTATTTTTGAAGGTGGCATTTATTTGTGATTCATCAGTACCCACACCTTACAAACCCGAGCACTGGCAGAAATAGGTATAATGGCAGTAGGTACTTCACCAGACGAGTTTATCGCAAATTCTCCAAAACAAGTAATGTATTTGAATTCGTTCGTACGACTTACCGATGTTTCTACTTACTGTTGTCTTACATTCCTCTCTGGTCTGCTGCGACAGATTATGCATTCATTCTCAGGCATTGGAATATGGCGAGGTGGGAACATTTCTCATGAGCTGAAAGTAAACATCCATGGCATACGCTCGATTTCGTCTGTCGACTTGATATAATATTCAATGGATCTACTAATACAGCGTTCATCTCCACTGCAGTGTAGATTATGATATCATTCAACTTATATAACAACTGACCGTTGTGAATTTTTGAATGTGTATTAGGAACTATCCGACGGCCTGTTTGGTGGTAAGAGGCAACCTCTCAAGCGGTATGACTTGGGCCTTCCCCTTCTTAGGATTTTTACTGTGATGCTGGTGGCGGAACGAGCTGACGGCCCACCTGATGTTAAGTGGTAACCGCCGCCTATAGACAACAACAATACAACTCAAGTCCTCTCCGCCAAAGTACGAGATGACTTAAGTCGCATTGCGTTGCGTCCATCACCCCGAGACGGGGATGTTACGTATCATGCATGTTGAGAAGAGGCATGATACCCTTAAATGAGGGATTGCTTTCTTTTCGCGCGAAAATAAACCTAACAAAGTTCAAGTTAATATACCTATAGATTCAATACAGCAAACAACTCCAATCGGTAATTCACTCACCTCAGAACGACCTCTGCGGCATTGTGATAATGCCGTCGTCACGCGTCGAGGTCGCGGTGTCAGGGCCAGACTTATCATGCACGCGCATACAGTTATTTTAAAATTGATAGCTACTTGATGGCGATAAATTTTTGAAATGCATAAGATCAATCTTCATTCATGAAATACGTGTGACTTATCGTATAAATTAACGATTTTACTTTTAAATAAGCAATCATGAAACTAAAACATAATTGTATACCAATAAATTCTTAATATACCACGTATCATTAACATACTAAAATGTTTGGTTTCCTTCATATGTCACATTCGCCTGTCGTCATGATTACAATAATAATAGCTTTAATTAACATGAATGGTTTTTATTTATCGTAATAATAGCATCGGTTGACTATCGACTGGCTTCAGCTCAGTTGTATTTCTGTTTACTCTGCCTTCTGCGCTGTTGGTCGTGGGTTCGATTCCACCCAGGACAAACATTTGTGTGACGGACATAGATATTTGTTCTTTGTCTGGTTCCCATTACTAATGCTTAGTTTGGCTCTGTGTGAAAATGTCTACCAATATTTATTTAGTTACAGTAACGTATGATATATTCGTTTTGCCCGTGAGTTAGATATCCGAACGTCTCACGCAGGCGAACCTTCATTGTAAACGTACCCGTTTGTTAGAAGGACAAACCTGATGGTGAATTGACTTACCCTAACAATTTCAAGGCCTAGGGACCGATATCTCAAAAGGGATCTGACAAAACATACATACCGAGTGCTTATGCAAGTATAACAGAGGCAATCAGACAGAAGAGTTTCGATCTTATGTTTTAGCTAGGGACGGTTTAGTGCAGTGGGACAGATGCATGTTGTACATTCGAAGGGCTCCGACAAAACCTTCCCGCCCGTCGCGGTCCAAATCAGGTAGCGGTCCCGGCTGATCCCTAACTACAAAACAAAAAAGTGTATTATGCTATTCCCATATCTTCTGATGAATACGCTGTTACGTAGGTAGACGACGCCGCAAGACCCAACACTGCTTGGATAGGACACATTGTCAAACAAAAAATGCATTATTTAAACCATTTTTTTCCCGGGTGTGCCATTAGGGCGAAAATATTATTTAAGTGACTGCGGATAATAGGAAACATACCAATTTTTGTACCTAATTTGTGAGGTTAGTCCCAGATGTTGAACAATCATTTGTCGTACCTAACGTGGTATTTTGGCTTAAGTTTTTTTTCATACGCAGGTTTAAAACTTCGTTTTCAAATTACAACATCGTGTAGAGTAGCATTTTGGAAATATCCTTGGATAGCCAATTAAAAAACTGTCAATGCACATAATGATCTGAATGGTTTGTCAGTTCGAGAATCTAAATTCTGTGCACTCACAGACTGACCAACTTGTGCGCATTAGTTGTATTTACTTATCTAAGTGTTCCATTATTTCAAGGATCCTTTTGATACAAGGATCTCTGAAAAGAATATGTCGACGTAGTTATTTAAATCATAGGGATCATCATCAAATAAAATTAAAAGATTATTCTAAACATTATACATTGCACGCGATGCCTAAATAAATAACAGATTATCATATTTTGGCTAGACAAGCTCTACCTGCGATCGTTTTATACGTTATTAACTTAATATTATATTCGAGATAAATATCAGCTTCTATTGTGTTATGGGCATGGGATATAGCTTTATATTAGATGATCTTTTCACCCACCTCGTCCTGCCACTGAATCAGCTGATTGTTTCGCAGGAGGCATATACGAATAACCCTCAGCTGACTAATCTGCTGCTCGATCCGTACTTCAGCGTGCGCATCGCCGCCGCTCAGGGCTCGCTGCGACACGTGGTGTCTACGGCCGCGCTCATCGGCGTCCCCGCGCCGGCCTTCTACGCAGCTCTGGCCTTCTACGACGGATATCGCTCTAGTGTCCTGCCTGCTAATCTGCTGCAGGTAACGTTAACTAACCTGCTCTAACATTACTGCGTAGCGCATCTCTGCTGCGGCATGTGGTGGCTTCTCGGTCACATCGGGCAGATGTGCTGCTCGGTAACCTTCCAGGTGATGTTACAAAGCACCTACCAGTGTCTGGAGCTGGACCCGTGCTTCATCAGGGCATCGCCGCGTCGCAAGGTTTGCTGCAGCATGCGTATGCATGGCTCGTCAAGCTGGTTATTGCTATCGCGTCGATGTTCTGCACAC
Source organism: Chesias legatella (assembly GCA_947359385.1). Taxonomy (NCBI): domain Eukaryota; kingdom Metazoa; phylum Arthropoda; class Insecta; order Lepidoptera; family Geometridae; genus Chesias; species Chesias legatella. The sequence goes on along the minus strand of OX375762.1, from coordinate 10,258,283 downwards.
TAATCTACTGCAAGTAACAACTAGTAATGATATATTCAAATTAGCTTGACGTGTTGTGTCGTGATGCATCAGTAGGTATAAGCCTGCCTGAATCATAACATTCCTTACACTCTATTTTGTGGCAGCCACAAATTAAGAGATGGAAGACAGATACCGAAGCTGGTAGGACCCGGCTCTCCACATGGTATGAGGCTGCTGAGACGTTGCTGTCTGACACCATCATTCTTCATTACCAAGGGTTTAGCTTAGAATCACGATCACGTCAGCTTCAGGACTTTGACCCAACCATGAATTAGAATAATGCGTTGGAGGGTTCAAAGTAGATCTATGCATGCCATAGAGAAATCGAGATGATCTGATATTGATGTTTATTTACAGGCCCAGCGGGACTACTTCGGCGCCCACACTTATGAGTTGATTACGAAGCCGGGAGAGTTTGTGCACACCAACTGGACCGGCCATGGAGGCAACGTGTCTGCTTCTACTTACAACAACTAAACGTTTCCATAACAGAAATATTACAAGAATCAATGGAATTTTGCTTGGGACTGTGATCAGGATAAAAGTTCTATGGTTTTTGGAATTATTTACTGTTTATCAAAACAGACTGTTACATATATAACGAAACATTCCTTTTTGTATTTACTATGGTATTCACCTGGTTAAAATAGTGTAAAAATGTGGTGCTTTGTAATTGTTGAGGAGTTAAATATTTAATAAAACTGCTTTCATTTAACTGACCATTTTTTTCTTAATTTTATGGCTTCTATCTATCTATAAAAGATTTCTTGCATTATTCGACGCAAAAAAGTAATAGCCTAGATGTAGTCGAGTGGGCTAAAGTGCGAGTTAGTATTTTAATGTAAACTCTGATATAATCAGGAAATATTCTACTACTTGAAACCACTGCTAAATACTCATCGACACGGTTTCTTACCAGCAAGATCAAAGACTACGAAACTTTTAGTTTACGTGACTCATATTAACTAATTGAAAGAGATAAATGCGAAGTGCGAACCAAACGAACCTACTTTACTAATGCGTTCGATGTAGTTGATGAGACTACTTATAATACAAAAGTTAGGCCATGCAAGAGTTTGTCAGTACAGTATTTCCCATAAGAGGTTGAAGGGTGCACAGGAGTTTCAAGTTGGATATTCTCGGTGAAGCGTGGACATGAATAGGAAAGATAAATAAATTCATTTGGGGGGCCCACGTTGCTCGCGTCCTTATGTGATAACCCTTTGAACCCATACACGTGCCCCCTGGGTGGTGCAAAAGGGGCAACCCAAATTAGCAGTAGAACTAGTGCTAAGTTTGCCCGGAGAAGTATTGCCACCACACCTGATAATCTGCCGCCAAGCAGTGATGCACTCGTGTTGCTGTGTTCCGGTGGAAGAGAGTGGGTGCCGGTGAAATTGCAGGCGCATGAGACGTAACATCCCCGTCTCGGGGTGAGAGACACAACGCAATGCGACTTGAGTCATCTAGTACTTTGGTGGAGTGGATTTGAGTCGTATTGCTGTTGTCTATTGGTGGTGGTTACCACTCTGGTAACTGACTAAATCTGGTCTCAGATCTGGAAAACGGGCGTTGGCGTAGTCGACTATTGGGAGAAGAGATTGAGCAAGCGCAACATTTCGGTGGTGATGGGTAAAAATGTTTTCAAGTCTCCTAAGCGATGAAGCTGAAGCAAACATTAGGCGACTTAGTTCGGTCAAGTGAGCACACCATAACAATTCTTCGTCGTAATAACCCCCAGATGTTTAACCGCATCACTAAAGGGTATGAGTTCCATCAAAAGTAACGCGAGTGACTGAGGACCAGTTGATTTTTGAGATCATCCTCGACCTTCCTATGATGAGTACTTGGGTTTTTTGGGGATTAACTTTGAGCCGAAGGTTACTCCAAGAAACAATATTTTCTGTAAAAAAAAGAAAATGTTCAGAGGTCGATAAGAAATTAAAACTAAAATATAAATATAGACGCACTAAGAAAAGAAAAACCTGTATTGCTAAAAAAGCCATCGCCGACCCAGAGGAGATGACAGTGACATTTAACAACCGTCATTAATTAAAAGTGATCTTCCGCACTTTATTATTACGAAAAGAGAATATAAACAAATTCCTCGGTACAGAGATTCACCTTGGTCTTTTTTAATTAATTTCTACATTCTTACTGTTTCGGAATAATTACTATCAAAATATTAACATGAACTTCTATGTTGTATATGACACTATCACTAGCGGTCATTGGCAGACTGGTGGGCTCATATAGCCTCTGTAGCCATCAATTAAGAAGAAGAAGAAGAAGAATATAAACAAGATTATCTTGAAAAGACGATGGCTAAACAAAACATTAAATGAGTTATTTATAGGTTAAAAGTAAAGAAAAATAGATACAGATAGGACTGTTGCAACAAAAGAAATGGCACACTCATTTACGGAATGCCAAGATAACAGATGGAATACCTAGCGATGTCATGAATGAGTCCTTACTACTTCTTCACCGCCCGCCTAGATCTTAGCACTGCCAACTCCTTGCCGCTGCCTCTGGCTTTGTAGAGGACACCCCTGGTTTCGGAGGCGTTTCGGAGGCGCGACGGCCGTTGCCGAAGAGTCTGCCAATGCCTGCCCAGTAATTTTGTGGAGATCGCCCAGCCAGTTGACTCAGTGCCTGCTACCATCAGATCCTGCGATGGAGACTTTGCCATCTTGAATCCATGCGTTTTTCAGGCCAAAGCGCTGTCCCGCACCATGAATACTTCGTAACGCGCTCGAGTAACAAACTCTGAGACGGTCACGAGAGAGGTCTTCAGATTTGTTTTTTTGAACCAGACTTTGACCCGCATGATAACATCTCGAAACTTGATTAGAATGGGTCTGGCCTATTTGATGTCGAGGGCCCCATTCTATGACAGTGGCTAATGTCATCTTTGGAGAAGTGAGAGAGTTTCAGCTAGTCAACGCTGAACTGGACCACAACAAAAGAAGTGTCCTTCGGCTCTTCAGAGACTCGGTGAAGCAGAAGTATCTTTCGCCTTCCTCACATTTTCAGGGTATCAATTGATCGTGCAGCCAGCTCCATTTGGCTTTGCAGTGCTAGCATAGCTAGCATGCTAGCTTAGGCATTCAGTATGAATGCTTTGAAGCTTGAAAACTCTACTGCCGAAGCTGAGAAATTTTGTGGTTGCATAATATTCTACTGCAGCTCTCCTTCAAAGTTTGCCAAGCGTTTTTGAATTCATCACTCATTTGTTGGATAGACAGGTGCAAATCAGTGTTGTCCATAATGCTGAGTGAAGTTATCCAAAACACACAGTTGAACTTTGTGAAAGACAACACTTTTGGCAGGGAGTGCCTTTCAACCCCTCCGTCGCTGGCGAACTGGGCGTCGGAGGAGACTTTACGCTCTCCACCAACCACCATAACACAGGCTAGGGTGGCAACCATGGGCAGGTTCGCCAACCTAACTAAAGCCTCGAGAGGGCTAGCGCTGTGCACGCGTACCCCTCAGATACGGACAATTGAAGATGGGGCTCGACCGAGTCAACGCTGTCGGGACTGCGGAAGTTAAGGTTCCCGCAGTTCTGACAAAATGCGTTCCGTGGGCACCATGTAGTTTTAGCCGGTAAGAGTCCGGCATTGCCCCAGCAAGAAGGTATATCCATGAGGATTCTCCTGCACGTAAAAAAAAGGGAGTGCCTTTCAGTCTAACATGTAGTTCAAAAATACACTATTTCTTTTTTAATACATTAAATAATATTACACAAAATTATTTGTGTTCATAAAGATGAATAATAATAAAAAAATACCTTATATGTTTACGTAACAATCCATAGGTACCTAATTATTTCTTATAATATAACCTACAACTTTGCCTTTATGTCATCAACATAAATAATATCATCCTTTGACCTCAAGAAAAATAACAACTACTTTCCATATCGCACAGCACTAACGAATATAATGAATAAAGCATGATTATCTGCGAAATGTGCTACTTTATTTTATTATAATGCTTGACAGTATTCATGGTACCTACAGTATATGACAGCTTCCGAATACTGCGTATCCAATTAACAATTAATTGTTGTATCCATCTGGGATTTATATAATTGATAATCTTAGCCGGTACCTATTCGATCGAAAAGCGCAGCTTGTTGGGTCAATGACCGCCGGCAGGATTATTTGCAGGGAACTGCACTTTTATATGATGGAAAAGTAGCAGAAAGCCCACCCGATTCCTGGTGGTAATCAATGCCCATAAAACAGCAGTATGAATAACATTAAAGGCCTTAATACGTATGGGAAAACCGAAGTCGCATCGAGTTACGCCCTTCAATTCAAAGGTGGAATGTCATGTAATTCCACCGGTCCCCAAATCTTTCAAAATTCATTTTACTCTATGACAAGGTGCAACTGCAGCTGACTAGTTTTTGGGACAAGTCTAAACGGAGTATACAGTAAGGGATGAATGAGATGTGATGCCAGGCAGCCAAATATATCCGGAAATGGTGAATGTGCCGTTTACTTACATTCGCAAAGTCCATCATTATACCTTTGTTCAACATCGTCTGTTTGCAATTGCAGTCTATCGAAACGTCTTCCGCTCCCGCCCCATTGTACTTACGACTAGCAAATGTATTTTGGTTATCGCCAGTCGTTCCCACCTCCTCCTTTCTACGACGAATGTCGGGCTGGTGATAGAAATCCTTAATAATCTAGGGACAAGTCAGACGCAGCCGCATTGTCAAGGCAAATTCACCTTTATATAACCTTCAGCTCTGAAGCATGCTTTATACTGTATTATTAACGCACTACTTATTTAACGCATAGCTATATATAGTGGCGTTGTCATGCCATTTTTCGCAATAAATGTACCAATTTGCAGCCGAAGGCTCATATTATACTTTATTTATATTACATGGTTTTTATAACTTTAAATCCCTTTAGTTTTCACATAGCAGTAAACATTGTGTCTACTTCAATTGTGAAAAGTACTTAGTACTTTTTTACTTATTATGTAACTTTTATATGGGAAAACTACTAGACTAGTATCTCAGAATGGAGGATAAATAAATACTTAATCCATGTTGGCCGTAAATAGACATCGATTTTCCACATTATATTTTTATGATTAGTCAAGATTTTAGAAATAAGTACTTAACTGAGCTGATAGGCAGGCGCTCAGAATTTTTCGGCTACCTAGCTTTTCAATGTGGTGTTTGACAACGCACGTTTTAGCTAGCTAAACACTAATACACCAATTATATTCTCAAAAAAAGCATCTTCATAAGGTTTCTACTAGGTTCAGGATTAATAAAAAGCGAATAATTAATTTCATTGTATTATTCTTAAATCTGAATAGCCAAAATTATAATATTTAATTACAAAAACAACAAAAAATAACTAATCATATTTTAAAGAAAATGGAAAATACCGAATCTTATATGGAGACTTATTTGTGAAGAAGGCACCAAAATGACAACATCGGGATCTTAACACGCTTAAACTAATCATACTGTTCACAAAAATAGTCTCAACATAAGTTTCGGCTGTAGTATGGAAAAAAGTTAGCTGTGGTCAATTTCATTGACCCTAAATTGACAAAATTTTACTGAAGTTCTTTCCTCTAACTTAGTTATTGCAAGTTTCGGTTCACACTGTTTAAAGGCAGTCACATAGCAGTTGTTAGGTACATAACTTTACCGGATTTAATCATATAATTCCCCTAAATCGTAAAGATTCTCTTCAGTTTCAGCAGAGCGTATATGTTGCGGTGAGGTTAGATAAATAGGACACATTAACGCTGCGTGTGTGTGTGACTAGATAAAATACCAACGGGAATTGTGTACCTATTGGAAATGCTAGTAAATATTGTGATTGATTATCCACAAAACAGAGAACCTATTGGTCGACATTCGCTCGTGTCATCAATCATTTGTCTTCTATGATGTCGCTATCAACCGACCCGATGACTAAAGCTCCAAAAATATGTTTGTTAAAAATTATTTATTCCAGAATACAATATTTCATGTTCCTGGAACCGTAGTACAGATCAGGATATTTTTATGAATATATTTTTTTCATTCACTCACGTATTAGTTAAGATCCAGGTACGAGATATTTCAATTAATATGAGGAAGTTGAGTCTGCCTGGTGAACTAACTGTAATTGCTAAAAGCCTAGCGATTACGACTGAACGTAAACGATTGTACATTCGTTCGTTCGAATAATTGAACTTCTGAAGTTTCCATCCAGATATCATAGAAAAAATATCAAAATATAACGTTTGTGCTATTCTAGTAACTCACAAAATCCTTACCGCTACCAATCTACTTACATTCTAACTAACTTCTTCATCTAACCCGACCAGTAACTACATGCAAGAAAATTTAACAAACAATGGGCTTACAAATACGTATTGATGATATATACAATGTGTGGGGTATATACTATGGTGATTGGCCATGTCCTATGGAATAACGAATTCATTGGATAATCAGGTCTCAGGTCCTAGTGTTCTACCTAAAAATAGATCTCAACCTCTTGCATATATAACTCAACATTGCTACAAAATCGAATTCGGTATGTACTATATATTGATTTTTATCGTCCCGTCTTGTCGGTAATCAGCCCTGTCAAGAAAAGAACATCTGTGAAGAACTATATTTTCTCTTTTCTTTCAATATACAGGTGACACCCCAAAACGTATCCATCCTGTTAAAAGGTTCCTCTCTCTGCAGTCCTTGGTTTGTTTTTGGTTTATTAATTCGATGTTATTTATTTATGTTGTTAATACTTAATGAAAAATATGCAAAAACTATAGGTAGAACAAAGTACATAGAGACTTACGTAATTATCCATGAAATTTTAATCTCGTAGGATAGGTGCGACATTCGCTACTTACAGGTTCACGATATAAGTAGAGGTACACAGCAATATATTAATTATAAAAAATACGATCCCTTATCTATTACACGAATGCATTAGGACTATGGAGAATTACCGAGCTGAAAATGAGCTAACGAGTGAGCTTGGTTTTACGTTATAATGACTGAAAGAAGCACTTAAGATGAGCGATTTTGCTCTCTTCTCTTAGACGAGTACATAACAAATTTTGCCTTGTTTTTATCTGCTAATAGCAAACGGAAACTGTGTTTCTAGATATCGGGAACATTAAAATAATACTAGAATTTCTCGGTTGGACAGCAATGAAAATGCAAATAGCGAAAACTACATTTGAGTGTACTGATTCATTCAGGAACTTAATTTTGGAGATGATAATGAAGATTTGACCATAAGTGTGACCATGATATGTTTGTGCCTAATGTAAGATTTGCCTATCGAAAGCTTACGTGTAATTTCCGCTAGTAAGGCGTAATTAGACCTCTGTCAGATATTATTGTACGAAAATGTGTTTTATTCTTTCATGCCCTTAAACAACACATTTATTTATTTCGGCATATAGTTTTGTGTTACGTTTCAGCCGCATTTGATTCTTTTTTTAAGTTTTTAATGAATTATTTTAAAATTATTAAAATTTGTAAGTGGAATATATCTTACACTTACATTTTTATGGCCATTCAAAAATCAATCAGTACAATGGGCTCATCATGGTAGAAACGTTTTTGCACCACGAAAGGAACAATCTAGATTCATCTCTCACTATGTAAGGCTATGCAGAGGGGGTAAGATTTACAGAAACTGAAGAGCAAGTGACTAGGGTTGTTAAAATTATGAATGCGCTGGCAGTTTTGATGGCAATACACATTAGTCAAGTTACTTTTAAAATATAAAATTCACTGTTACACTTATTTTTAAATTATGTACAGCGAAATAAGCAATTATAATTTGACAGAAATAAAATTTAATTAAATTTCCTGGTAGTCAATACATTAAGAGATCATAGAAGCTGTACTGGTTCTCGTACTTACACACCACAAGATTTCCGCCTTGGTACATTATATAATATAATAGGCATAATATTGAGAATCTACGGAAGCATTTTTATGACACTCTTGATCTAAGTTTTTTTACATAGGAGGTTTTATGCAAAATGCAGTCCCTGTGATGAACGATTCTCAAATAGATCGGTTTCGGCTTTCTTTCGTTTCAACGGCATTGACTTGGGAAAAAATGAGGGATTTCCTTTATATATAAACATACCACACGTCACGGGAGTACTAGCCAAAAATGTTTGCATGCTCTATAAATATTCGTTCACACTACCAGGACGAGTGAAAACTGAGGTTCTGTTTACCCTTTTTAGGAAATAAGTGTGAATATATCGATAGGATAGATGAAAAGGGTATGTCTATCTCGGCGAACGCACGTTCTCAATTCGTGCAATATAATTTTTCGCATTAAAATTGAAAAATTTGTTGTAAGCCGACGTAACAAAGCTTCGAACAAAATATCTTTAGAAGATGTATGCGTAATGTTATAGATGTTTCGATCTGGAATAGGTAATCCTTGGATCGTATACAGCGACTGATTTGAGGACGACTTAGAAATGAATTTTCAACTGGGCGTGGATAGTGAAATCCAGAATTATAGTAAATAGGAAAAAATGTTCAGTCTTGGGGATGATAATGATAAAAAACTGTACAACAAGAATACCAAAAATCGCAACAATAATTGATGTATGTATTATATTTCATTTGAAACAAAAATGAATTACTATAAAATTGTTAATTATGACTTGTTTTTGTTTCCAGACATATATAACATTTATTATGATATGCATACACATATTTATATTTAAACCAGTTTTTAATTTATGTGTAATTATTGAAAACTTAGCATAATTATCTGAAATCTTTGAACATCATACTTTTTTGTTTCAGTTAGAATCTTTAATACCCTTATCCAAAATTTTGCAAACTAATAAAACTCTAATAACTAATAAAGAAAATACTATTATAATTTGGAAATATTTTAGTTTTAAACGCTTATTTATTTTTAATCAGTTTTAAGTTTTAATCTTAATTAAACTGGTTGGTGTGAGGCCAGATCACATTGGTGGTATGAGCTTTAGTGATTCGGTAACAGTGAAGATTCCCACCAGTCTTGATTTGGGTAATACGATTAATCCGACCAATAGTAGCTGCATGCGTCAAAAAAGAATAAAAGTGAGTAAATGAAGAGTCATAGCACATAGAAGGCGCGATTTAATGTGTGTATGGTATATGAATGAATTATGATGAGAAAGAAGAAATGCATAAATTTAAACAAAGTAAATAAAACCATTATTATTACTATCTCCTTACTGATCTAAAATTTTAATTAAAAGTTAAATAAATGCTTAGGCCTAAAAGTTGCGAGTCGGATAAAAACAAGAAAGTGAATCGAAAAGCAAAATTTTTTTAGGGGTGTATTCCTTTACTGTTCGGTTAAGAAACAATTGTTTTGTGATATTTCTTACAGCTAAAAAGCTAAATGATCGCGCTGCGTCATTGTGTTATTATAAAAAAATATTGATAACATCAGTAAGCGAACGATAAAACGACGCAGCACAAATAAATGGAAATATTTTGATCCGTTTATAATTTTCAATAGATATTACAATTTTGCCACGAAACCTTAGAATTCGCCAACTTAACTTTGAAATATCACATCTAAACAATGAGCACGATCAAAGATCCTGGATTTGTAAACGCAGATGTTAGTCTTAAATACTACATTAAAATACATTATGTATTATTTAGTAAAGTATGCCCAGATCGTAAATTAAGATACATTTTTACAATAAAATCTATGTTCGGTATAAAATATCAGCTATCATCTAACATCAGCTGACGAGGCGCGAGCTCAATAGCTGAGTAATATTGTCAAGTTGACATTAACGGAAAAACAGGCTGAATTTTTCAACTGGGCGTGGATGGCTAATTATAAGGTATAAATCAGAAGCGAAAATTACCATAAGAGCCTTACTAATACTACTTTTGAGTTAGATTTTCATAAAATACATTTTCCCAGGCGGGAATAGTTTTGTTTCTCATCGAATGAGCTGCGGCTTCTTTGAGCAGCGTTGCTTTTGCCTACACATTCTATTTGGCCTTCCACGCAGAGTTGAAAAATTTGCACTATATTAACAAACAGACAGGAAGCGCTATATTTATATTTCGGGCGGCGTTGGCCAAGCGGATAAATTATCTAACAATTTTACCGTACACGCAATTGTGATGTTTTCGCTTAGCGAATGTTCTTAGACACAACACGCTCATACGCAAACAGATTTGATCGCAATGATTGTTTATTAATGAGAAACTGGTTCAATAACATCTGTTGATTGAACAGAGATTTGAATGGCGCGTAACAAGCCGGGCGTTACTTTTGACTGAACCGGCAGCGGCAGTCTTGTATATTTCACTAGTAGGCTTAGTATAACAAAATTCATGGGGTAGTTAATGCCGAAAGCGACTCAATAGTTTTACCCTGGTTCATTCCATAAAGGGGCGTTTACACACACGGTACTGCAGAACTTGGGCGTTTTGTGTATACTTTATAACTTATCTAGTTGCACCCGTTACTCGCATGGTTTTTAAGGGAAACGTTAACACACCCGTTAAGAAACTTATACTATACTATACGGCATGCGGCCAAATAAAAAAGTATGCTAAAAAAAGTAAAGGAAAAATTATCGCATTCAGCATTACGTAAATTTTTGCAGTAGATAATAATTGCACAAAAATAAAAATTCTCTCTTTTACCAATATTACCGCCAGTGTCACACATATGGGGTAAGGATAGCATCAAATGATAACTCATGCACTGTTCACTTTAATAGGCGTAAGAGACACTTAAGTTACACATATGCTGGAAAAATAAACATTAGACTCGGGACACTTACGTTAAGGTATTTACTTAACAATATAAACAGTAGAAGTAAAACTCATCGCATATCTCATTCTATATATACAAAGTTGCTTAATTAGGGAAGATTATAATTTATTGTTTTCTGGTGTCATATCATATCTTGCAATAATATTAATATTTTATTATCTATTTCATCGATTCAAATATAAATAATGCTTTATCAAAGTTAAAGTTATGTACACTATGTATTCACAAAATATTGAACTATTTAATCTTGTACCAAATAGGCGCATTTAAGTTAAAAATTCTGGGATGTAGCACACGACAAATACTTTACAAGTCAAAAGTAACCTAAACACTACATAGCTTAAAAAAATTACCGCTACAAACTAACAGGCAGACCCTTAAAATTATGACTAAAAATTATAACACAATTATACACATTTGATTGCGCTGTTTGTCGGCGCACGGACAGGCGCCGTCATAATGTCACTGTGGAGTGTCTTTTGCATCGTTTGCATTGATCTGGAATCACCCGCAAGCTGGCAAACCCTGAAAATGTCATACGAATGAGACCACGCCCCTAACAAGAATATAATAATAAACAATAAAAAATAAACATGAAACAAAATAGCTAATATGAAAGCAACTTATTCATTTAAGAAGATATTGCAAATGGTTTACCTTCGCTTCGATGAGCCCTTACTATATATGTAATATTCCTGTGCTTTGCCTAAGGCGCGATAATGTATAAAAGTAAAAGTATATAACACTTTGAGACTTATTTTCGTATCCCAAAATATTACAACGATGCTTCTTACACATATCTCGCGTAGGGGAAATCGGAACTATCACACAAGTTTTGTCCCACGAGGCCGCGAGTTTTAGATTCCGTATATATTCCGATGTATTTGCCGCACAGCGCTGGATCTTACCGATTGTAGTCCGCTTTTACAAACGCCTCTTGAGACCCAGAGGATCATAATTAAAGATGTATTTGCCGCACAGCACTGGATTTTACCGATTGTAGTCCGCTTTAACAAACGCCTCTTGAGACCCAGAGGATCACACTTTAAGATGTATTTGCCGCACAGCGCTGGATTTGCTGATTTATAATCCATCTATTCAACTTTCCCTTGCCCAGGATTATAATTTATATTTAGGGTTCCCGCTCAAGTAACGGCTGGGAGTAATATTATAGCAATCACACAAGCGCCTGTCCCGTGCAAAATAACGCATCTTGATCTCATCAAGTTGGGCATTGTTGGTTCCAGAATTACCGCACAGCACTGATTCTGACATATCACACAAGTGTTTGTCCCGTGCAGAAGAAGGCTCTCGATTTCTCATCGTGCTGGGTGATGATGCGTTCTAGAACTACTGCACACCACCAATTCTGACATATCACCAGCATTTGTCCCGATTACTGCACACCAGCGGGTTTTGTGCCCAAAATCCATCTCAGCTATTTGGTCCCACAAATTTAGATTGGCTAGTAGTTAGTAGAGTAAAATCAACAAACGATTCGCCTGATGATGGCAGAAAATAAAAATAGTCGCTTTTTGAGTTGTAGTCGCTAGGCTGCTTACGGGGTAACGCATGCATAATAAAACTATGGATAATTAGAGAAATCATTTATTTAACTAATTCACAAAAATATAATCGTATAGGACGGATCAGCAGTCTTACAATTACTGACGGAAGACAACGCCTGATAAGGTTTTAATACTCGCGACCGTTCGACTGTCGGCGTGAACAAGCTTTTATCACTAACCTTCTTAAGCTATTAATAATAATTAATTAAAATATCAGGTACAGCGGCTCGAGCACTTGACTATATTAGAGATCAATGTAAAAATAATAGGGCACTATCTTTTATTTATAACAGTCATACGTTATACTGAGGTCGATTTGATTGTACTACAAAAACTGTTACTAAAACGGATGCAAAGCAATGGAATGAATCACGCGACGCGGTGGAAACACAGGTATGGGATTATGAGAAATTTTTAATCGCCTGACATTTGACTCATTTGAATTATATGTTTGCTCAAGATGGTGAATCAGACGCGGTGTTAAGAAATATTTTGCATATGGTTCGACTGTTATTGTTAGTATTGCACGCTTTACGCTACCCGTGCAAATAAATGTTTAACTACCCGCCCCGCCAGCACAGACGCAATTAAATAATGGTGCTGATAGCTTGATATACTTTTTTTACTCCAGCAGATCGTTTTCGCATACATAATATAAAGGCAAGCCATTAATCAATTTGCATGAAGTGACACAACCAAATCGAGGCTCAATAATAACATGGCAATATAAAATGACAAATCGTTGTTCTCCTAAATCTATCTAATACATAATTGATTATAATAGGCGGATTTACTTAATAATAATGTAATGAATCCATACAACCTAGAACTTTACCGCGTGCCAACAAGCTCAGTTCATAGTGCAGTTAGTATTGACTCAGCTATTCAGAAAGACTTTTATTAAAATATTATTCAAACGCTTAAAAACACTTACAATGATCTTAATTGAAACGAATTAATATTATACTTATTGCCAAAACTCTGGATAAATTAATCAAATTTTCTTGAGCTAACACGAAGTTAGCTTGCCAAAAATAAAAATAAACTCATAATTACTATAAATATTGTTAAATTATAGTCAAAATATCAAAATGGATAAACATTAATGGGAATAAGGAAATGGAAGTTAGCATAGTCAATAATTAAAACATTATATAATTTATAAACAAGTTATAGTCATAATGTCAAACTGGATAAAAATTAGTCAAATGGATAAAATGTTACTTTATTTCGGGAAATTAGTCATAAATTAAAACTTGGTATAACTATTAAAAATTATTGTCAAAATGTCAAATGGATAAAATGTTAGTTTTTTCGGTAATATTAGTCAAAAATTAAAACTTCGTACAATTTATTAAAAAATAATTGTCAAAATAGTCATACTGGATAAAAATTTGTCACATGGATAAAATGTAACTGTTTTTTCAGGAAATGGGAAGTTAGCATAGTCAATAATTAAAACTTCGTATAATTTATTAAAAAATTATAGTCAAATTGTCAAAATAGATAAAAAGTAACTTTTTTTCGGGAAATTAGTCAAAAATTGAAACTTGATATAACTATTAAAAATTATAGTCAAAATGTCAAATGGATAAAATGTTAGTTTTTTCAGTAATATTAGTCAAAAATATATAACTATATATAGATAAAACTTGGTACAATTTATTAAAAAATAATTGTCAAAGAAGTCAAACTGGATAAAAATTTGTCATATGGATAAAATGTAACTCTGTTTTTTCAGGAAATGGGAAGTTACCATAGTCAATAATTAAAACTTGATATAATTTATTACAAACTTATTGTCAAAATAGTCAAACTGGATAAAAATTTGTCACATGGATAAAATGTAACTGTTTTTTCAGGAAATGGGAAGTTGGCATAGTCAATAATTAAAATTTGATATAATTTATTAAAAAATTATAGTCAAATTGTCAAAATAAATTAAAGTAACTTTTTTTCGGGAAATTAGTCAAAAATTCAAACTTGGTATAACTTAAAAATTATAGTCAAAATTTCAAATGCTTAAAATTAGTCAAATGGATAAAATGTTAGTTTTTTCAGTAATATTAGTCAAAAATATATAACTATATATAGATAAAACTTCGTACAATTTATTAAAAAATAATTGTCAAAAAAGTTAAACTGGATAAAAATTTGTCATATGGATAAAATGTAACTGTTTTTTCAGGAAATGGGAAGTTAGCATATTCAATAATTAAACCTTGATATAATTTATTAAAAACTTATTGTCATAAAAGTCAAAAAGATAAAAATTAGTCAAATGAATAAAATGTAACTGATTTCTTCAGGAAATGGGAAGTTAGCATAGTCAATAATTAAAACTTCGTATAATTTATTAAAATATTATAGTCAAATGGTCAAAATGGATAAAATGTAACTTTTTTTCGGGAAATTAGACAAATATTCAAACTTGGTATAACTATTAAAAATTATAGTCAAAATGTCAAATGGATAAAATGTAACTGTTTCTCAGGACATGAGAAATTAGCATAGTCAAGAATTAAAACTAGGTATAATATATCAAAAAAATATTGTCAAAATGTCAAACTGGATAACAATAAGTCAAATGGATAAAATGTTACTTTGTTCGAAAAATTAGTCAAAAACTAAATCTTGGTATAATTTATTAAAAAATTTATGTCAAACTGGATAAAATATAACTGTTTCTCAGGACATGGGAAGTTAACATAGACAACAATTAAAAGTTGATATAATTTATTAAAAAATTATAGTCAAAATGTGAAATGGACAAAATGTAACTGTTTCTCAGGACATGGAAAGTTATAGTCAAGAATTAAAACATGATATAATTTATTAAAAAATTAGTTAGGCATAGTCAAAAATTAAAACAAGTCATAATCGGTAATAAGTAATAAAGTGATTGTTGAAATCGTTAAAATAATTATATAGATGAATAAATAATTCCGGTATTCGGGAAATCGGAATTTAGAAATTATCCATAGTCAAAATTAGAACACAGTCATAATTTAAAAAATAACATTAAAATGATTGGCAAAATGTAATAAAATTTATAAAATGAATATTTTTTTGAGTTAACGAGAAGTTAGCATAAACAAATCTTAAAACAAAGTCAAGTTTTCTGTGGTACAGCTTGGGTACGAGCAGATGGCCTACCTAGTGTTAAGTGGTAACCTCTGCCCATAACAAGCAATGCGACGTACAAAAATAACCAAGTCACATCGCATGCGCCCGTAACTCTGAGACATGAAGGTGGAATGTCTCACGTGCCTGTCATTTCACCGGCAACCACACCTTTCAAACCGGAACACAGTAACGTGAATGCTGTTTCGCGGCAGAAATGGGCATGGTGGCAGTACTTCCCCGGACGAACTTGGCATAAGTTCTACTGCTCTTATATAGATGATATAAAATATTATTTTAGTGATTTTTAAAATGTCAAACTAGATAAAAAATAATCAAACATAACAATATAACTGACTTTCGGGAAATGAGTCAAATATTAAGACTTGGTATAATTTATTAAAAAATTATTGTCAAAAAAGTCAAACTGGATGGAAATTAGTCAAATAGATAAAATTTAACTTTTTTTTTCAGGAAATGGGAAGTTACCATAGTCAATAATTAAAACTTAATATAATCAATTAAAACAATTTTATTTTTTCAAAATGACAAACTATAAATATTAATCATATGGATAAAATGTTACAGTTTGTTCGGGAAATTAGTCAAAAAGTCAAACTGGATAAAAATTAAGTCACATGGATAAAATGTTACTGTTTTTCAGGAAATGGGAAGTTACCATGGTCCATAATTAAAACTTGATATAATTTATAAAAAAATTATAATCAATATGTCAAACTGGATAAAATGTTACTGTTTTTTCAGGAAATGGGAAGTTAGCATAGTCAATAATTAAAACTTGGTATTATTTATTAAAATACTATAGTAAAATTATCAAAATGGATAAAAAAAAAATTTCGGGAAAATAGTCAAAAATTAAAGCTGCATAATTTATAAAAAAATTATTGTCAAAATGTCAAACTGGATAAAAACTAATCAAATGGATAAAATGTAAACGTTTTTTTAGGAAATGGGAAGCTGGCATAGTCAATAATCAAAACTTGATATAATTTATAAAAAAAATATAGTCAAAATGTGAAACTGGATAAAATGTTACAGTTCTTTCGGGAAATTAGTCAAAAATTAAAACTTGGTAGAATTTATTAAAAAAATATTGTGAAAATGTCAAACTCGATAAAAACTAATCAAATGGATAAAATGTAACTGTTTTTTCAGGAAATGGGATGTTAGCATGGTCAATAATTAAAATATGATATTAAATAATTTATTAAAAAATTATAGTCAAAATGTCAAACTGGATAAAAAATTGTCAAATTGATAAATGTTACTGTATTATTCAGGAAATTAGTCAAAAATTCAAACTTAGTATAATTTATTAAAAAAAATATTGTCAAAATGTCAAACTGGGTAAAAAAAATCAAACAAAAATAAAACGGTTTTTAAGGGAAATGACATAAGCATAGTCATAATTTAAATATAAGTCATAATTGGTACAAAATATTTAAAATTATTGTCAAAACGTCAAACTAGATAAAAATCAATCATATCTGTTTTTTAGGGAAACGGGAAGTTAGTATAGACAAAAATTAACTTACTTACGACTGTTCATAAGTGATAAAAATATTGTAAATAAAATAAAAGTGATTGTCAAATAGCTGAATAAATAAATAAATCAATTACAGGTCTTTTTATAGTCAAAATTTTGTAAAGGTTTGTAATAATATGGCGATGATTGCCTAAGAAGTGCATGAAGTTAGTTTTTTTATTAAAACAAATCCTTACCTTTTTACACACCTTAACTGTTTGTCCGAAGGAAGTGTGATAAGTTGTGATAGAATATTCAAAATTGAAATAACCAGCACTGTTTTCGGCTCAGCACACGGTAATTAGTTCATGATGATTGTAAATTGAATCATATCAAAAATCTTACACAAGGCACGATGATATAATAATTCGTCTATTTGATTAAAACTTATTTACTAATTTTGGCACGTTAGTATCGCTAATTGTGGTTGTACATCATTTCATTTATATAAATAATAATAATAGTAATTATAATTATTTTACACGTCTACAAAATACGACGCAAATATTGTTTAGCAACAAACATGACTAGTCTGACACGAGTGGGTTTTACTATTAATTATTATTTTATCTACTATATATACACATTTCCTATCGTGGTGACTATTGCTTTTATTATCTTTAGTAAAATTAATATGACTTATTATCACTTAGTATTCATAAACAAGTAAATTTGAGTAATTTTGGTGATAAAAAGGTTAAAAACAATTCAATAAAATAATTCTAATGACTTTACAAAGATACGAACTTTGCTTTGTTGAAATGTTATTACAAATAATAAAAGATTGTTCCCATGAGTATAATTAAGTAAGAGTCGACCTTTGGAAAGTGATACATATGATTCCTTCACAGCCTTTGGCAGTTTTAAAATTGCCGCCTTTTTGACATCGACTAAAAGGCTACATAACTATAATACAAACAATCATCTAAATACATTATTACATCAAATAAGCAAGGAACAAACAAATAACATACGCGTTTATTGACATCAACGTAACCCAATATAAATTAACAATACTGGTAAAGAGAACTGGCTTAAATGTAGCTCTGGCAGGTTAGTAAAGTTCTTTTCACGACTATTTCATACCATTGGGTTCAGGCCGATGTCAAAAACAAATCGCATTGCAAAAATAATACTAAAGCACAGACATTCCACAGAATAAATATAAACAGGTAAGCGACCGTAGGGAAAATGAAGTAACGGTATGTGACTAAAGAACCCACCCCGGTTTATGGGCCATTCAAATGCTTTGTCAACTAATGGCAGTTAGATTCATAAATCTGTAAGAGATATGATATCACGTGAAGTTACCGATTAAATCTTTAAATCCTATGGTGATTATAAAATCCATATAAAATGATATTCTACCGTCGAGGACACTTATGGTGTATATTTACCCTGTGCAAGTTTGGTGTATTCTACTAATATAAAAATTAATTCATTAATCAGTCTTGAAGGTGGCAAATTCCGAATAAATGGAATGTATTGGCTTTGCAATTTTAATAATTTATTCGATCCAGGTAATTCGGTACAGTCAATATTTTTAAAACTTAATACGCTGAATTATCACAAATTCACGAAACGCTTAATAATTATTGTGAAAAAAAAAATTGTTTTGCTACTCAACGTGAATTTGTTATATTTCAAAGTCACATCTAGGGCGGCTTGTGATATACGTTTAATAACGTTACACCCTACATATTACTTCTTAACCTTAAAAGTATACCACGTTCAAAGATTTCGGGCCTTTGACTAATAAGGCATAAACTATGGCACACGAACGAATGAATTTCACAAATATAAAATGTCAATATAACTACGCATCAAAACTAGCCACGGAAACAAGCCGCCCCTTTTTAAATTTTATAATAATAGTTTATTATATAAGTTTATATATCATATAATGTAAAATGTGTAAAATGGAATGATTATTTTCTGTAAAAGTACTACTAAATATTATAAAAGTAATTTCATCAAGTGAAAATATATTAAAATAGTTTTACTGAGAAATTTAAATTATCACAAAAGTGTCTACAACGAAATTCATTTTTATTACTAGAAGCAGGTAACAGAAAATAACCAATATTTAAAACTAATTACAGTTTGCGTAGTCTGCATAGCTCTTACCTGCACCCTACTAAAAAGGCGGGTAGTATGGGTATCTTCCCATGTACTGTTGGTAGTTTTGCTGATTCTGCGGTACCGTGGGCATGCCGGAGGGAGGCGGCCGCTGCGCCTGGCTCACCGCCATACCCGGAAATGAGGGGTTGGCCGGATCTGAACAAATACAATGCATTAATGTAACAACAAAGGGATTTTATTATTTTGTGTATCGAAGTTACAGAATCCCAGGGCTTTGTTATTTGCAGGGCAGCACTTTAAAGATAATCAAAAACTCGTTGACAGCTATGAATAAGTAATACAGTAGTAGTACAGTAGTAGTGTCGGTGTTAACAAAGCCTTTGCAAAATGTACGCAGAGTATCGTCTCTAACTCACCAGGAAGACAGTTATAAGTTTATTTGAAAAATACTTAGTGGTGATAATGAATACTCACTATTTGGTGGATAAATGGAGTAGTAGTTCCTGACGACGTGTGTTTGCGTGGGCGTGGCGTATGAGCCGGGCGCGTACATCGGCGGCGCGGTGGCCGGCGGCGCATTGGGCGGCACGGTGGCGCCCTCGCACAGCCCGGGGTGGTACTGCCGCGGCGGCGCCGCCTGCGCGGGCGGGTACCGCACCGGCCCAGCACTGTTATCAGAGTACGGGTGCGGGTGCGGGTGCGGGTGCGGCCCACTCGCACCGGCGCTATCAACGTAAGGCAGCACGTTCACGGTCATCGAAGGTGGTATATTGTTCTCTAAATACAGCCTGTTGTCGTACGGGTTAGTGACGGGCGTGGGGGGGATAGGCGCAGGGGGATTCTGCACGGGATCGTAAGCGCGCGGAGGTAACGGCGCGGTACACACCGCGTCCGCGTACGAGCGCGATGAGTTTGGCGTCAAGCCGGACGGGCCTGCTACACCCTCGATTGGTCGCGCGGGATACCGAGGGATACTCGGACTCGGCTCGCTTAGGAAGCGGCTGAACCCGTTCGATGGGTTCGCGGTACCCGAGGTGTTCGCCCTGTTAAGATCCAATTCGATTGTGCGACCCTCGGTAATGTCACGCGCCGAGCTTCTCTCAGAGTTTCTCAAAATTTCGAAGATCGCGCTAATGGCAGCATCATCGTTTTGATCAGATCTTGATCTGGCGTTGAGCGACTGCATTAAATTATCTTCAGGTGTAGGTGACGCATCCCTCAATCCGCTTCGTGCGGTACCTCCTATCAATTCTAATAATTTTGCAAGTGGGTTTGTATTGCTTGAATTTAAAGGCGAAGGTGCGGCAGACATAGAACCGTTGAGTACAACCGCCATAAGGTCTTGCAATTGTGACATTACATTAGAGCTAGATGATGATCCCGTGTTGACGTTTGTGTCAGTGTGTTCAATGTATTCCTCTACCATTCGACACAAATCTGGTCGCAGCAATGTTCTGAGTATAGATTTTTTCTCTTCATATTCAGACATTATTCGGTTTAGTTTTGCCCGTTGGTTATTGCTTTCTTGTTCCATTGTCTCAATCTTTTGGCTGGCTATGTTACACCTACAATAAGAAATGATAACAATTAGATGATTGTTTTGTCGCACAAGCCACAAAGGTTTAATTATACTGAGCGGAACGGCGAACACATGATCGTCCGGCAATTTCTTAGTTTCGCTATTTACCTAATTCGCTTACATTCTCGATAGTAGGGCGACCGCTATGTTCGATCGCGCCAATGCATTTTTTAAAATTTCCAGTTCTCAGTGTTGGACTGATACTTATCAATAAAATCTATACAAATATATAAAATTGGTGTCTGTTTGTAATATTAAAATAACCGCTTTTTACTAAGTGCATATGGATGTATACACGGTACATATACCAAAACAACATTTTTTTACAATTTTTGTGTCTGTCTGTCTGTCTGTTTGTTTGTTCCGGCTAATCTCCGGAACGGCTGGACCGATTTGAACGGGAATTTCACTGGCAGATAGCTGATGTAACAAGGAGTAACTTAGGCTACTTTTCCAGGGGATAAAATAGGGGTGCACGATAAAACCGAATTCCACGCAGACGATGTCGCGGGCAACAGCTAGTTATTAGAATAAATACTTAACATACTTTATTTTTCGATCGGATAAGCATTAAAAATGTCTCTTTAAGCCCTTCCAGACCAGATAATAGACAACAATTAGTTAAATTAGTTTAACGCGTCTAACACACGTTGAAGAGCGTCGCTAATTTGATTGAAATCTATTGGAATTCGGCTGACAAAGTTCAGAGTTAATCTTACTATATTTAAACGAGCAATTCTTGTATATATATAATCTGAATCTCGGAAACGGCCCAACGATTTTCATAAAATTTAGTATACAGGGTATTTCGGGGGCGATAAATCGATCTAGCTAGGATTCATTTTCAGATTATTAACTTATACATAATTTTTTTTTTTTTAAAGAAAATAACAATAAGGTGGCGTTTATTCTGTCGGTAAGATCGAAATATATAATAATATTTTTCATATTTCATCATTTTATTAGTATGTAATTCGTACTTAAATATAATTACTAAAAAACACAATTTATCAAAAAAAAAAAAAATATACCGAGCAAAGCTCGGCCATCCAGGTACTCATTATTTTAGAGGCAAACTATGTTAAATGATTTTTGTGTAAGCTTCGCCATTTGATTCTTTTTAGATACTGAATTCAACCAATATGTAACACGATTTCTCGTTAAATTATTTCTCCTTTTTTCCGATTACATTATAGAGGGCAGTTTGATACAAAACATGAGCTATTAGAATAAAAACTAATTCCGCAACAAAATCACGTCCTTGTTTTAACGTTTTTACTATTGACAAATCTTCCTGAACAACCTTCCGTCTTTGCGAGGTAAGACAATCCTTAACCATCATCAGATTTACGTACTCAAACATTTTTATGTTGAAATTATAAAGATATACACAATGTATTGTCATTTACACTCTACACTAAGTTATATAGAAACAAAGTTTTAACCACAAGTACTATAACATTGTCACCTTCAAGAAAAAGAGACAAAAGCAATATTGTGCTTTCACCCTTAACTTTATGATTCAAGAATAATATAGCCAACGTCATGTTTTAGGAGATTTGTTATGAAAAGAACAAAAATTTACCAAGCTGAGAGATTATCGTAAATTTACTGCCAGCACTTTCTACTGCACCCATTGTAGCTAGTAAATATAATAACAGCTGATTTCGTACGTGCGTGTATATAAAAAAATACTGGCTTATTTGAAACTGTAACTTAAAATAACGTCTTTCATTTAAGACCTACTCAGATTAGAAGAAGAACTAGGGTGATTATTAAATCTTTTTTTGATTTTTTGAAATGCTTTGACGCAAGTAGAAAATACCACCCACAACCGTAAATGTCTTTTAATTAATCGCTGCGCAGGAACGAACCTATAAGCTGTGCTACAATTGATATATTAATTCGTATCAACACACAAAACTCAGCAGTTCAAACCGGATAAAAATATAATGAGCACGTATTTGTAATTAATAATTAATACATAAATAATAGTACATAATATAAGCTGGTAATATGTATCGTTTTATAATAGTATTGTAAGGATTAATTTGTGTTCTATATGTATCGCACAGCAATTGTTTTTGTGTAAAAAAATATTTTATTATTGCGGATCCAGACCAATTTTGGCTGACGGTAAAATTTATGTAAACTTAATCGTTACAATACTATACATATAAAACATAAAATACATATAATAATATTCTAAGAATCGTGGATAGTAACAAGCAGACGTAATAGCCACACTAAAATGGTCGATTACTAAAAATTCGCCGAAAAGGGTAGAGATATCAGGTATGCTCCGGTTGTGAACGCGCATGGCTTGCACAAAACAGTCGCTAATCCTCCAGATACCGTACGAAGGTGGTGTGTCTCTTCTGTCGTTCCGTTATATAAACATGCGAACAAATATATATATATATATATATGAATCTTATATAATCAAACCTGATTAGTCGCTGCACACAGCTTTCGCAGGTGCTGTCATTGACTGTCTCCGATTTCCGCAATTTGCTTGGCCCGGCTGAGAACAAAATCAATGAGCGCATAGCAAAATACTTTAGCAGTCAGAATTTCAAACAAATAAAAATGTGCATGCCAACGATTTCCGTGCGAGCAGTGCAAGAGCATACTCATAGTTTATGGTTCAGTTGGCTGTAATTCACCAAAAATAAAGTTCCCCATAAATTTTATTGAATATTAGTTGTTTCTTTTAGATATTTTCTATATTCATAAACATTTTGTTTCTAAATTAATTGTGTTATTGATGCTATTTTTTTTAAATACGGGAGCGGAAGAGGGTCGCTACATACATTACATAGCAGGTGCTTATAGTTTCTGTTACCTAAGACAGTGAATTCTAATTTGGGGTTGGTTATATGTGACAGTGTAAAGTATTGGTTATAGACAAATACAATTCAAAATCAAATAAATTCTTTTCAAATTATCTAATCATCAAACTGATCAATGTACGCATATAGCACGACTGTCGAATAGAGCAGCACGGAAATCGCAGCATCCTGGCCAAACATGTATCTCTTATTGAATAAATATGTCACAGATTTAGGACTCTACAGGTACACTTATAAAGGCAAAACTTAATAATAAAAAAAAGAATCTACATCACTAACATATTAAAATTAGATAAGTTTATTTGCTTGTTTTAAAGTGTATCCCTGTAACTGATCAGATTATTTTTTTTTCACTGATACACAGGGATTGATTACCCACAATGCAGGGAATCCAAAGTGCAGACTAAACTTACTTTTATTGTAAAAAATGATGTCATGTGATTTAATTAACTGCTCAAGAAAAAGTGACAATGCTTGGCAAATATTTCTTTCATAAAGAAGCAGGTACAAGTATATGTAATCATGATTGATTTTATAAAATTAACCTGTAGAGTCACTTATCATTTAAACTGTGGCAACAACTTTTAGGTAATATACTAAAAGGCCAGATTATGACTGGTATTCATAAAATATGAGAAAATAAACACAAAACAGGTATAGTTATAGGAAATTAATGTATCTATAAGGTAGGATATCTTGTAGATTTGTCATGTAGTAAATGTAGATTGTAATATATAAGTGTAACATAGAAAGTACTCAGATTGTCACAAGGATCATGCTTACGATAAAAAAGAATCCCTCCTTTAGGGGTTTCTAGTGTTCGATAAAAAAGGAATCCCTCCTTTAGGGGTTTCTAGTGTTCTCCTCCATGGAAGGGTCCAATAGGGTTTGAACAGGCGTTAAACTTAGCGATAAGTACACATCACCTTATGTTTATATCATTACTGATTAGGTAAATATTAATTACGTTTCCAAGCCATTTCTTTACGAATTCCATGGAAATCACTTTTTGTCTTTGAGTATTATTTCTGATTGATGTGATTGAAAATACTTCAACTTTTTGTCTTCCTCTTTATTTATTCATTAATTACTGAATGAACTAATAAAAATATATTCATAATCCACATATTTAAAAATAAGCAGTCAAATCAAATAATATTGACTCTACTGATAAGGATAGCATAAAAAAAACAGAAATTGGATGTAAAATGAACGCATTGTAATTTGTGAGTTGCAAGACTTAAAACCTTGCTTGTGTTTGTATAATTTTATCGTATGTTTATCAATACCAGAGTAAACAATGGAAGAAATTTTGATTAGCATGTAATTTTAAGTTCGTAAGTTGCCTTATTTTATCATTATTATTCGCTTAAGCTGGATTACTTTATTATGGCTGCTCTTAATTCTATTGTATCAATATCACTCTAATAGTTAAAAGTTATTTCTCATTAATGTTTGGTTATGGCTCGGGTCTGATCTATGTCGCTGAGCATATTTCATTTAAAGGCTTTCAAAGAGATACAGTTCTGGTTTGTTTTTTTTTTAGGCTTTTAAACATATTGTTACCTTCATGCTCATCTTGTGTCTGCCGTTTCTTATTTGCAGGTGGAAGGGGAGGTGGCGGTCTTGTTGGGTCAAAACTGAAAAGAAAATGGTAATTCCCAATTAGTTAATGTTTAAAATGTGGTTAATTTCTGTTTATATTTAACAAATTGTTAGAAACTTTGATACGGCAATGAAAAAATGATATATCTATACTTCTGATAAAATTGTAAACAAGCCATGTGTAAACTTTAAATATTTTTGCAAATAATATACTGGGATACATTAGGAATAAGTAACAAAAAGAGAAAAACTAGATTTTTAATATTTCGTTTGTTTGTGCGCTTGTCACACTCAAATGACTGAAAGGATTTGAATGAAATTTGGTACCACAATAGCTTATACCTTGGAATAACATATAGGCTTGTTTAACTCCAGAAAAGTGCAGTGTTCCAAGTGTGTGTGGGATGTCTTATTCACCACAGGTAACACTGTGGGGAGCAGCTAGTAGGTTAATAAAATAATAAGCTACTTACATAATGGGTAGTGGTTGTGGTGGATACACTACACCCTGAGATGTCGATGGCACGGCCGCTGAAATCCAATAAAAAAACACTGTACATTTTTTCACTACATATTTCTAAGATTTACTTATATTGCATTATGTAAAACCATTAAACTATCATTAGATCAGATGACTAGTTAATGACTAATCATGGAAGTGGTGAAGTGTGAGCTGTGTGAGTGTACCGATCATAGATGACCAATTAACACCATATGTTTTAGGAAGTGTTGTAGTTTGTAGTTTTAGCACTGGTTGTTTTAAAACTAGTTGACATTCCTAAATAATGAAACAGATTTTTAGCTAAAGTTTACACTTTAATCATGTTTTTTTTAATGACACTTTATCAACACCACACACATATACTCAGAGCTATGTAAATGTGGAATAAAGTGGCAAATACCTGAGTACGCAGGGCCCGCCACTCTCACTGAGGTTACGCCTGCGGTGGGCGGTGGTGCAACCATCGTAGGCATCGGCGCCGGCATTGCTTGCATCGGCGCCGACATTGAGTGCATCGGCACCGGCATCGGAGCAGGCACCGTCATGGAACTAGGAGGAGAGGGCCCCCCGGAGCCGCCCGCTGCCGGGGGTAGCGGCGGGGGCGGCGGCGGCGGCGGAGGAGGCCCCTGGACTATGCACTCGTACAACATGTGAGGTGGAACTGTGGCCACCGCAGGCACGGGTTCCACAACAGACGCCGAAGCCACGGGCGCGGCAGACATATTCGCCGTGTATCTCTCCATAAGTACTCTCGGTATCCTACCGGTCGTCAGAAACAAGTTTTCTTCGTCACGGCTGGTATGCAGGTACGTGCAGTCTGGGCGTGTGCACCGGGATCTGTTTTGATGGTCGTGACAAAACTTCAAAATCTTTTTCATAGACTCAAACACTAGTTCGTGCCTATATTTGCACTGTGCGCCCATTGTACAGATGCCCCATACAAAGTCTCTGCATACTCCGTCCAGATCCGCCGATGTTGTCGCGGCAGGAGGGACATTTCGTTTCCTCGGATCTGTTGGGGGCGCTGCCGGCTGCGGCTGTGGCTGGCGGCCATGTTGTGTATTACTACTATGCATTAACTGGAACAACGCAATATCTTTTAACTACATTCTAAACACTTTGATAAAAGCAATTTCGGATAAATTTGTGCAATCGGAAACAAAATCACTTTGATAAAACTTTTGACACAAAAAAAATCGTGAATGAAAAAAAATTACCATAGATATATCTAGTCACGATATGATCCAGCCCGGTCGCCTTGTCCACCAACGATTCCTCCGCCGCCTTCTTTTTATAGCTCCTATGGTGTCATAAATCCTCTAACATGCTAAAAACAATTGAAATATTATATTAGTCTGCCATTACAACGTGTGCTTTGTTATAAAATGACAACACGTCACATGTCACAGCCATTTTTGTATTCTTCTTGTATTAGATAGTTTTAAAGCACAATCTGCAATATTTAAAAGAATCAACACTACGAAATATATTACTTTTTATTTTAGCGGATAAAATCCCGCTTCCCTTCGGACTCGCTTCCTCAGTTTCACAAACTATAATGTAATGAACTGAACGAATCACAGATCAGTAAGGAACGAACACTCAGCGTAGAATCCACAGACAGAGAATGTGCGAATGAACTATATTGAGTGAATGATGTAGTGTTACCAAGTAGTGAAATAGAAAAGATTATTTTATAACTTAGCAGGGGACCCTTTGTGTTTGTTTTATGTATAAAAAAAATGTTCATTGTGTGGAGTGACTTTTAAATTTTTGCTACGGTATTTTAATTTATTTGCCGCGTTATATAAGGCACGTATTCTGGATGACTACACTCAGTTGAAAAAAGAGCGTCGCAACAAAGAAATAAATTCATATTATTAGTAATATTATGTACATTTTATTTTTTATTTTATAGTTTTATCTGTATTCTTGACACTATAAAGTATTTATATAATATATAAGTATATATTTTAAATAAATGTTATGCAGTTACGGAACGAGCCGACGGCCCACCTGATGTTAAGTGGTAACCTCAGCCCATAACAACCGATGCGACTTGGGTCCTCCCTTACTAGGTACGACAAGACCCAAGTCGCATCGTATGCGCCCGTAACTGTGAGACGTGTAGGTGGAATGTCTCTTGTGCCTGTAATTTCACCGGCAACCACACCTTTCAAACCGGAACACAGTAACGCGAACGCGTTACTGTGTTCCGGTTGCTGTGCTTGGCGGCAGAAATGGGCATGGTGGCAGTACTTCCACGGACGAACTTGGCGAGAGTTCTACTGCTCTTAAGTACTTTAGCTGTCATATGCAGCGGCTGAGACGGACGGCTAAAGGCTCGCATGCGCGGCACTGTCTTATTCTATCGCTTTGTATCGTGCATACGTCGCTCTCTTTTGCTCCTCTTCCGTGGCGTCGAATGATAGCTCTCTTTCTATTTCACTCTACGCCATACTTTCTCTCATGTCACGGAATGCGCCTATACGTGACATGTCATCAAATTTTTACTCTCGATCTTCGTTCACTCTTCTATACATCTATACAAATAAATAAAATTGGAGTGTTTGTTTGTAATATTAAAATAACCGCTTTTTACTAAGTGCATATTACCAAAACAACATTTTCTTGGCAGCGACTGTACTGGCGCGGACCCATGGACATACTGGCGGAGATGGAGCAACGTGATTCGATCGTCTCCGCAAAGATGAAGCAACTGCACCTGTTGAAGTGCGAGGGGAGGAACACCGACGCGCGCTTGATTGCTGGCACGAGAGGCTCCATGAGCCGATCTATGCACCAGTGCGCCGTTAGAGCTGTTCTTCCAGTCTTTGAAGCCTGGCTGAGGAGGAAGGGGCACGTTACCTTTAGGCTGACTCAGATAAGCTGGTTGCTTTTGTATCTGACTCGGATTGGATGAGAAATTACACTACGATGCCGCCACTGCGGGAGGGGCCGCAGTGGTGGCATTCTCTGCTATTCCTACACTCAAAGCACACACTCAAAGAGTGCCCCTCATGGGATGCTGAGCGAAGAAGCCTGGTCAGCCGTCGCCTGGTCGAGGCCATGCCCGATCGATTAGGAAGAGTCCTAGCGTAGTAGCGGTGCGGCTATGCTGGAAGATGAGATGATGTGGAGGGCGGTGGTCTATTTCTGTGAAACCGTTATGGTTAAGAAAGAGAACGCTGAGCAGGATCGAGAAAGGTCCGATCCCTTTCTTACGCCTTATTAAGCCTTTGAGATACCTTTCTAGATCCGAGGGTGGACACAGCTCGGGGGTCCTGTGACTGCCTACTTAAATCGGGTCCAGGGATGGCTGCCTGAGCACCGTGGTGTGCAAGGGCATGCAATGTCGGGGCTCTTCACGGCTTTCCCGGGATTGGGCCTCAAGACAACGTGCGAGACGAGTACCAGCGCGTTCCATTGGAGGCCCGGAGCTCGTCAAATGCGCAGAGATCGGCCATCATAGTGTTTTTTTAGTTAGGTTCAAAATCCTTCCCCGAAGCAAGGTAAGGCCTTTTGAAGGTGTTCACACCAAGTAAACAAAAAAAAAAGTGAGCAGACGTGTCCACAGCATAAGTCCGGTGTCATGGGTTGACGCAACGTTATGCATGTCAAGAATGGCATAATATGACAGTCATAAATTTGTAGTCGAACTGATTTATTTAAACTTATTTTCTTATACAATAATTCCTAATTCATACTACCCACCTATATAATGTATTCACTCCTGATATTGATAACGTAAAATATAAAACCACAGTGAGTAACTACGCGTTTATTTGAGGAAAATAAGTTCAAGTACCAACCGGAAATATTATACTTTAAGTCGAATTACTTCCTGTCACTTCCAAGCATCTCGATGCTGCTAATTGGTTCCACCTTTTCACAACAGTAGTACCGGGAATAATGAGTCCCCACGTATTTATAAATCTCAGAAGTAGCAGTTCTACATTTGCTTTGAAGAATACTACATTCTTCAAAGCTCTGCATCGAGAACATACTACACTATAACAACTCAACACAAACTCGACTCAAAATAACATAATATTAACTTTGTGATGTTTTGCGATAGACGTATTTATTGTAATCGATAATGTCTCCACTATAACTACCTGAACTTTTTTCTATCGTCCACAATGTAATATTTTACTGTGAGTTGTTAAAGTGTGCAAAAGTCTTGAAATTTCAAACGTAGTAGATTTTTTCTTGTAGTAAAATCCTGCATCCATGAGTTACTCTCTTCAAAATACTTATGATTTGTCAAGCGCCTCCGACGTTGCAGTGCTACGACATTAGCTACGCCGTAGTATGTTTAATTAAATTTTGAACTTCAACATTCGGTCAGGAAACAAATGTTTGCCGATATTAAGTTAGCCACAAAAGGGTTCATTTCACACTATGCAGAAGATAGGTATTGGCTAGCGATGTGATCAAAGTTAGGTGTTTGTTGGTCGTGGATTTCGAATATACAATGCGCACGTTCTTTCGGTGAAGGAAAACACCATGAAGAATCCATAGCTTTGTGGTAGGGAAAATATCTAGCTCGAAAATAAAGGTAAATAGCCTCAAGATGAAAATCTGACGCTAAGCAGATAAGGGTAGTGGACTATGTGTCAAGTTCATCTGCAGAATTTCTGCCAATATACCAATTTCTGCACCAAGAAGTAAAGCATTCGTATTCCTGTTTTGTTTTGAAAGGCGTAATTGCAGGTGAAATTACAGACGCATTTTAACTTCACGTCTCAGAATTAGGTTTTATAATTATAGTTTTTATTTTTATTTATTATTAATTTGTGAGCCAAATAATGTTACTTCAGACAGAACAGTCAGAATCAGATAAGGTAACATTACTTTCGGGTGTAAATAATTTCTTGCTACAATAAATAATGTTTACAAAATAATTTTTATTGTTGAATTTTCTAGATGGTGTACGCGCTGATACTGGTGACGGCGTTACTGGTGATGTGGGCGCCGTGCATTAGAACCGGTGTTTGGGCCGAACCTGGCCCGGTATACGCTAAAGACCGCAGGAACAGGGTGTTTCGTATTACTCCTACTGGCAACTGCTGTGACAATAAGTGCTGACATACATTGCGAGTTCGAAATTAGAACATAATTATATTAAATGTAACATGCAGGAGACCATTAGAACCAGTACAAATAAAGTGAGTAATATCAGTTAGTAGTATAAAATCTTGTATTTATTAGTATCCACCATCAATTGTACAGATATGGATGTCAACTGATTAGATTTATTGATAAGGCGCACTTAGATCACATGGTAATATTTACGCTTATTTAATAACAGAATTAACGATATTCCAGAAAATCTTAACGATTAAACGAGTATGATTTTCTATATTGGTTTGCTCATCTAAGCTATATTATCTGTTAGGGCTTTTATAACGCCATACGAGATAGTAATTGCGCGCAGCCTAACCATTGGAGTTGTTTTTTTTTTTTTTTGTGTTTTTGTGATGTTATTATTAACGTTTTGAAACAGTTATTATCGTGGCGGTTACAGATGCATATTTTATTTCGTCTCGTGTACCAGAGGTGCTGTTCATTGTCGTGTTTCTTTGTCAATATACTATTTATAACTCATACATATACCATTGTTTTTTTGATGTTTTACCTTAGACCTTTTATGTATATGTAGCGTAAACCCATGATAACTTTGAGCATTGAAGAGTCTGGGTTTAGAGAAAAAACAGGCAAGTGAGATCGTAGGCTTCGCTTCACACGGTGGCATCTGTAGCACGGTTGCTAAAACCAAACCAAGCTGATTGATGCTGAATAAACGAACATTAATTCAGCGCGTTTTGCGTCATTTAATAGTATCAAAATCTCTATGCATTTCACCTAAGATCAAGTTGTCATCTGCTTCTCGTTGGATAATAACCATAACTTAAATCGAACTTGGTGAGTTGTCGCAGATCGTTTTGAAGGCCAAGGAAGTCACTTAGAGCAAGCATTATTATTTATGTCCAATACATTACCTTCATTAATTTAAAAAAAACTAGTTCTATTCGACTCTACTTAAAGACCACCATAATATAATATTATTTTCAAGTCAATTCTTCGGGTCCGGTACATCCAGGTAGTGTCGAGTTCAGTCTTGGAGACTTCAGATTTATCATATAAAATTTATGCTATACTCCACTCTGTGACAAGGAATTGAGAAACATGTATATCGTATGTCTGCGTGGAAAGCAGATGTTCCTGAGAGGAGACACGGAGTTTTGTGAAAGTTTGTATTTATAAAAACTACTTTAGATTAAAGAACACTTAGTTTTTCACATTCTCTATCATATCAGTGGAATAACAAATATTAAACGCTTTATTATTCTGGCCACCTGCCTGTTTATTTATCAGACAGCCTGCACACTATCTAAAATGAAAAGAGCTTGATAAAGAGTCGTATTCAGCCTCTCATTCATTCAAAATTCAGATATACTTTAGACAGTTTTATTACGTATTCGTACATATCACCCATACCTATATTTTCATTATATTTTGCTTACCTTGGTTTCTATGTAGATTATAAAAAAAAAAACGATAATTACAGAAACATTTTGTATTCTTAATTATGTTTTATCCGGAAACTATACCGTTGAAAATTTGGCAGATCAGGAAAATATGTAAATAATTTATATCGCTGTAGGTCCTAAATAGGAATCTTAAATTTCAAAAACTGCAGCTTCGTATTATATATAGCTAAGTAATTTTTAAATAACAATACTGTCATACAAATTTCAAATACATTTTGAATAAATTATTATTGTAGATCGTAGAGTCGAATCCCTAAAATTAGTTTGAGCTTTTGGGAACGAAAACATACATAAACAGCGAGGAAAACCATCAGGTACGCGTGCTACGGTAAATAACTCTCACACACTCTTACTCTGCAATAAAATTCCCTGTGTCAAAGTTGGCATGGACACAGAAAGACACGTTCAACGTAAAATTTATGTTCATTACAGAAATGTCTATCCCATCCGTAAAGCAGGTATTGAGGCGAGGTTTTTCAAATAAAACAACAGAATTTCACTACGAAGAGTCACAACATTTATTAACATTTAAAAAAGGTATAGGTACGATAGACAAGGGCAAGAAATGAACTTAGTAATCATAAATAAATTATCGAGTACAAGTTATTTTAGAAACAAAGATGCGTGGCATATAAATTGGGCTACTTAAACGTAAAAAAGTAATGTAAATTAGTAAACAAGGTAAAAAAGACAAAATTTTAGTAATTTCCTAAAAGCTGATAAATCTGCAAGTACTAGATATATACATACATAATTATTCAAATAACTCAACTTATATACTGCATAAGTACCGAATTAAAAATAACATCAATAATAATAATAATAATAATAGTATTGGTAATACTTCGTTCAACCGGTTGTACAAATAATATAGAAATTTTGATCTAGTTGTTAGTACTCGTGAGCCTAGTCTCATTAGTCGTAGTACAACCGAAATAGTCCTTCGCTTCGAGGAGGTGTTCCACGTGATCAGTGGTCACTGGTAGGTGTACTGGTAGTTCTAGATATACAAGATCGTATCATTTGTACAACCAGATCTACTCAGCAGTACTACTGATCTGGTGTCGAAATTGTATTATAAATATAGTCAAATTGTAATGTAAATATAATTTTTATGATCCAGTTATTAACAGATTCATTATGAGAAAATTTGAGAATATTTGCACTTTTTAGTAAACTGGATAAGTTGATCTGAATGTAACTGAACTCCTTGTATTTACTTAATATTGTGTTTTTTAATTCTTTGTAAGTTGTTTTAATACATTAATAAATATCTTGCCCAGTAAATGGATAATTTTGGAACAATAACTAAATAGTAAATTTTTGTTATTTTGATTGCCGTTGACATTTAAATTTGACTATATACGCTAAAGGAGCGGCGATCCTAAAATACAAAAATAAAGTTACATTCATAGTTTTGTATAATAAATAACCACTGCAATATACTATATCAATGACCGGAAACCAACAATATACCAACTTATAAGTTAACAAATGGTCACGTGACCGCTGACACTGTTTTGGTAAGGATATATCTCCTATAAATTTATATCTATAGAATAATAGTAATATAATAATAGTAATATATTATATTTACTATTATTCTATAGATATAAATTTATATATATATATATATATATATATATATATATATATATAGGAACATAAAAGCATGTGTAAAAAAAGAATCTTAATAATATTCTTTTATTACAGAAATTTCCAGGTTCAACTATCACCTACGTGTTAAAAAGACGAATTACGCGTTTGCAAGAAGCAAGTTGCGCTATAGGTCAAATCCTGTAATAAGAAATTCATACATTCTCTACAAATAAATACTTTTTCTATTGTGATGACTAATTACGTGTTTATTATATTATTAAAATGAATGTAGTCGGTTAAAAACGACACAGCTGGCCAAAAAATATTATTCATATATTTGTTACTCATTTAACCAATTATGTTACTAACCTAACCTACATTTTACCTATCGAATACATTAAAGTAATGGATAAAAAAAGGTTAAATATAATAATATGAGGACCTATTTTGAATTAATAAAATAAAATCGTTTTTTGTTGTTTTGTATGTTATAAATGGCTAATGAAAAATAATAAGTTTCAATTCTATTTGTAGTTATAATTATTAGATATTAGATAGATGAAGTTTGAGACTGAATTTTAAATAATAAATTTAAATATTTGGAATGTAGTTAAAATCAAGAAAAAACACGAACTTAATGTGAATTTATATAACTTAAACGTGAAAGTGCAGATATTATGTAAGAACAAAAAGAAATTACGTTAATAACATACGTGAATATTATGCAAATTTATGAAGGGTTCATGGCACGAATTATTAAATTTGATTTTGATAACTCTGAAAATGAATAATGATTCATGAATTCGTAGTGTTTTTAAATTATGATTGATCATGAATAATTAAATCATGATCATGATTAATCATATAGGAATGGTAAGACTCGTTAATTAGTAAGAAAAGTAATCGAAACTACGTATTTTAAATTATTTAGTTAACTATCTTAATTATTTATTTGCTTCTTTTATTGATAGTTAACAAGACCAGTAAGCCTGTAATTGTAGCGTTTCAAATAATTTAAGGTGAAAGTGGGCACTCTGTTCATTTCGTATTAAATGCAAAGACTATCCACTTAGCATTTTTAGAATAGAAATAATGCAGGGCTCTAGCATTATTCCGGGTGTTATGTACACCTCATGTATTTACATATTTACAATTTTATAATGCTAAGCAAGTATAAAAATATAAAAATATAAATTTTTGTATTTAAAGTAGGATAACAACTAACTATTTCTAGAAACGTATTTACAGACACCTAACTAGACTATCAGCTAAGTAACCAATCAGAAACTTCTCATTAACCAACCATATTTTAGAGTGTTTTTCAAAACGATAAAAATAATCTTTAAAAATAAATTTCAACAACCTAATGAAAATCAATGAATTATCCGACTTTTACGATTCATTGCACCCCGTCAATCTAAATATCTCTGTACACTAAATATTACGTGATGCTGTTACTACAAAAACTACCGATTATTACTGTCAAATATATCCTAAATTAATTATCCTAAGCAAATATATGAACAAACTGGGACAAACACAAATAATTATTTTTTCATAAAAAACAGTTTAATTATCTGACATTTACGAATCTTTTCATTCTAAGTAATATAACTAACTAGTATCACCTTAAGGTTTTTGACGATAACTTACTGATCTAATGTAATGTAATAACGGCCGACACATTTTTTACACAACGCGATTTTAATTATTATTCTAAGGAGAACCCTTATAAAAATAATTAATATGCACTCTGAAAAAATACTGCCCACTACCAAGAACATACTTTTTCAAAATCATTCTAATAATTACTACCCGTAAAAAATGGAAGAACTCAACACGTAAAACGCTTATAGAAATTCCAACCATCTTATAGCATAATAATTACTTAGGCGACATCTACGACGTCTACGTTGCAACGGATACGACAAAAAAAATACTACATATAAAAAATCTACTAATGGACGAATTCACTTCAATTAATTTTTCCATGAGGTTTGATGCATTTATACGTGAGAAGAAAAATTCAACCAACTTATAGAAAAACAATGAATATACTAATAATTTTTAAGTTTATACTAAACCTAGTTTTAGCGTGACTCAAACAAAAATATAAACCGGGGTGGTATTCGGTATTTTATGTAATATGATTCTAGTGGCAGTGAACGTGTGCGCTTTTATCGAAGTTATGTAGTTATTACTGGAATAATGAAAATAAATATAACGATTAATAAAATAATCCTTTTGTTAGAATGACAATGTCTAGGAGAAATGCGTATTAAATATTGTGCTTTGCAATGAATGCCTACAGTATGAAATTATGGAAGCGAGTTGTTTTGAACTAAGTAAATTATATTATTGCTGTTATGTTGAAGATTGTACGTTTAATATGAGTTTGAAATGTACTGATCGGATTAATAAAACATAATATTATGTAGAACCAAATTGTGCGTGGTAAACTTAGTAAACTGCGTTTGGATGTTGTACTTGCGTTTGTAACTAAGTACATCTTGTTTAATGTGTGAATTAAATAATACTGTGCGTTTCAATATTTGTGGAAAACGGAAAACGAGTTTATTTTATTTTATTAATATTACGATTTCTAGTATTATTTTGCGTGTTAAATTAAGTTTACTGATTGAATTAAAAAATCCAAACATATTGTGCGTTTAAATTGGTGTTTTACACCTTACTGGTGTTTTATAACTACTTACTTCCTGGTTACTACCTAATGTTACGTGGTAACCTCATACCATATAAAATCAAGACATCTTTGGTCCTACCCTTCTTAGGTATGCGAAGACCAAAGACACACAGTATTGCGCTCGTAATTTTGAGACGTAAGGTGGAATGTCTCAAGTGCCTGTAATTTCTGTGCAGAACCTCGGCAGAAACTGATATGGCGGCAGTACTTCCCCAGACTAACGTGGCATAAGTTCTACTGCCTGGAATTGTGCGTTTTAATCTAAGTAAATAATGGTTATTGAACAACTTAAAATGATAAATAATATGAGCCTGATGCTAACTACCTGAAGTAAAGACTAGAGAGAAGATTATTATAATGATTTACAGTAAAATAACCTAATTGTGCGTTATAAACCAAGTTAATTATGATTATTGCGATTATGTATAAAAACTCAAGAATGTTGTGTGATTTAAAATAAGAATTTATGATTTACATGTTTCAATATGAGGTTGATATTTCGGCCTGCGATAAGGACGGATGTAATTTGGTTTAATCGACGAGAACCTATTGTGTATTCTAAACTTAGGGAATTATATTGCTTTATTTACTGAGGAACTTAAGAATAAGTTGAATAATATTGTGTGTTTTAAAATTTATACTAAATTTAACCATTTGAGTAGATACTTTTAATTTTGTTAACGTATTATTGCTTCAGTGTCTCACATCCATTCATAAGAAACCGGGCTGCTTACTGAAATAACGATTATGTACCACACCAAGTCAAAAGCTTCACATTTATCAAAGTAAGTCGCCTATTTATTTACTAATACTACTACTACTACTACTTTGACTTGGATTAGGCACAGTGTAATGATAATTAATAAATGTTATAACCTACTTATTATTATATTTCTATGTACAATTTTATGTATAAGACTTCTAATCTAAGCTATTATAGGACTACTACTAGATCTACATCTAAAATAGTTCCAAGAATAAATAATAAATAATTTAAGGAACCACTCTAACATACCAATAAATAATTTTCTAACCTACTACTTATAAATATATATTTTTGTGCGCAATTGACCAACTCATACAAGAGTCTCTATAGCTATCTGATCATACTATACTATAATGATTTGAATGCATGAGAGGTAAATTCCTGCATTGCAGATAGAATTTGACCATGTCTACAGGTTGAGGGAAACAAAATACTTTAACAAGATATAGGAGGAAAAGTGAATTACGAACTGTACTGCAATATCATTCAAGATCCGCTGGCGCTCTGCATTTCGGAGGATGGCGGTATTGTGAACAAGGAATTGGAGGCATATTACGAGCTGTACCGTTGGCATGCAAGATGCTCATCCGCTGACGCTCTGCATTTCGGAGGATGCTTGTTTGTTGTAAATCAAATAATAGGAGGTAAATCAGGAGCTGTACCGTTGGCATGCAAGATGCTCATCCGCTGATGCTCTGCATTTCGGAGGATGCTTGTTTGTTGTAAATCAAATAATAGGAGGTAAATCAGGAGCTGTACCGTTGGCATGCACGATGCTCATCAGCTGACGCTCTAAAGGATAATGCTTATTTTCCGCGAATAAGAAGAGGTTACATGCAGGATGACATGAAATGGCTATTTATTGTTTTGCATATGAATCGGAAGCTTTGGAGATATTACCGGCTAGTTAGAAATTATTGTATCTATTACTAAAATCGTTAATGTGCGAAATCATGAAGTGTTATTAAATATTTATGATAAGCATCTACCCAAATAGTTGAATTAATAGGTAATAAGACTACTTTATACGACTTTTGGCAGTGATTTTCTATAAATTATTTTAATTGTTAATTAGTAACTTCTTTACCAAGTTTTAAAAATAAAGCAGAATAATGACTGATTTGTTTTTAAATGCTTTTTTTATGTGTTTGGAGAGGCACACAAGCTGACAGCGAGGCAACCATCACCATTAAACGCTAGCGCAGTGCCTATTAGGAAATGTTTTATAAATGTGTAACTATGTTTCGAATACGACATGAATTATATTGCATGATTGATGATTGACGCGTGATAAATATGTAGTGTACTGAAGTTAATAAACATATTTTCTGGTACAAACACAAATAAAAAAAACAGAAATAGCGTACTAGAGACCGTAGCAAATAGAGAAAGAAAGGTGTTGGAATTTTATTCACGTACAGTCAGCTTATTAGGCATAGCAAAATTAAATGTTTAACATTTTTTAAGCAGTAAACGATTAAATGGAAAACCTATAGACATCGTAAGAGTTTGCGAAATGGTTTAACTATAATTATGATTTAGTATTGTATAGGCATTTACGGTTTTTGACAATAAAATTATTTAAGTGAGGAACAATGTATAAGAAAAACTGTTGGTATACGTGATAAGAGTAGAGATCCATATTCAATCAACTATATCGATAGTGTCACTTGGACCGCATACTACTGCACTGAATATATATATAACCAATAACAAACAATAACAAATAACCAATACCTTGTATGTTTTCAAATCAGACATTAAAACTTGGATCATTTTTCCGTGTAAAATAGACTAAGCAATTTTTGCGGCGAATCAAATATTGGGCAGTAAGTAGCAGGGATGCCGAGAAATAATTATTGTGATTCAATAATGTTATGTTATCGTCTGAATATATATATAGTTTAGAATAGCATAGTTTTAGAAAGTTATCTCAGCCTGAGTTGGTTTCCGGACACTTCACGATTATAATATGAGAAATATGTTTAAAAGTAACAACTAAATTATTCATGTGTTTCAGTACTAAATAGATATATATATCAAAAGTCTTACAAGTTAAATCGGAAGGTAACAACAGTAAAAACATCTAAAATTCTTATAGGTAATACTGACATAATAATCGTAATCGTTTTGTTTTCCTGAAATAGTTCGCCAATTGAAAAATACATTATTATGAATTAAACGGGACTGAAGAGCTGCACCGTTGCTGCGCGTGCAAGACGTTCGTCCGCTTTAGCTCAGATATACGAGATGATGGTAGGTTTAAACTACGAGCTACACCGTTTGCACGCATGGTGCTCATACGCTTTTGCTCAGAGACATTAAATAATTCTACATTTGAAATGCGAGCTTCACCGTTGGCACGCAAGGTGCTCGTCCGCTTTAGCTCAGAGATATGAAATGATGCTACGTTTGAAATGCGAGCTTCACCGTTGGCACGCAAGGTGCTCGTCCGTTTTAGCTCAGATATATGAAATGATGCAACGTTTGAATTGCGAGCTTCACCGTTGGCACGCAAGGTGCTCGTTCGTTATAGCTCAGAGATATGAAATGATGCAACGTTTGAATTGCGAGCTTCACCGTTGGCACGCAAGGTGCTCGTCCGCTTTAGCTCAGAGATATGAAATGCTGTTAGGTTTCAAATGCAAGTTTCACCGTTGGCACGCAAGGTGCTCGTCCGCTTTAGCTCATAGATATAAAATACTGCTAGGTTTGAAATGCGAGCTTCACCGTTGGCACGCAAGGTGCTCGTCCGCTTTAGCTCAGAGATATGAAATGCTGTTAGGTTTCAAATGCAAGTTTCACCGTTGGCACGCAAGGTGCTCGTCCGCTTTAGCTCAGAGATATGAAATGATGCTACGTTTGAAATGCGAGCTTCACCGTTGGCACGCAAGGTGCTCGTCCGTTTTAGCTCAGATATATGAAATGATGCAACGTTTGAATTGCGAGCTTCACCGTTGGCACGCAAGGTGCTCGTTCGTTTTAGCTCAGAGATATGAAATGATGCAACGTTTGAATTGCGAGCTTCACCGTTGGCACGCAAGGTGCTCGTCCGCTTTAGCTCAGAGATATGAAATGCTGTTAGGTTTCAAATGCAAGTTTCACCGTTGGCAAGCAAGGTGCTCGTCCGCTTTAGCTCATAGATATAAAATACTGCTAGGTTTGAAATGCGAGCTTCACCGTTGGCACGCAAGGTGCTCGTCCGCTTTAGCTCAGAGATATGAAATGCTGTTAGGTTTCAAATGCAAGTTTCACCGTTGGCACGCAAGGTGCTCGTCCGCTTTAGCTCATAGATATAAAATACTGCTAGGTTTGAAATGCGAGCTTCACCGTTGGCACGCAAGGTGCTCGTCCGCTTTAGCTCAGAGATATGAAATGCTGTTAGGTTTCAAATGCAAGTTTCACCGTTGGCACGCAAGGTGCTCGTCCGCTTTAGCTCATAGATATAAAATACTGCTAGGTTTGAAATGCGAGCTTCACCGTTGGCACGCAAGGTGCTCGTCCGCTTTAGCTCAGAGATATGAAATGCTGTTACGTTTCAAATGCAAGTTTCACCGTTGGCACGCAAGGTGCTCGTCCGCTTTAGCTCATAGATATAAAATACTGCTAGGTTTGAAATGCGAGCTTCACCGTTGGCACGCAAGGTGCTCGTCCGCTTTAGCTCAGAGATATGAAATACTGCTAGGTTTGAAATGCGAGCTTCACCGTTGGCACGCAAGGTGCTCGTCCGCTTTAGCTCAGAGATATGAAATGCTGTTAGGTTTGAAATGCGAGCTTCACCGTTGGCACGCAAGGTGCTCGTCCGCTTTAGCTCAGAGATATGAAATGCTGTTAGGTTTCAAATGCAAGTTTCACCGTTGGCACGCAAGGTGCTCGTCCGCTTTAGCTCATAGATATGAAATACTGCTAGGTTTGAAATGCGAGCTTCACCGTTGGCACGCAAGGTGCTCGTCCGCTTTAGCTCAGAGATATGAAATGCTGTTAGGTTTCAAATGCAAGTTTCACCGTTGGCACGCAAGGTGCTCGTCCGCTTTAGCTCATAGATATGAAATACTGCTAGGTTTGAAATGCGAGCTTCACCGTTGGCACGACAGGTGCTCGTCCGCTTTAGCTCATAGATATGAAATACTGCTAGGTTTGAAATGCGAGCTTCACCGTTGGCACGCAAGGTGCTCGTCCGCTTTAGCTCAGAGATATGAAATGCTGTTAGGTTTCAAATGCAAGTTTCACCGTTGGCACGCAAGGTGCTCGTCCGCTTTAGCTCATAGATATGAAATACTGCTAGGTTTGAAATGCGAGCTTCACCGTTGGCACGACAGGTGCTCGTCCGCTTTAGCTCATAGATATGAAATACTGCTAGGTTTGAAATGCGAGCTTCACCGTTGGCACGCAAGGTGCTCGTCCGCTTTAGCTCAGAGATATGAAATGCTGTTAGGTTTCAAATGCAAGTTTCACCGTTGGCACGCAAGGTGCTCGTCCGCTTTAGCTCATAGATATGAAATACTGCTAGGTTTGAAATGCGAGCTTCACCGTTGGCACGACAGGTGCTCGTCCGCTTTAGCTCATAGATATGAAATACTGCTAGGTTTGAAATGCGAGCTTCACCGTTGGCACGACAGGTGCTCGTCCACTTAGCTTAGAGATAAGAGAGATCTGGGTAGGCCACAAATGAGGAGAGAGAACGTTTTAGCTCAAAAATATGAGATGAAAATAGGCCCTGGGTGTTGATGAA
This sequence comes from Chesias legatella, assembly GCA_947359385.1. Lineage (NCBI taxonomy): Eukaryota > Metazoa > Arthropoda > Insecta > Lepidoptera > Geometridae > Chesias > Chesias legatella. Next base: position 10,216,218 of record OX375762.1, on the reverse strand, counting down.
CTGAAAGATACTCGCAAAATACTCGCCTTTAAGTATGAGATGAAGAAAAAAGAAGAAATATGTATTTACACTAGGAAAAAAGTTCGTAAATCTCATGTTTTAGACCGGCATCTATACCTTTCAACTACTGGCGCAGTAGAAATAAGTATAGCGGTAGTACTTCCCCGGGCGAACAAAGTGTTCTACTACCTGGAAAAATCTCATCATATCGCATCATACGCATTTACGATGCGACCTAGGAAACATGGAAGAAGTATGGAGATGCAATTTTTTTTCTCACAGGATAACAAAACGAGAACGGAACAGTAACGTTCTCTTATCACTAATACCTACTTACACAAAATACCGTTACACGAAATACACCTGTAGTAAACGTATGGATATAAATGGAGTTCATCATCATCATCTCTCATCCGCCTATAAATTGATCTTCATATTTGTATTCACTTTTCTGTTTCGTAACAATGTTGGTACTTTGTATTCTTGTCGTCAAGAAGATTATAATAATTTTGATTCATAATAAAATAGACATTACAGTGGGTAAAAGACGGTACGGGTTAGGTAGGTTAGGTACGGTTAATGAGATCTATTAAATATTTTCTGTTACATACATATGCCAGAATAGAAAGCACCGCACATTCTTCACGCAGTCTTCACTATAGGCCATATTTAATTAAGTCAACGTGTTAACATTTTCAATTGAATATACTTTTCGTAATAGTATTGAGTAAATATTCCATGGTAAATTTTATCTAAATTAGAGCCGATAGAGCCGATCTGTAAAATTATTGGATTTAAACTGGCACCCAAAAATATATATAAAAAAGAATAATTCAATCTTAAGGACGAATTTTAAATTGTAACAAAAAGTTGCGATAACGACGATGTTATCAATATAGCGGTGTAGAAATCGTATGATGATGGAAACGATCTGCACAGGTCTGTAACCTTTTGAAAAGGTAATGATATCCCACTATTATTTTATTTAGTATACAATTTTACCGATAACTAGTTTTCATTGCCTGTGTAACGAATTTGTGCTTAATAATTAATAAGTGCCTACAAATCTAGTAACACCAAACACCTAGTACTGGAAAAGGATTACATTAACTTATATATATATATATAACTCGAAACACATATAATGTATAACAAATCATATGTCAACAAAAGAAAATTGATTGACATATATAACAATTAAAAGTTCAATTTATATAAAATAATTAAGAAACAAATATAAAAATGTAAAAAATAAATTCACTATTTAATTATTTGTTCTATCATTCATAGGTTTCAATGAATGATTGTAAATAAATCAAATCTAATTTTGTTTCAATAGCGTATGCAAATCTGTTGTAATCAAATTTTTTGACTTCTAATTATATACGTGTGCAACAGAAGAAAATATAAAAATCCGTATTTTTTAAACTAAACATAAATTTTTCAAAGTGAAAAAACGTTAATAGGCCATAGTACTCGTATGTGGCGATTATTGGATTTTAGAGAGTTCCTATATGCAAGTGTTTCTAGGATAAAATCAAGTATTTTTGATTTATAACTATAGAATTCCTCAGTATATTAAAAAAGGAGTACCTACTTAGGTACTTTTGCTACTACTAGTTCAACTACGAGAGTCATTTCTGTTGCCACAAGATTTGTGACACTGACTTCATGAAATCGGATGTCCAAATATGAAATATCCAAAATATTTTTCTGATATGAAACCCCAATTATCACTTTTAAACATTTCTTAGTACAAAGTATATAGAATTGCAAATAAATATAAATAATAAAAAATCCATGCCTTTCCTCAAGGAGGCCGGCAGAGCCATCTTCAAGTGAGTCAATCCTAAAAACCACTCAGCCAGGACGAGATCTTATACCAACGAAATATTCCGACATGCCCGGGCAATGAATGTCATATAATTGCAGAATATGTGCACTTCAAGTTAGGACATGGATATAGAATATCAGTGGGCTTGAAGTATTCGGTGATATTCATTGATGATTTTGATTGAATCCAAAGGGGTTATTCTTAGAGAACAACTATTTAGCAGGTTGTTTATTTATAGTCTGACTGAATTGACCCGGTCGGTCGGGTAGGTTTGAGTCGTAAGGCATCAAACCGAGCAGAGTGACAGGTGGAAAATACATGCTAAATCATCAGCATTGCCAATAATGTCATGATCTCCTTTAGGGTTGCACTGTTGTCTTATATTAAAGTTATGTACGAACGAGCCGAAAAGGCAAATTTACAAAGCCGAAAAGGCAATGGTAAGTCATAGGTGTACAAAAATACCACCACATAAAGCACACTAGCTAAAATGACCACCCTTGGAAACCAAATTTTAATTTTAAGCGAAACCATTTTTATTATAACTGCAATATCACATAAGACGTTTTAATAAGATCTTGCATTTTGTCACGAAGAATATTCGTGTAAATATAGGAGATTTATACCCGTATATATAATGGCAATACTAATGGAAAATAGTCTAATTAGAAGTTTTTGGTCATTGTTTTCTAAAATCTGCATTTCAACTGGGGTTTAAGTAACACAAAATGTCATTACGTGGTTATTGTCCTTGTGTGCAAGGCGTTACCAGCAACTATGCGTTTCATTTGACAGCAATTAGAATGCTTGACGACCAGAAGTAAGCATGGCGGTAGAGTTTCCTCTGATAGACAGTGGCACAAAAAGTCTTAACTAACATTTATAAGAACAAATATATATAATTTTGTTTAAAATTTATTCGACGGGGAATTAATAAAGTAAGTTAATTAATATACGCGCGTAGATGACACCATCAAAAGTGTCTTGACAAAAAGCAATCTATACTAATACATTATACTATACGTAAGACTAATTGTTTTGTTACACAGTCGATTAAATATTATAGAGTAACATGTGATATATAACAAGAGTTGTTTAATCTCCTCGCTCGGGAAATGAGAGAATCCGTGTCCTCAAAACATTTAAATATAATAAATATTTTTATATTTGTTTATTTGTATGTGAATTATTTTGATTATATAATTTCACAAGCGAAAACAATCCACAAATATTTGGAAATACGAAAATACCTTTAGCGATGAGGTTAATGCTAATGATAGACTTAAGAGTTTGATTCTGACGTAAATATTCTAGGGTATAAGTAAGTCTCATTCTTTGAAGCAATATTGCCCCAGCACAAGGAAACAAACCTTAAAGATTTTTAAAGAAGTATTTTATTATTTTATGAGACAGTAAATTACACAATTCTAAATTGTTTTAATTAAATTCTGCAACTAACTTGACATAAGCTGTCCCATATAATTTTGTTTGTCCGCATAATTTTGTCACTGAAACAAGCCTGGAGAACATATTTCACAATCATGCTCATATTTTTATAATCTCACTTTTCTATCACACTAATTGTCTGAGTGAATATCACCATCACTTTGAGCACCATCAGTTCTGAATCAATCTTACTTCTTTCCCCGGCGCAGGAAGCGGCTAAGCCACTGTCAGCCTTTCCCTTTATCCTTTTTATCTTTCCTGTCTGGTTTATCCGGTTTGTCTTCTTTAGTTGATTTATCTGAATCATTATCTGGTTTATCTTTTTTATTAAGTTTGTCTTTTTTGTTTTTTCCTTTGGCTGATTTGTCAGTTTTATCCATTCTTTGCTTACCTTTCGTACTTTTCTCGCATTTTTCGCTTTTACTGCTGCGTCTGCTTCCGTCGTCGTCGGCATCGTAGTCGATTGTATCGAGGTCATCCGTCTGATTCTCCCGCTGCGGCTCTGGGGTCTGCACATTTCGGCTTCTGCAAGTACAATTACTTATTAATACAACTGATTGCTCAACTGATGTAATAGTACTTGCACCTTTACAATATCAGCTGGGATAATTAAATAAGTGACATTTAACAGCTTAATTTTAAGCAATCCTCACCTACATGTTAGATTAATTGTTCAGATTAAATTCATTAATATTATTTACACTAGATCGTAGGATCGCACAAATTTTGTATGATAGTTTTTTTTCATTATATGTAATACTTTGGTGATACACGGTCATATATCGTAGGTACTAATTCCAAGTAAAAATCTCCCTATTTCATAAGCACCATTCATTTCACAAACTCAATGTTACTTAGAACCGTAATACCCGGACTCGAAGAAGATACTGACAGATGGTGAATAAATGATCTCATGTGGATATTGAACCGGTAATTTTTACGCCCCAGTATGTTATAAGAAAGCAAGAGAATCGTCTAAAAAACCAATAATTTACGTTTATCAAAAGCAATTCTTACCTTCCAAAGTACTTGCCCAATAACCGCATCTGACGAAGGCTTGGGCGTCAAATTCCCTCAAACCCTTGCTGCCAGCCAGACGCCGCATAGATGGCGCTAAGTAGGAAGACAAAAGCACATTAACCCACACTTCCCATTCCATCACCTTAACAAAACAAAACAAGGTAAAAAAATTAACAACAGAGATATATTTTTTCATAATGGTATAATTATTAATTTTACATTAAAATAATAGTTAAAATTGACACATAGACATACATATACACGCTTTATGTTAATAACAAAACGAAGCAGACTAAACACTATCCGTTGGCAGTTTGCTTCAACACATACCTGTTAATGAGAGACCTCTTCTTTTGTCGCTTTTCTGCGGTCGTTCCTCGGCTGGTGCTTGGCATACTATTATCCGCCTCGCTCGCTGTTAGCGTTTTTGGACTTTTCTCTTCACTTTTGCTCTGTGCAACCTGGCTTGTGCCCGGTTGGTCTGTATCTTGACTTGCGCTTGGCATGTTTAGATCTCCTCTGCTACTACTCGGCGACATTCTGCTCGTGGCTGGCGAATGTGGAAGATGTCCAGCGGCGCTGGTACTAGATTGCAGTTCGCCTTGTGGTTGTGGTGATTTTCTTCCCAATATCTACAAATATATTAGAATTACTATCATCAATAGCCTGTTAAAATTGTTTCGACGAATCAAACCCTGCGGTGATTACCGGAAGTAATTTGAAATAATGAAATACCTATAATGCTCTAACAGCTAGCAGCAGCACAACAGTTACAGGACTACGTGGAATGGTCTCTTAGTTTTCTTTATAGATTTATAATGCTAATGTACCTATCCCCTGTTCCATAATACGAGGCCTCTAACGTAACTGCATTAAAACTTAATTCACCATAAAGTTATGACTGACCTACCGGCTAAGTTGATAGTAACTCTGCCTTCTGCCACTGTAGGTCCTAGTTTCGATTCCCGCTCAGGACAAATATTTGTGTGATGAACGTGGGGCGTTGGTCTGTTTCTAGGTGTTAATATGTATTTTACCTATGTATTTACACAAAAAAATATTATTCTATCAGTTGCCTGGTTCCCAAAGTACAATCTAAGATTAGATTGGGGCTTCATGACAAAAAAATAATACCCAATAAGATCTAAGTATACTACTATATACCTAAACTTCGTCTCTTATTTGCAATATTACACATGATTACACTCGAAATTATTATAATACGATAAAACTTCGTTTTTCTGGGTTACAGGAAGATTTTTGCTCAGAAGTATCATCATAGTTTTGTTATCGATATGGACACAACATATTTGTAACATAAAAACAGAACATACCCTGTCTGCTAACGTTGGGACATCAAGCTGAACTTGTGATAAGCTGTGAACGTTCTTTGACCTTTTCAAAGGTGGATTCTTGAAAGAGTAAGAAAATGCGAAGCCTCGTTGTAATGAAGCTCTGAAAACAAATAATATATATATAAAAGTATTACAAAAGTAGGTTTTCTTTTTTATTTTGATGGCTTCAGAGTCTAATTGAGTCAGACTACTCTGACTATGAGGTTACCCAAACTGCAGTAGAAGTAACCAAATTATTTCGAATTGAAAAGGCAATGTAACTTGCATTGTCACCCTGATTCGTTAAGCCACGATTATAAATTGCAATTGATAATCGTAATGTTATGTTTAGACTAGTTCATAAAATTTCTAAGAAAAACATATTTGGTCAAACTAAAATTACAGCATTGAAAAATAACTGATGAACATGCTACAGCTTACAGCTAATTTAGAACAAAATAAAAAAATATAACTGTATATGTTCTCACCTGGATGGGCTTGGTGGTGGATAGCTCAACCCTCGATGATCTGGAGTGAGGTATTGTTGTTGGTACACCGTGAGCCGGTTGCGTGCTAATATGTTGTAATGGACTCTGTACAACCTTTCGGACGCAGTTAGATGTGGATCAATCCTGAAATGCCATCTCAGTCATAAACGACAGTTTATATTCCAAATATAAGTGAATCCGTCATATGTTATCAGGACTCCTTGACTCGACACTCCCCGACACGTTCTCAAAACGGTGAAGGAAAACATCGTGAGCAAACCGACATGTCCCAGAACCAATAATTCAAAAGAAATGTGTCAAGTGCACGAAAGGAGCCCCTTTGAGGTGCACTTAAAATCCTTTCACCACACTGGTTCGAGAGAACCAGTGACTCGAATAGAAGAAGACTCACACTAGCAGATGGTTTCAAATAGATACAAAAGACACATAAACACTTTAGTGTTTAACGTCGACATAAAAATAAAGGTTAGTTAACAAATCCCTGGGAATGTGAGTGTGAGGGTGTGGGGCTGTGGGGTGAGTTTCTTATCGGTACATTACCGTGCAGCGCCGAACGACACCGCGTCTTATGTAAAATACTGAAAAATTCTGAAACTTACGCTTCATCAGGGAGCATTGCTGCGTTTATGTTGGGCATGCTGTGGACCATGACGGCGGTGTGAGACGGAGAGACCTGGAGAGTGTTTTGACTTCCCTCCACGCTTAGACTCCTTGGCGTTGGTGAATTACGACTCGATGTCGAATCTAGAACCATTGGCACCGCCTATCAGGGAGAAACCACATTAGAAACCCCCAATTCATCTTTCAATTCTAACCTAATGCATCTCACTACTGGACAATGATGGTATGCCCCGAATATTTTTACACGTTTCGATCGTTTGCGACCTCCTTCCACTCTCAACACAGATCGTCTCATTTACAGATTGAGCCGATGGCCTACTTTACGTTTTACGGTTTCCTCTGCCCATAACAATAGCTATGCAACTTGGTTTCGCCATTACTACCCATTTATTTATTTATTAGGGAGTGGGTGCCGGTGAAATTGCAGGCGTATGAGACGTAACATCCCCGTCTCGGGGTGATAGATGCAACGCAATGTGACTTGAGTCATTACGTACTTTGGTGGAGACGACTTAAGTCGTATTGCTGTTTTCTATGGGCGGCGGTTACCACATAACATCAGGTGGACCATCAGCACATTTTTATCCCCTAAATTACATTAAAAAAAAGTATGGAAAAGACTAAGTCGAACTGCATTGCTCCCTCTGAGACATGAAAAGGGAATGTCTCATGTGCCCTGAGCACTGGCACTTACATCTGTCTAACGAGGGCATAGTTATGCGAGTAAATTTGACATCAGAATGGTGGGAATAATTCACCGGACATACCCAAAATTAATTTTACTGCTGCTAAAGATCTCAAAGAGTAGAATATTAATTATAAGATTTCCTTAGTCATGACAAATTATTGAGTACATAGAATGGATCTTGAGATTTGTACTAGTTGTGACTGTCACGCATAGCTAAATCTTATGAAGGTAATGGAATAAAAGATAATTGATATACTAACTGGAGCTTGTCCTGAAGTTGAAGGCATTTCAGTGTCATTCACATCCACAACATGTACGGTTATAGATGGTTGAACTGCAAGAGAAGAACCTTTAAGGATACCTACTATAGAAAATGGCTAACAAATTATATAACTATATAACTCATGCGGACATGGAATTAGCGAGGTGCCTAGTGCTACACTTAGTATCGTGGCAAATATTCAAACAGTCAAGCATCACTGCACAATTGTGTGATTGAGCATTGAGAGTTCCGACTATAAAACTGAAGCTCATAGATTCAAATCCAGGAGAAAACAAATGAGATTTAACGTGAACTATTACGTCTGTAGTTAAAATATATCCAACAAATGTACCAGACTCACATCATAACTTTGATATTTGCGCAATGAAATCCGCTTAAAATACTGAGTCTAATTGCTAAATTCAGTCCTAAGCCTTGAGCTGAAAATCAGCGCTGTAACTTGTTGGAGTACGTGCTGAGCTCAAGGCATTTCACATAATCCTGTACGCGACAGCGTTCCATATTCTTTTGTTTTAATATTATGTTTTGATTAGGTTTTTTATGTGTTTTTGTGATGTTTGTCGTTGTTGTGTACAGTGTGTGTGAATAAATGTCTTCTTTCTTTCTTCATCATATATATTACACAATTAAACTAAAATAAAATAACAAAAATACCATTCTGATATATATGACAATAATATGTGTACATAACATTTACCATAACACTCATAGAAAATTAATTAAAGAGGAAATAAGTACTTAAAACTAAGAAAGTTAAAATGAATCAAGTAAGACATAGATAAGAAAAGTAACACATACAAATTAAATTAAGCAGAAGAGCCAAAGTGTCTGCTTACCCTCGTCACCTGGTGGCGCTGGTCCTTCCACGGAGCTTGCAGATCGGAACAGGTGCGCCAGCGACAGCGGCAGTTCCTCATGTGATCCACCGCTGTAACCAAAACTTCATCTAAATTAGTATTACTTTGATTGCTACGGAAAACAAAACTATTAAATATAATACATATTAAAGTCTGGCTTGCCTATCACCAATTAAATACGTGATATCCATACACGAATTTTAATTACTTTTTTATTTTTAATTACTTTTGAATTATTGATAATGAAAACATTCTACGAAGGGTACATTTATTTAATAAATAACCCGTATTTTCCAGACAAGGCTCAAGCAAAAACCAGACTTCAGAAAAAATAAACAGTTACAAACTATGTCTAGTCAGAAGCGGTCTACATTAATATATCACAAGATGATGACTGATCATCATACTTTACTTACGTGACAGAAAGAACGAAACGTAATTTGGAATGTGCATCAAATGATGGCTATATACAGTATGATGTAACTGAGATATGGGTTTTATTTGAAATTCTCATCTTGGTATCTCTTTTTCCTGCAGTCTTCAAAAACGACTCCTTCAAATTAGAAATTACTGAGATGGTTAAGACCGTAGAGTTCATAACTCAAAAGTATATTGCCTATCAAGGTAAGATATCTCAGCTTGAATGTGAAAAAGCAGATTATCAGAAGCAGATCCAGGTAATTGAGAACAAGGTTGAGGCTCGGAGAAAAAAGCGCTGGTAAAAATTGCATTATATTTGGTAATATACTCGTTGGTACTTAAAATCTAAGCCAAATACTTAATTATCATAGAATTTATGAAGTGGATTGAACTTGGAAACGTCAATTGTAGTTTCTAGTGTTCTATTTTATAATCCAGTAATCACTTTTTACTCAAAACAAAAATACATTATATTTTCTTATCTCAGATATCACTGTAAGTTTATTTATTTCTTTTAATTTTATTTCATATCTTGATTTTGAATTTTAACTTCTCACTATTGTAATAAAAACATGGCCCAGATATCTGCTACTCTCCCCTAAAATAGGATACCGTACGTGAAACTACATACTATATATATATATATATATATAATATATATGATATCTTATATATGACACTATGTGAAAATAGTTGATTTCAACTAACCTCATTCAAACTCAAATACATTGTCACACTACAATAGTTACCTTTGTGACATGATGTCTAGTCTAGGTAGTCCTTCGACTACAGATTCAGAAGCAATATTTTTTTATTATTATTTTAAGTTGAATGAAATAACCCAATAGTGACTGATATTGTGAGTTCGATAAAATAAACTCTTCCCTCTTCCTACAATCAAAATCTCATTACAATTATCAAGAAAGGAGCAAAACTCAACATGCGTTTGTTTTAAATTGAACGGGATAAGCTAAAATAAAGCGTGGTCCATGTGTAAAATATTTAAGAACTACGATCAAAACATATGTACATGGCGCTAAAATCACGTTCCCGGATGATTTGGATAACCAAGAAGCTGACTGGACTAGAGCATAGTCAAGGTGATCTTTCAAGTCTCGTACGAAGTATTTTTGGGATAAAAAGTACCTACTGAAATATAATAAGTTTACCTCATGGAGAATTGCAGATCACTGGTTGACATGTTTTGAGAGCTGTGGCTGAAATGAAATTTAAAAATCAAATGTAAAATAAATGTAATCCCTTACAAACTAAATTATTTTTGTCTTTAATTCAAGTAAAATCATGTTAATTGTAATTTTTTGAAATTGTTTAAATTTAAGTTTGATGTAAACACAACTGACCTCTTTCTCTTCATGGTCAGTTAGTATTTAATCATGCGTGAAACTTGCTAACATACTAGAATTTTTATTTAACAAATTGACGTTTCCAATACTGTTAAATAAGAATTGAAATCTAATTAGCCTTTTTACCTCTTGACCTCTTGATTACCATTAAAAAATAACCAGCATAGTATAAATTATTAATATAATTAATATAATCGTATATTGATTTAGTATCAATTGTATATTTAGTTTAAGATTGCTACAAATTAAATACCTGGTGGTAGATTGATGGAATGATGACAAGCGGAGCTTGACTGCATTGAAGTGCTTATTACCCGTGAGGAAGATATCATGAAGATTGTGTGGACCTCTTGCACCTAACAAAATGACAAAGTTAGAAGTGTTTTTCAACTAGGACACATTGTGAGTTTTTCTGAGTTAGTGATATGCCTGTTAAGTATACAGTAAAGCGAGTTTAAAACTGCTTGACGGCAAAGCGGTTTAAAACTAAATAATAAATAAATATTGATGGACATTTCACACATCGCCATCTAACCCCAAACTAACCATATCTTGTACTAAGGGAACCAGACGATTGATAGAATCCATGTATACTTTTTTTTTGTAAATACATACATATCGACATCCAGACACAGAACAAACATGTCACACAAATGTTTGTCCTGGGTGGGAATCGTACTCACGCCGACGGCCCACCTGGTGTTAAGTGGTAACCTCGGCCCATAACAACCGATGCGACTTGGGTCCTCCCCTAGTTGGTATGACAAGACTCAAGTCGCATCGTATGCGCCCGTAACTCTGAGACGTGTAGGTGGAATGTCTCGTGTGCCTGTAATTTCACCGGAAACCACACCTTTCAAACAGGAACACAGTAACGCGATTGCGTTACTGCTTGGCGGCAGAAACGAGCATGGTGGCAGTACTTATAATACTTCCTCAATCTTTACCGGTGACAACCTTGTTTTGCATCAGACCCGTCTCACTCTAACCCAAGGTAATTTTCTGTGAAATAAATTTTATTGTGCTTGCTGCGTTTATAGTCTCGTCCTCGGGCCTTTGGTAGAGTGGCGTCAAATTGGTCAAGTGGCAGTCATTTATACAGTAGTGGTTACAACGAAGGTTACAATTTACAACAAGAATACAGAGTCGAACCTTGTAAAGCGTTCACAGGATTTTATCTCTCCATCTCTCTTTCATTATCATACGTAACGTACCACATTAATTGGTTAATTATGAGTTCGGCCAAGAATTGGAACTCATTTCAGGAGTCCGTTTAAAGGAATATTGAAAAAAATTATAGTCAAAGTCAAAGTCAAAACCTTTATTTCCATAGAATTAATAAAGAAATGGCTTGGAAACGTCAATAATATTCAAAACATAAGGTCACGCGTACTTATCGCTAAGTTTGCCGCCTGTTCAAACCCTATCCGACCCTCCATGGGGAAGAACAGAAAAGAAGCCCCTAATGGAGGGATTCCCTATTTTTCGCGAGCACGATCCTTGTAACAATTGAGTACTTAGATCTATGTTACATTTATGACTACATAATATACTGAAATAAGATATTACAGGATGTTTTGTGTATCGTTGAGCAGAGCGAAATCAGACCATGGGGATTTATCATTTATGTAATCATTTACAGTGTAATAAGCTTTACTTACTAGACCCTTCTTTATGTATGACTTCAATATTTGGGTCAGAAGAAAAAAGTGCTTTGTAAAATACTACATTAACACTTTCTATAAGGTGTTTGTGTTCTAACACTTGGCTATGAAGTAAGGTGTGATATGTCCTTACAACCAAGCACGCCATTGTAATATTTTTGAGTGTTAAACGCGAAGGTATTCCTGCTCTTGTGCTCAGTTAATATCGTAAATAGTGACTCACGGTCATAATCGGACGGTGGTGGCTGCGGCTCTGGTTCCTGAGGAGTTTCGCGGACTCTCCTGCCGGGATGCATCATTGCAGCGACACGCTCACGAGCCCTCCGCTCGACGAGGTATGCATCAGGATTACTCTTCTGCAAATAACAAACGTTTATAAAATATTTATAAACGTTATTGCTATTTAAACTGCTATTTATAAACGTTTTTTGCTATTTACAAACATTTTTGCTATTTAAATAGCATTTATAAAATTTATTCATATGGTAGGTACTTTAATGTTGACGTAGCGAATACATCATCTAATAGATTACCTGTTATGATTTTAGTAGCAGCAGAACTTATGCCATGTTCGTCCGGTGAAATGCTGCCACCATACACATTTCTGCGTAGTCAAGTCACTGTTTCTGTCGAACCAGTGTGGTGAAAGGATTTTAGGTGCGCCTCAAAGAGGCTCTTTTCATGCACTTGATACATGGTTTCGAATTTTTATTTCTAGGACAAGTCGGTTCCCTGTGATATTTTCTTCCTTCGCCGTTTTGAGAACATGTTATTACGCACAGAAATGTATCAAGTGAAAAAACTCATTGATGCACGTAGGGATTTGATAGGGATGATAGGGATTCGTAGTCAGTAGTGTTGGACCACTCATTTCCGTCAAGGAGCAGTGATGCAGTCGCGTTACTGTGTTCCGGTTTGAAAGGTGGTTGCCGGGGAAATTACAAGCACATGAAACGTTCCACCTTTAAGTCTCAGAGTTACGGTCGCATACGATGCGACTTGGGTCTTAACTTACCTAAATATGGCCTGACACAATTTGTAATGCTTGTTTTGGGCAGAGGTTACCACTTAACACTAGGTCAGCCAAAGGCTAGTTCCGAAACATTGTTAAATAAAAAACTTAATACAGTAAATAGTTTGGAATGATCGTGTCTCGGGAGTAATAAAGAAACTATATTACCATAGTTTTTTTATAACTATGCAGCATCTAAGATCACAGGAGCTGTGATCGTATGATGTAAGACAAATATTGCTCAGCTGCGAGCTATTCAATGGGTGACAAATTTAACAACAATATTTCATTTTCCCACCACCCTTTTGAACTTAAATTGGCCAGAAACCCATTTACATCCCACCACTATCTAACCTTTTCGGTCTCAGTATCGACGCCCATAGTATCCTCCTACATTACACCAAACTAATTGGAAGCAAACACGAAATAAAATAAAAAAATGATTCTACTATACCTTATATTCTTCAGTATTGTATTCTGCTTCGATGATAGAAAAGTCCTTTACCGGGTATTTCGTATACCATTTGGTCAGTACATACGCCATCATAGCTTCTTGCAACTTTAGATCCCAGGTCTGCAACATTTATTTTTGCCAATGCTTGCAAATTAATTCATATTACGCAAATAAAATTTGCGTCATAATCGTATTTAGAGACTTAAAATAACATAAATAGCATTATAAGATAAAAGTATTGTTTCACATAATTTTAGGTAGGTAAGTGATCAAACAAAATCACTTCCATTTTATACCCAAATATTAGACACGAACGCCCGAGGGACACGTGTATGGATTTAAAGGGTTATCACATACGGACGCGAGCAACGTGTCCCTCCACACACAGTGCTAGTTCACATACTTAATAATATAAAAAGGTGTTTTTTTTTCTGGTACCTACCCTCATAGTTTGAGCTGGGTTTGGATCTTTTGAGACTTCAGACAGAGCGAACCCCAGTTGCGCAGCATTATGTAAATCCACCATAATGTAGATTAGACCAACGTGATCGTGTGCACCTTTGGAAGCTCGTGTGTATGGCACAGCCCAATTTAGGAGATATTTAGCCCTAAAAGTAGAAAAACACCTATATGAAACATTCGCACAATAGTATGTATGATCCAAAATGTGTAATCGGACCATTCGGCCTATCCCTCCGGGCACAAAAGGCGTGAGTTTATATATATAAACCTTCGCAAAGTGAAATTCGCAGTTAAATATATATATGCAAATAAGACAACATTATTAAAAAAAATTGCTCACTTAATAATAGCATAAATAACATTCATATAACTTATTAATAAAATGTCTTACCTTTGCATTTTATATTGATAATTTCCTTTGTTGTATTTCTTGCAAACCAGAATCATATCGGTGAATAGAAAGATGTGAGAATCAAACTGTGGACAAAGAAAACAATTATTGACTTTACAATTTATTTTGATAAATTACTTTGATAAGTTACGCTAGCACTTTTGGACTCCATGTTTTGTACATATATGACTAAATAAACTGGCAACTTGTAGATCGTTGTAAATACATATAGAAAAAAAAGTCTATTTAAATATCTTTGTATTGGTTTATGAACTCACAAAATTCAACTCGAAATGAAATTTGGAAATTTTGGTAGCAATAAATCCAAACACTTCCGGACCCTATCCGTTGAGGTATATCATTGAAAACTACTAAAATGGTAACCTGGAAATGGATTCATTAAGTGCCATCGCGGTGCTGTGACACACATACTGTCGCTTTTTGTCAGTAAAATCGCAAATGCTGATCGCACATACTTATAATTTTACTCATAATTTCAATAGGTCTTTGATGATAAAAACCTATGAACTTTGCATCTCGTTTTAATTATATTTATTCATGTAAAATATATTTAAAGTTGTAATTTAAAACAAGCCAGATTAACTTCAGAATGTAATTAAATTACTGAAAACACTTATTAAAAACTGAATTAAATTTGATTTTGAATTGAAATTGAAATTTTGAATCTGAATAAAATTTTTTAATATCACGGATTCTAATTATTTGAAACTGCAACTCTGTGATATAAAATATATGTGTTTTTTTTGTTCCTTCCCTCAGGGCAAATAAACTTAAATCTTAGGCTTTGTGGGAAAATAATAACATAAATATAACTCGACGGTGAGGATAAATTTATTCTTTAAAATTTATATACAACAACCTTGACTTGTTATTAGGGTGCTTTAGATATTTAATGCCTATTTTATATTACAACGAATATATACAAATGCTTTGTCAATATTACAAATGACTGTTACCAGCATGAAAATTCGAGATCTACATCTCAATTTGAAATTGTCGCAACCGTAGAGTGATACGGAGATAAAATATACATGTAAATGTTTCATTATAATAATTTAATGTCGGCACCACTGTATGTCTAGGCTCCCATTGTTGCGACAACTTCATATGTACGTGTAATACGACGGATTGGCCTGAGAGCTTGCCTCCTTTAGGTGGTCCTTGAAGCGGAGATCCCCATGGTGGACGAGGCACCGCATCACCCCGGGATCGCATTCGAGCATTGGATGCCCAAGGTTGAGCTTGTTCAACTGCTTGAAAAGTTTGTCCATTTCCTCGTCTTTGAAGTCCTGTTGGAAAACATTACGCTGCAGGTTTACAAAGAAATATACAACAACTGCTGAGAGAAAATTCTCTTCTTTTTTGTGACGCGAAACATCGACGAGAGAATTTCCAGCCTAAAATTATACTTACTAGATCAAATGTATCGATATGGCACGCTGCAACCAAAGCGATCTCTTCTTTCTGACGAACTCCACGATTGACACGCTGGGTGAAAGCTTTTATAAGCCGATCCTGTAAGAAACCGAAGATGTTAGTAAAAGTTTTTTTTATTATTATTTGATGTAATTACGGAACGAGACGACGGCCTACCTAGTGTTAAGTGGTAACATCGGTCCATAACAACCGAAGCGACTTCGGTCCTTCCTTATGTACAACAAGACCCAAGGCGCATCGTATGCGCCCGTAACTCTGAGACGTGTAGGTGGAATGTCTCATGCGCCTGTAATTTCATCGGCAACCACACCTTTCAAACCGGAACACAGTAAGGCGAATGCGTTACTGTTTGGCGGCATGGGCAATGGGCATGGTGGCAGTAATTCCCCGGACGAATTTGGCGTTAGTTCCACTGCTCTTATGAGAAAAATGGTGAGAGTTGGTCGTAATAATGAGGTATATATGCAGGTATGTATTATGCCTTTTTCTCCGAAAATGCAGGTGCTCAGCGGAAACTTTTCACCTTATAACGATATCTTGGGAATGCAGACGTGACAAGTGAGGAACTCATTGCCGCTATGGCTGATCCACGAATAACTCGGCTAACATTTTGCTCCGATAACATATTAATTTGTGAAACTACCAGCTTGTAATTCGTTGTACAAATAATTATTTAATTATTATCTAATGTAATAAAATCCTGTTTATTTATTATTATTATTTACCTAGATTATACCAACTGATTCAAGAGTTTTGAGTATCTTTTAAAGGTTATATCAAAGTGATGTAATCGAAATAACTATCATAAAAACCAATCATTCATAATAATAGAAGTCATAACCACGCAGTTTAGGTTCTGAAAAGCGTTTCACAACAGTTATTTCTGTCGATAAAATATATGCCCTCTAAAAACCTGCCAGGTACAGTCATGAGGAGAAAATAACGTCTCTAATCACTGACCTATAAACGAACATGCTTCAAAGTATTTATATATTGAACTCAATTTTTAACAGCGCAGGAGGTCATTTGTATTTATAAATTAATTTAAGCTGTAGAATTAATGCCTATTTCGTCCGAGAAAGTATTGCCTATTTCTGCCGCCAAGCATTAAAGCATAGGCTTTACTGTGTTTCGGTTGAAATGTTTGGTTGCCGGGTGAACTTACAAGCTGCAACATTCCACATTCAATTCTCAAAGTAACGGCAACAATAAAATGCGATGCGGTTTTCACATACCTAAATAGGGAAGGACCCCAAGATATACTGTTTTTCTTAAGGACCGCTTAACTTCAGTCGGGACATCTTGTTCATTCCATAAGATATTAACATAAAAATACGCCTATTTATCCTGGTAATTACTGTCACCTATTTCCCGTCACGTAGTATTGCATTCACAGTTCTATTTTTAGCATAGGTCTGGTTGCTGGTAAAATTACGGACACATGAGACGTTCCACTTTCACTTCTAAAAGTTACGGGCGCAGTATAATGCAGGTTTGTACTAGCGTCAAAATTAGCAATAAGTGATCTTGTCATTATAGACTTCTATCTTCTAACTGACGTCTCCAGAGGGCATTGCTTTATTAATTACAAAAATAATGTTTCTGGCTGTAACTTCCACTTGAAAGAGAGGACGCAAGTCGTATTGCTTTTGTTATGGACAGATTACCTCGAAACACTGAGCCATTTGCTAGTTCCGTAACGAATTCTCTCCAAAATCTAATAAACCAAGACTAAACAAACACCATTTCAACTTCACTTGATATTTAAGTTTGCCTCATTGCAATACTCCAACGTATATAAGCCTTATTCTGGCGGTGAATGTACGTACCCATCTAATTATTTTCAAATAAAGTTGAGGTTAACATGCAACGGGTCGAACAAACGATTTCGTGGTTGTGACTTCGCAAATTGTAGTTACAGTCAACTACAAAAATTAATGCCTAATCTCGTTAACCTTGAAATATATTTTTTTAATACACACGCTGGGAATAATTATGTGGTCAACCAAAGGAAAATTAAAGATTGTTAAAAATTACGGGTTTTTGAACAAAAAACACATATTTATACTCTATTTTGAAAATTAATGTCATGGTGATCGTTGAAGAAAATATGTTCTTAAAGTGTCTGATGTATGTGACTCACATCAGACATAGAGAGTCCTAACAACAGGGGATATTAGGATTCCCTATGTCATGGAGGCACTAAGCTAAGCTAAAATATACTAAGCTACATGCAAGATCCCAATAACATTTGGTCCAGCTACAGTACAAGTACTGTTCGCTTCGTTGGCAGGGTCGACTATCAAACTTATTGAACAGGCACCGATTTCAACATTTTTTGATAACTATAAAAATATGACATTTTTGTTGCCATTTAAAATAACATCATCTATGTTTTAATTCTATCCATGAATACTTAACATATGCTTGAATTTTCTTGACAGATAGCTCTATGGCTTGAAGCATAAAATAATCTATTAGAAATCTACAAATAAATGTTGTTTTCGATAGTACTATTTCGTGACCGCACTGGATCATATCAAAGTGAGAATTATGGCGAATAAAATGCTGCTCCAATTCTATACAAATTGTATCGCTGTGCTTTTTATTATGTATGTTAATTTGTAGAAAAATAGTATCGTCATGATACCATTTGGCTATATTCTCACGACTGAGAACTCATAGTAAAAGAATGCCCATTAAGCTTTACCTACTATTTGAGGGCATAAACTTGTATTTACGACGTTATTTATGCAATGTACACGTTTAAATTCTCACTGGTAGTATGTAATTACCGTTTGTGCGTACCTAATAACTAGTACCTACAATTCAAAAGAGGAAGAACTGTTGAGGAAAAATCTTTTTAGTTCGAAATTTTAAATGTTTGAAAATATCTTTAAGTTGTTCCTCGTATTTTGATTTCGTAACATATCTATTTGATTACATAATGGGACATAATTGTAATCATTTAAAAATACTGTTAAATAAACATCAAATTCTAAAATGTATTTTTCAGCGTTGAATATTTTTAGTTAAACGGTAAATGTATTTGAATTCATGTTAAGATGCATTTGCTACGCCGCGCCGTGCCGTAGCAATTATAGCTTGCTACAAATACGTACCGATTTATGTATACCATTAAGTGATCGCTTGCATGTGATAAGACCGAAAATTTTAGACGTCGTGACTTTGGATAATGCTTTGTCGAAAATCTCCAAATTCTACTAAATCTATTCGTAATGCATTTGAGACTAACCAGTCGTACGATACGATCTCTTACTTACATTACCATGGAAAAGTAGGAAACAAATCATACAAAGGATGTAACAAATGTCTTTCTACACTTCCTACTGATGGTCAGGCACGATTTCGTTTATAAAATCATAAGAACTAAATTGACTTTATAGTATATTTATAACATTTAACAAAGTTGAAAGAAGAAAGAAGTGAATAGTGTGTCGATAGCTATTATTGCTGTTATTATAATTTATTCAGTTTATAAAGGGGCCTATTGGAACTATTAATTCCAAGCAGTATTACCCGTATGTGACAAACGTTTTGTTTCACGAGCTTAATTTTAAAGAGAGCCGTAGAACGAACCGTTAAATGCTCATAATATAACCAATCAACAATGTGAACCGCTTATTACCTAAGACCTCGTATTAATCTTCAGCCCGCTCCGCACTACATCTGGTACCCTTGTATCCGAGATACCGATCGAAAGAATGCACTATCATCTTTGGATTGTACAGTTATTCTACTCCACGGAATTGCTCCTATTCTGACCTTCACGGATCCTAAATCGAGGTGAACGTAGCTAGTTACAGCAGCACTTTCTGGGAGATAAAGTTAAGTCACTTTCATTTCTCCTGCATCAGATTTTCCCACTAAGTCGAGATGTGTTTGGCTGTACTACCTATTATATAGCCACCGCACCAAGACATAACCGGATATTAAGGACACGGTGATTTCATAAAATGTAATCATAACCATCAGTAGCATTTAGTAGCAGTGGAACTCATGCCAAGTTTGTCCGGGGAAGTACTGCCACTATACCCATTTCTGCTGCCCAGCAGTAATACATTCCAGCTTCACATTTTTCAAGAGCAGTAGAACTCTCGCCAATTTCGTCCGGGGAAGTACTGCCACCATGCCCATTTCTGCCGCCAAGCAGTAACGCATTCGCGTTACAGTGTTCCGGTTTGAAAGGTGTGGTTGCCGGTGAAATTACAGGCACACGAGACATTCCACCTACACGTCTCAGAATTACGGGCGCATACGTTGGGACTTGGGTCTTGTCATACCTAGTAGGGGAGGACCCAAGTCGCATTGGTTGTTATGGGCTGAGGTTACCACTTAATACCAGGTGGGCCGTCAGCTCGTTCTGTAACTGTATTACACAAAAGAAAAACATAGTTACGGGTGCATACGATGCGGATTGAGACTTGTCGTACGGGAAGACCCAAGTTGTATTGTTCGTTATGGGCAGAGGTTACCAATTGACACCAATTGATCACCGATTAACACCAGGTGGGCCATTAGCTCGTTCCGTAACTTAATCACATAAAAACGATTATTTAAATAATACTAAAGATTATCTTAAGAAAAAACTATTAATTATGTAATCATCGAAAAACGGCTTCGCTAATATATTTTGGAACAGTCGTTTGAGATCCAGTATTTTAAAATGATATCATGGCATTCGAGTATTACGGAGCCCGACTTTCAATTTGAAAGTAGCTGTTCAAATCCAAGATTGACCCAATAAATTCTACAATAAATAATATTTGCGCAATAATCGAGCTCTCAGAACGGTG
The DNA here is from genome assembly GCA_947359385.1 of Chesias legatella. NCBI lineage: Eukaryota > Metazoa > Arthropoda > Insecta > Lepidoptera > Geometridae > Chesias > Chesias legatella. The sequence goes on along the minus strand of OX375762.1, from coordinate 10,195,584 downwards.
AGAGAAATCGTTGTGAGGAAGCCGGCATGCACTAGAACCAATAAGCAGAAGGAATTCTACCTACTGAACTCTACCTTCAACGAGAAGACAGAGCTTTAATTGTCTACTTATCACTTTAAATGTGAGATAAAGCTAATAAAGTAGACATGACAAGCGGTGAGCTCGTCGCTATCAGAATATTCCTATCTATATCTCAGCTTAAACTTTCTTCCAGTAATGAATACTTAATAATCCGACAGGCAGGAATTCAAGACAGGATCGTATACCAAAGAAAATACCAAACACTCCGGATACGAATAAGGCTTAGTTGAAGATAAAACTCATACGCTTTCGCTCGTTGAGAGTATTCATGTGTCCTTGCATTGGAGACATTATAGGTATAAAGTGATACCAATAAATCTAGTTATGAACTGTGCAACTCACCACAGCTTCCAATTCCTTCTTCTTGTCGTCTTGATTTATGTAGCCAACGAGACGGTTTATCAGCAAACTGTATTTGGTCAGACGCTGCATCGGTTTCACCAACATGTCAGCCAGCTGGAGGCTGAAATACAACAACCGATCAATTGTGACGTTTGTTGGGGATAAACTGATATTCTCTGCACAATTGTAAATGTTGAAATTCTTTTGACAGCATCAATTTAGTGTCAGTTTCTAATCCAGCTATATAGTCGCTTGACATCAGGCATAAGTAACACCCGGAAACAGAAAAAAACATATATGTTCGTAACCCAAATGTTATCTGTGATGTTCTGGGTGAGAATCGAACCCACGACCTACAGCGCAGAAGGCAGAGTTACTATCAACTGAGCTTGAGGCCAGTCAAATACATGTTCATGCAACCTTGTCAGTAGCAAAAAAATGCAAGAAAATGTAGCTTAGTTAATCGTAGCTTTGGAATTCATCGGCAAAACAATCTAGACCAAAAAATAACGGTGCTTGTCACTTCCGACGCGTGACTAGTTTACTACTCACGTGTTACTCACTACAGTCTAAAAAAGTTACGAGTTAGAGTTTACTCCTTAAAACCACGCGTTAGTAAAAGATGTACTTCACTTTTCTGTTAACGCTTGAATTTGCTCCCAATTTGATTTGCATATCGCGGGCATATATAAATCGATTATTACGGCTTTATTATATCGGCTTAACATCGTTACGTAACCTTAATATCTGATGGAGAACATAATTGTGAAATTAGACTTAATTAACGACTAAATTACATTAAATATTGATAAATTTTAACCCAATTTCATTTAATATAACGAAGAGTACACGAACTGTAGAATTTCTTAAAATATACTACGTATGTTATTTAATGGCTCTAGTTGTAGTCAGGTAAAATGATTTGTTACCACATCGTGTATTGAAATCTATTGTTCTTAATCTGTCTAGGTATTAGTCATTTATTCGGAGTCAATTCTGACAACAAGGTGAACTGCTTACACACAAGAATATAGTTTCAATTGCAGTTCTGACAGAGTTGCGTTTAATTAGTGTATCTTTAATGAATTATGGAGTAGCTAACCGAGATGGTATGATTGCACCAGTTCGGGAAGAGAACGGATTCCGGGGAGATGTACTGGGGGGGGGGGGGGGGTAATCCACGTGACTATATAACAGATGGTGACGTCACGCTTCTGATTTGACACTAGCTCTCTTATTAGAATCTCTTGTTGTTCGGCACACCAGATGACGTCAAGGATAGTTCCGCCCATCGTTTTGTTCACCGAGTGATTGAGGCGACATTTTATTGTAGAAAAGCAAATTGACTCGTTTACCGATTATTGGTGTTCTGATTGCACCAGTTCAGATAGAGAACGAAATCCGGGCAATTGTTCATGCGACGTAGGTAGTCCACAGCGCGCGTCTGATTCTGAACGTACTCTTCATATGGCTCGAATATCTCACTGAATGCCTCAAATCCTGGGATCATGAGGCTGGTATCGAACCTGGAAAATTCCAGTCATTAACACATAAAATAAAAATTTTATTGTATTGTATTGGTTTGTATACTTTAGCTTGCTAACCCTAGGGTTATATTGATATAATAAATAAACATGGTGGTAAGAACACCCACATACACCACAAACTGGATAGACCGAACACAAACTCTATTTATCGCAATAATGATAAATATCTCAGCCGGTAGGGTCTCGAACCCGGTACTGCTCAGTTTGCAAGTGAGGTTTTTACCATCTTCCTATGAAGCTATAAAAATTTGAGCTTCAGTCGTTCGTTGAAGCCCGTGCACAAACATTGTCGGGGTCGAACCGTTGTTCCTGCAGTTGGAAAACTGATATAGGAACTGATAAGGAGTTTTTCCGGGAAATAATTGCAAACTAATAAAACCTACTAGTGTGAAATAAAAGTCATGCTTCATCTCCAAGTGACGGATGCGACTGGTGTCTTCTCATACTTTAGTACGGGAGAACTCAGTATGATTTCTTATCGGATATAGACTACCACTTATTATCAAGTGAGCTTTGATTCTCGTCCCGTGCCTAACATTGACAAAAAGGGTTCTATAAGTTTTGAAATATAGCAAAGTTAGAATACCAAAGACACAGTCCTACTCGTATGAAATGGCGAATGTGAGATGAAGGAAGTCAAGTTAGTTCCACTTACGTTGTCTTCTGATCTGTGGCCTCCTTAAGCATCGGGTAGATTGTCACTTCCCAGAAGGCCATATTAGCGTTCAAGACGTCAGGGATGTTGAGGAACAGTTTGCTCGTATTCAGCTCCAGAAGGAGGTTGAGGTCTTGCAACGCATGTGCTGCTGCGATGTAAACCTAATGAGAAAAAATATATAACCAAATTATTATTTGAGAACACTATTGACTGGCCTCATTCCTGGTGAGAAAATTCCACTAATATTATTATTACTATCGTTATACACGATTACGTAACGTACTTTTTATGTGAATAATTTACGGAATGAGGAAGAAGACCCGGTCTATAAATATGATGTTAAGTAGTAACCTCTGCCCATAATAAAATAATAAGTCTTGGGGTTCTCCCCTACTTAGGTATGGGAAGAGCGCGTCAACCTTTGAGACATGAAGATGGAATTCACCCTCCTGTAATTTAATCGTCAACCATGCTTTTCAAACCAGAACGCGTATATGTCACTGTTTCCCCAGATTGGCACTAGTTCCACTGTAATGTAGACGTTGACTTAGTTTCATATAAAAATATATGGTGTAACGACTGCCACAAGCAACGCACCTTTTAGTGGGCGATTGATAGAGATTGGAACAACTTGTTGAGATCTGGTTGACTGATTATAAGTATTGTTTATATAAGTTTCAAACGAGAATGTTAGTTTTGTTTTCAAGTGTTGATAACTGAAATTTGGAAAATTCTGCAGGTTACTGTTGAATTTAAAATCAACAAAAAAATTGCTCAGGAAAAAAAAATGTTGCATTCGTTTGACTTCTAAGCTTTAAACATATCAACATATAGATATATAGATATACACTCATAGATTGTGAAAAAATAAAGATTAAGCAGTAAACATATCAATCGAAAAATTCAAGAGAGGTGAGCTCGATTCCATTACACGGAATGTTAGACACGGATAGCGCAGAATGATTTGATTTTCTTGCTAAATGGCGAACATAATTTGGGATCGACTGCACGATCCACATGCCTCGTGGCTCTACCCGAAATACAATCCAAAATACTTATCAACTTTGCATCATTGAAATAAGGCTTAGTTTTGCAATACAATCATTATTGTATGCTTAAAGGTTTAAGGGTTCTCATGAAAAGCAAGGTCTATTACGGATTTGCGGCAGTTTATTAATCTCTATACCGACGATAATATCCATAAAACTCAATATTTGGATACCTACGCAATATTGAGGTAGCAATCAGGTAGGAATATATTAATATTAATAATGGAGATCAATCAATTGCTCTTTGCACAAAAATGAGTCGCAGCTTTATGGAACTTGTTTGGAAATAAGACTTGTGTAGCATAGCAAAATCGTCATGGTGAATTATTCACGGGTAAATAGAATCAAACTCTCCTGACCTCATTGATTAAAAAGTCGTTATCTATCGAAATGTATCATTATTTTATTCAAAACAGATCGACATTTCCGACTCTGAAGCGTTCTGCAGTGTACACTGCGAATGACTTACAATAGTTTACTTCCTTATAACACTAATATTATAAAGGCGAAAGTTTGTATGAATGTATTTGTTACTCTTTCAGGCTCAAACGGCTGAACAGATTTGGATGTTTGCTATCAGGATAGTTTATATCCTGGATTAGTCATTAGTCGCACATAGGCTACTTTTGATCCCGGAAAAAGTGTTGTGTTATGTAGTGTTCCCGTGGGATGACTTATTCACTACGGGTAACACCGCGGAACATAGCTAGTCACACTTATATTATAGAGGAGAGAGTTTTCATGCGTTGTTGTGTACTTTTGTTACTCCTTTACGCTCCACGAACGATTTGGATGAAATTTAGTACTTGGACAGCTTATATCCTAGATTAACACATACGACTAATTTAGATCCCGGAAAAATGCAGTTTTTCCGTGGGATGATCGCGTGTACAAACTTAATCACCACGGGTAAAACCATGGGGTGCATCTAGTAATATTATAAAGATAAAATCTTGTGTATGTGTGTGTTGTGTATGTTAGTGACTCATTCACGCTCAAACGACAGAACAAATTTGGATGAAATACCAGGATAGCTTATATCTCATATAGGCTACTTTTGATCCCGGAAAATTGTAGTATTCCCGTGGGATGATCAAAGTGCACAAAACTAACCGCGCGGCGCAGGTATTTCAGAATATAACCCAATTTAATCTAGTTTAATTTATATTATATATATATATATGTCATACCAGAAAATGTATGGACCTTTACACTATAATTATATTATTTTTAAACAATAGACAATAACATCAATTTGGAAGAAAAATCATCATGTAGGGTGAACTTACCTTTTTACAGAATAAACTTTCATGTTACCTATCATATTTAAGAGTATAAATAGGTTATCATCGTTCTTAATTTCAACGCCAAATATGTTACAGTAAAGATCAGAAATAAAGCAATTTAAGGTCGAGTGATTTTGGTGAGTGCTTAAGTAGATCAAGTGATTCTCGGCTGCTTAAGTAGATGAGGCTTAAATTGCTATTTCAGCTGAGACTCGTAGGTACTTGTATATTTTCTAATTTACGAGAGAACAATAAACAAATTAATACGAGGAACAGTTCACAGTTTCATTCGCGATAATAACAACGCGCGCAATATAAATTGTTCTTTTTAAGAATTTTGTAAAAATATGCGCATTCTGTTGTATTCATTTGATAACTAGAGAACAACTAAACAAAAAACTGGGCCGTGATTTCCATTATTATCATTCTGGTAATTGCTGGCGTGATCGTTTTTATTTGTACAAAAAGGATCCCATTTCTGTTTTTTTTTATATTTTTATATATCCCAAGGAAGTACGATAAAAATATTTAGGCTAGAGTAACCGAATTTATTAAAGATTATACCAAGTTAATTGAAGACTTATTTTGTCATATAATATTCATACAGAGGTGGTAATCGTAATCCCATAATTGCCTACCTGTATATGCGTATAGATAAACTTGTCTTTTTTACGCGTAAAAAAATAATTTAGAGAGTTCCAATTTTCACAAGCACCTGGTGTTTTTCGGTTATATTCAGGTAAATTATGGTTGCTCGCTCGGCTGCCTACCTTCCCATTCCAAATAAAATAAGTTCTTAATGGTGAGTTGAAGACTACGTGAGCTAGAGCTAGATTTATTATATCTTGCATCATTATGTTACCTGCACTGAGGTATCTGTGATATTCACCTTACAACCGTTTGAATACTGAACTATCTGGATTGAGAAATAGATTAACCTGTGATTAACATGTTAGCGAATCTTTACATTTACTCTACATAAAATAACGGCCAAAACTGACAGCCAAGTGATGGACCAAATGTCTATCCGAACAAAATTGTACAAAATAATCAAAAAGCTTTGATAGCTTCGATTAAAAGTTTTTCATTTATTTTCATAAAATCTATAAAATTTACAATTGATAACCTATCAGTAATATCCTAGTGCTAATAACAGATTCTCAATATGTATGTAAAATTTCCGTAAGTTTTCCGAGACATGCCATGACAAACACATGCCACTAGATAGAAATGATATATAACAGTATGCTTGCCTAGTTCTACGTAGCAAGTCTATATTTACCTTTAGTTGCGTAGCCGGCATGTTACACCACTATGCAACGAAGATGTATGACCAAAGCATGATTGATACACCATTACTTAAGTCTCAGTCTCTATAGTTAGGATACTTACGATACTATGGAAATGTACTCAATGTACTGACCTCAGCAATAGTTTTCAGATGGAAGATATGGTGGGCTTCGGTGTATACTAACTCTTTAATAACTGCTAGCTTAGCTTCTTCTCCAGGAGGCAGATCTGAAACAAAACAACAAAAATATAATGAAATAAGTCATAAATACTTATTTGATACATAATTTGATTTTAGGATGATAACTATCTTCTTATGATATTTGCATATATTTTAACTACTAGTGGGTAAGCTATGGATTAGAACCTATTAGACGAGAAAGGAAGGTGAATCTTTTTATTTTTAACGAGAACTTTACAATTTATTTGCATATATTTTAACTACTAGTGGGTAAGCTATGGATTAGAACCTATTAGACGAGAAAGGAAGGTGAATCTTTTTATTTTTAACGAGAACTTTACAATTACTTGACAACTTGTGCTAAGTTCACTCAGAGAAGCCCTGCCACCACACCTGGTAATCTGCTGCCAAGCGGTGATGCACTTGTGTTGCTGTGTTCCGGTGGAAGGGAGTGGGTGCCGGTGAAATTGCAGTCTTATGAGACATAATATCCTCATCTCAGCTAATGGACACTACCCAATGCGACTTGAGGCATCTCTACCTAAGTGAAGAGGACTTGAGTTGTTGATGGTCAGCAAGGGTAGATAGATAGATAGATAGAAAACTCTTTATTGTACACTACACAGACACATACAAATAAACAAGTTAAAAATAATTTACAATACATATGACGTACAATCGGCGGCCTTATTGCTTAAAGCAATCTCTTCCAGGCAACCTTTGAATAGACTGGATTAAAAAAGAATGATTTGGGACGGTGGTGTTAAACAAAAGAAAATATTATATCAATACACTTACATATCAATACTTACAAAGTAAACACATAAAATAGGGTAGGACAAGGTGCAATCTGAACTGAACTAAGATAAATAAGTAATTGTAATTTGACATAACTGTGTGTATACAGTTGCATTAGGTCTTCCGCAAACGTATTATTCGCGCACTAATATGTATATTCAACGTGCAATTTTTGACTTGTCCAAATTATACTTCTATGTTCTAGAATAAAATATATCAAATAATTTCGAATGTATGGGAGATTTTTATTCGAAGATGCGTTGCTACAACTGTAAACAATTCTAATGAGTCTTCTGCCTTATTGGGTATCTAAGTTAAAATAGGTGATAATCCAGCCTAAAACTGGCATTCTCAGGTTTGGTACCTGACCTTGGCATACTACATATCACCCGTACGAAGCCGGGCCGGGTCGCTTGTTATTTATAATTAAAAGCGATTCTATAAGTGCTAAATAAAACGAAATCTAACTGTTACCCATTTTTATATGTTTCATAAGAAGTAAAAATTACAGTTTGATGTCGACAGAATCGGGGCCATTTTTCGTAAAAATAGCACATCGAAAAATTTGAACTATCACATCAAACATTTTGCGTTTGTATTCCTGCATTTAATAAAACTATTGACTCTTATTTACACTAGACTAGATAAAGTGCGTTTAAGAATCGAAGGTTGGCATCGAAGAGACGAAGTTGACGGCGAATTCACTCTAATGAGTATAAAGTATACCTGCTATTTTAAGTACACGTAAAAGCCAAGTTGTCGTTTAAGTTAAATGGAGTGCGAGTTAGCGAACCGATAGTCAGCTGCAAACAATTTGCCTGGCCATTTGTCATCATACTTTAAAGGTTTATCATGAGTCAAGTCGGGAAAGCCTTAGAACATATTTTATTAAATTTCATTATTTCTTAATTTCAATAAAAATGTTCTCTGGCGCCACTGTTACTCACGATGTTGCACGCCGATTTCGGTAGAACATGTTGTACTTAAAACGATTTTACCATCTGCATTTAATGTAATTTACACATGTTTCGCAAATAAATTATCTTTATCTTTATATAAAAAATCTGTTTGCAAATTAACTATCACCACATGTCTACTTTGTAGTTCGCCTTTATTATTAGCGGCCTTCCGTCTCGACAGTTCGATTCAGTTTTATTGCATGCTATTAATATTTCTTATCTCGTAAAAATAGCTTAAGTGAAGGTAATGGCGGGAGCCTTCCAGTGTTTTTCAGTATAAGTGCTTTCCATTTATCATCTTTGGGTTGGCCTCTCTGGCCTTATTCATGAATAAAAAGGTCCACTTACTACCTTCCGAGTTTTCAACTTAACAATCATTATACACATGGATTTAGTTATGAGTGAGTCAATAATCTCTGTTTGTTATTATTGAGCATTGATATTTTAATTTCCAAACATGTCTAAAAACCTATTCAGAATATTAGATTATTGGTAATTGTATTTTATTGCTCACGAAGTGTATTATCAGTATTATAATATCTGCGACAGGTATTCTTGTAAACTATACAGAAACGTTAATTGCGCATCAGTCTATCAATTTATGAAAACTATAATAACATCAATAAGAGATTAGCTTGAATAGATAGAGCGATATCGGTGCCGGGGAGTTTCATTTATAACTGTAGTAATGGAGGTCTTAATACACTTGAAAATAATAATTATTTTGTCATTCAATATACTTTATTAATTATTTTAGAGAACACAATCGCCGAGTGTAATGGTAGCTGATTACAGGTTTGAACAAATGTAACTCAGCTGATTCCTATGCCACCGACATAATTCAATGTACTAATTAATTTTCAGTAGGCAATGCATATATAAAATACAAGTTTGCATCGTGGTGCTATATAGTTAATAATTTTTAAATTCAGGTTGTATTGCTTTGTCTTTTAAGCTATACGATATAGGAAACACATAAATCTTTCAAGTTCGGCAGGTCATAGATGCACGTCGGGATTTGAAACAGCAACCTCCGGATTGAAAGTCGGGGTCAGTACCACTAGGCCACCACGCTCTCAACGAATGTTGGTGTACATAATGGAAGGCGGAGGGTTAATTATGAAATGCCTCCAGTTTGAGCGTTGTTCCAAAGAAAATTTTAAAGTTTTGATGAATGAAACTAGCGCTGATAAAGTAATTGCCACCCTAGAGACAAAAATATTCTCTAGTCTTTAGGAACCATGCGGCTCTAAATGGTATAAGTACAGTTTTTTAAGGACAAAAGTACAAAGCTCACAGATTCTAAAGTGATTATTTTTATAAAGTGCAATAAAAGTTTCAAAAATCATATTCTAATAATACGTTATTTTAATTATTGTAATTTAAAAATAAAATATACTAAAAATACTCAGGGTTTTTTATCGAAGCTAATAACAGAACGAGCTGAAGGCTTGCCAGATGTTAAATGGTAATCTCTCCCCTACTTACTTATGGAAATACCCAAGTCGAATTATATTCCGATCGTAACTAATTATATGAAGTTGGAATGTCTTGCCCTTAAAATTTCACCGTTCAGCCACGCCGTTCACACCAGATCACTGTAATGCGAAGGCGTTTCTGCTCAGTGACAGAAATAGGTGTAAGGGCGGTAGTTTCCCGGAAGAACTTAGAAGTATCTACTGCTTGATAGCGACTAATTCTCCCATCACAGTTCTTTCGATGAGAGCTGATAAGGAAGTCTCTAATATAAATTATCGAATTCTGATCGAAGGTTTCATACGAAATGGTTTTAATTATTTTTATTCATGTATGCCACAATGCCATACTAATTATATTTTTATAGAGAGAATCTCACAGCAAAGTAAAAAATAAACGTAGTTTCTAATAAATCAACTCAACTCTGAAACTATTTTTACTACAAATTCACGAAAGCGATAGCAACTAAGTCGTAAGTGTGCCAATCAAAGGTGGATCGAAGTGACTTTATCACACTGTAATTTTGATCGGAACTGTGTCACAGAAAAAACGTTCCTCAGAAGGAACACGCCACCGGGAAGCAATATCCATTTGCCTTATATATATTTATAGTACGTATTGGTGCTAATAATGGTGGATATTTCACATAGCTCCATCTAGCCTGAAGTAAGCTAAGTAAATAGCTTGAATCATGGGAACCAGACAACTGATATAATACTTAAATACTTTTTTGTAAACACATTCTGGGTGTTGATATGTCATATTTTTTTTTATTTATTCAGATAACTTTTAAGTCCATACAGGTTACATAACATTAAAATTAAATTAAATTGCAAACAAACGACACAAAACACACAAAACCCTACAGACAACTATAACCAAACCTATTATACCAATTAGGTATTAAATTTGGTACCTAATTGGCATAATATATACTGTACCCGAGTTCGAAGGATACATTTATGTACTGGCCTGATACTGTTCCTATCTGGATGAAGGAGATTCAATACAGGGTACTTCAATGATTAAATATATTGTATGAATTTTAAAGACGTTTTATTACGATCCTCCATTACACGCAAGTCGCAAGTCACCGAATCTGGGACGTTGAAATGAATGGATGACATGGACGAATGAAATGAATGAATGAATGAGTTGATATAAACCAAAGTAAAAATATTTTTAGTCTATGTTTTACATCGTAGTTCCGCCGTCGACCGCTAGATGGCGCCACACGTAACGGCTTGAACATACCGGCCGCCTTGGAAGCACCCGGTTGCAGGCTTCCAACTTGGACTCGTTCGTGTCGCCGTCACTGCTCGGAGGGTTCAGGTAGCAGCGGGCAGATCTTGGAAAATGCCCGCCGAATGATGCCAGACGCCGTCCGGATTTCCGCTACGCGAGAAACGCCGTCTGCGCCTGGAAACAAACGCGTTATTCTCCCCATCCTCCACTTGAGGGGAGGTACATTGTCTTCCTTGACAAGTACTAGGATGTCCTTCTCGATATCCTTGCTGTCGGCCTTCCATTTTCTGCGTTGCTGGAGTTCTGACACGTACTCCTTCGACCAGCGCTGCCAGAAATGCTGCCGCAGTCGCTCCACCATATGATAGCGCGTAAGGCGCGAGGGCGCGATGCTCGTCAGGTCTTCGCAGGCTGGCGCAGTCAACGGCCGGCCAATCAAGAAATGGGCCGGAGTAAGAGGTAGGAAGTCGTGGGCATCTGAGGACAGAGGGGACAAAGGCCGGGAATTCAGGACGGCTTCGATTTGCGTCAATACCGTACCGAATTCCTCGTGCGTTAGCCTTGCATTGCCTAGTACTCGCTTCAGATGATACTTACATGATTTTATTCCAGCCTCCCACAGACCGCCGAAATGGGGACTGTAGGGGGGAATAAAAATTAAACTGATTTGATTGTTACCTAGATAATCGGAAATTTCATTCGAATTCTGAAATATTTGATTTATTTCTTTAAGAGCCCCGACTAGATTCTTTCCATTATCTGAGAAAATTTCTAAAGGCTTTCCGCGTCGAGCTATAAAGCGTTTCAAAGCAAGTAGATAGTCCTGTGTCGACAAGCTACCTACCAATTCGAGATGTATAGCGCGAGTGGTAAAGCAAACGAATAAGCAAATGTATGCTTTTATTAAAACGGACCCTCTGCCTTTACGATTTAAAATAAAGACAGGGCCAGCAAAATCGCAGCCGCACCGCATAAAGCTAAAACTCCCACCTTCTAAACGCTGGTGGGGTAAATTACCCATCTTTGGGGTAAGTGTTTTAGCTCGCATGCGCGTGCATATAACGCAATTGTGTACAATTTGCCTGGCTAGATTCCGCGCACCTAGCACCCACCACCGCTCACGCATGGAACATACGAGAAGCTGTGGCCCAGCATGTAATAACCTTTTGTGTTCATATTCGCATAACAATCTAGAAAATCGATGTTTACCACTCAAAAGCACGGGATGTTTTTTATCGTAACTAAACTCATTTGAATTACATAACCGGCCGCCCACACGAATCACTCCACTTTCGTCTAAGAATATATTTAAGCCCGCAATCTGATTGCCATGCTTACCATTTTCTTTAAATGGTAGATTATTTACAAGCCTATGATACTCAGTAGGGAATGATTCCTGCTGTACTGCGCGCGTTAGCGTAATGAGTGAACGGTCAAGCTCTGTAGCTGATAACGAACCGGTTTTGTTAGTACAATGCGCGTGCGGCAATGACGATCTTGTGTTATCTATAAAACGAAGTAAGTATGCACAAGCGCGCTGTATGCGAATAAACGATGAAAAGCGTTCACAATTAAATAATGGACTTTGCTGTGTACACACTAAATTAATCGTAGTAAATTTACGTTCCGGTAAATCATCACTAATTGAGATATCATTATTGTTTGGCCAATTGATACTTGGTTCACCTAGAAACCTAGGGCCACACCACCATGGATTGCTAGTGTCATATTTTAATGAGTCTAACTTTGTACCTCGCGTGATAAGGTCGGCAGGATTATCTGTGCCCTTTACGTGCCTCCATATCGTGTCATCGGTTGACTCATTAATTTGCACGACCCTATTTTGCACAAACGTTTTAAGAAGGTGGGGAGACATTCGTAGCCATCCCTGCACGATTGTAGAATCCGTCCAAAAGTATACTTTTTCGAAAGATATACGAAGAGATTCTTTTACGTTAACGAATAATTTCGAACCTAACAACGCACCGCACAATTCAAGTCTCGGAATGCTAACAGTTTTTATCGGAGCTAATTTGCTTTTAGCGCACAATAATTTAACAGAGATAGGAGGGGTGTGAGCACAATCGTCCCTGCAGGTACGAACGTAGGCACACGCACCATATGCCGTTTGAGACGCGTCTGTAAATACGTGCAATTCCGTGTAGTTGCCATCCACAGATGTAATGTACCGCGGAATTCGAATTTCCTGTAAACATTGCAGACTAGAAATGAATCCACGCCATACGCTTGTTATGTTCTCGGGTACCTCTGCATCCCAGTCTAACTTTTGTAACCATAAACTTTGTAAAAGACATTTAGCTACTATAACCGCCGGAGATAGCAAACCTAACGGATCATATATCTGTGAAATGACAGAGAGCATGATTCGCTTAGTGAGCGGTGAGTTAGTTTGTTCTAACTTAGTTGTGAAATGCAACTCGTCAATTTCCGGAGACCAGCCTAGCCCTAATGTTTTCGACAGATGAGTTTCGCCTATGTTCAGGTCTTTACTACTCTGAGGACAAACTTCGTGATTAAATGTCCATTTGTGCAACGGAAAACAACCCTTTTGTAGTACCTTATTCGTTCGATTACATAAATCTAACAATGTATCTGCGTTATTGTGTGAGATAATGACATCGTCAACATAAAATTCGGATTTTATGATTTGTGCTACAAGTTCATCATCGCATTCCTGTGCTAATTGATTTAGGCATCGGATACTTAAGTAGGGAGATGATGAATTTCCGTAGGTTACTGTATTTAAGGAATACAGCTGTAAAGGCAGGTCTTTACGTTCCCGCCACAAAATCATCTGTAAGTTACGCAAGTCAGTCTGTACTAGGATCTGTCTATACATTTTTTCCACGTCAGCACACGCTACGTATTTGTGCTGTCTGAAACGAAGGAGAATGGAAAAGATGCTATTTTGCAGAGGTGGACCTATGTGTTGAATGTCATTGACAGATTTGTTGGTTGTTGTTTTGGCACTCGCGTCAAAAACAACTCTCAATTTTGTCGTAAGACTAGTTTCGCGGTAAACCCCGTGATGCGGGAGGATGTAGTACGGTTTGTCAGGATCAATGACGTTTCCTGACACCGGGGACATGTGACCCAGCTGCTCGTACTCACGCATGAAATCACAATATAATTGTTTATATTGCGATGACGAGTCTAATCTTTTTTCTAGCGATAAAAAACGTTTTTTCGCCATCGTAAATGAATCGCCTAACACGTCAGCTGATTCCTTTAAAGGGATGCGAACAGAAAATCTGCCGGAGTCGTCGCGCTCGGTAGTTTCCGTGAATAGGTTTTCGCAAAATCTATCATCCTTTGTCAACGTAGAAGGTAAGTTCGTCAGTTCCTCTAATTCCCAGAATTTACGTAGTTGAGAATCAACGTGAGCGTGATGGCAATGAACATTATTTATGAAATACGTTTGAATGTTATGAATCGGTCCGGATATGATCCATCCTAACTTCGAGTCGTAAAGGTATGGACCGGCCTTTAGTTTTATTCTGTTTTTCAGGAGTAGGTCCCAGAATATATCTGCGCCTAATAGGATATCTACCTCGGACGGGACACTAAACGTAGGGTCGGCGAGTGAGATGTAGCTAGGTATACCTATAGAAGCGCAGTTGAGTTCTACTGAAGGTAGCTTCGTTGTTATGCTTGGTAAAATTAAGCATTGGATTTCTCTGATGAAATCACTTGTTTTTGAACGTATATTTAGTTTACAAGCGTGAGTACTTTGTGATACGGTTTCCCCAACGCCTGAGATTCGAACAGTGGACTGTATTATTGGAATTTGTAAACGATTTACTAACGATTGAGAAACGAAACAGTTCTGAGACCCGTTATCTAAAAGAACCCTAATAGTGTGATACCTATTATTCGAATCAAGTACTTCTACTCGTGCTGTGGATAGCAGTACTGGTTGCATAGCCGATTGACAAGCCAGTACGTTGTGCTCAGCGCGTTCTTTTAGCGCATCAGCTGACGTTTGTGAGTCATGCGGACGCAGGGACAATGAACTATGGGCGACTGTACTTATGGTTTCCCTATTGACGTGAAGGAGCGTGTTATGCTTCGCACTACATAACTTGCAACAACCATAAGAACAGTCATTTACGGAATGTTTGTCTGAACGCAGACAATTGGAACAAAGTTTCTTATCAGTGACTAAATTTTGTCTATCTAGCACAGACATGTTTAAAAACTTTGCGCAAGAATATAAAAAGTGATTCTCGCTACAATAACAGCACGAACGCGGCTGTTTTGTTTTATCATTCGATTGTTTTGCAGAAATGAATGCATGCGTTTGCGTGTGCGGGTTCGATTTATGTTGATTCTTATTAGAAGTTACCTTATTATTAAATTCGATCTGCTTTTGTTTAAATGACTTAGTGCTTGTAGAACTACTGTGAACCATTTCCAACATGTCGGCCCGGTTTCTAAGGAAAACAAATAAATCGTCTAGCTTGATCTTATTCTCGGTACCTACCTCACATCGCTTAGAAACGATTGTACCCTTGTGAGATTCCCATTCACGCTCTGTGACCGCGTCTAGCTTTGATACAAGTAAGTACACAATCAAGGTATCCCACGAATCAGTTGGTTCGTCCAACGATTGCAGGGCTCGCAGGTTACGTAACGTTGAATCTACAAGCTTCCTAATGTGCATAGGCGACTCGGTTTGAAGCGCTTGAGCGGTAAACAATGATTTTAAGTGATTTTGAACAAGCAATCGATTATTGTGGAATCTATTTTCCAGTAAATCCCATGCGTGGGCATAGTTGGGCGCGGTGAATTCTAACGCACTTATAACTTGAGCAGCAGTGTCAGTGAGAGATGATTTCAAATAATGAAACTTCTGTATCGCATTTAAATCGTTTCTATTGTGAATCATAGTGAGATACGAATTCCTAAATTCTAGCCATTTATCATAGGATCCGTCAAAGGCAGGCAACTTTATTTGCGGTAGTTTTATCGATACAGGATGACCTATTCCTTCGTTATGATGAGGCAATGAATCTAATTGAGAAATATCGCTCAATAAGCCTTTCGCAGTAGCCATTAGAGAAAAATACTGTATTTCGAATGCTTCCCTATGTTCGAGTTGAGAATCAAGATTGGAGTCATCGACCAATCGCTCGATCTCACTCTGAACTTCGTTAAAGTCTTGAAACAATTTAACAATTGATTGAACTCTTAAATCAAATTCTACCTTCTGCAAACTCTTCTGATCTGAATCTTGTTGGATTTTACTTAAATATTTGCTAAATAACGTCAATCTACATTTGAAGGTAGACCTTTGCCTTTTGAGAGAAGATAGACGTGAATCTAAGACTTTAGGGGCGTCTAAACGCGGCGATTTTGATCTGCTAACCTCAACTTCTACTCGGGAAGCCTTTGAGGGCAGAGAAATCTCGTCGTCACTCATAATGAAATGAAATAACTTACAGTTTCTCAGCGGTACAGGCGATGCAAGGCAACAGGTAACGAACACGAACGCACGAGGTGCTGAAACACGAGACAAATATTAACGCAAACTGAGCTGGACTGGGAGAGAAAGGATGGGTAAGCTGAACCGACCGTTGTAGGTGCTCGCCGCTGCTCCAGATCTCCTCCAGGACTTCGCACGCTTCCAGATTTCGATACCGGGAAACGTGACCGCGTGGCCGTTCGACTCGGCAAACGGCAAGGTAGGTTCTTCGTATATGGCTCGTAGTATCAAATTATGCTCCAGATCTCCTCCAGGACTTCGCACGCTTCCAGATTTCGATACCGGGAAACGTGACCGCGTGGCCGTTCGACTCGGCAGACGGCAAGGTAGATTCTTCGTATTCGGCTCGAAGGTCCAAATTATGTACCCGAGTTCGAAGGATACATTTATGTACTGGCCTGATACTGTTCCTATCTGGATGAAGGAGATTCAATACAGGGTACTTCAATGATTAAATATATTGTATGAATTTTAAAGACGTTTTATTACGATCCTCCATTACACGCAAGTCGCAAGTCACCGAATCTGGGACGTTGAAATGAATGGATGACATGGACGAATGAAATGAATGAATGAATGAGTTGATATAAACCAAAGTAAAAATATTTTTAGTCTATGTTTTACATCGTAGTTCCGCCGTCGACCGCTAGATGGCGCCACACGTAACGGCTTGAACATATATATATATACATACATATATGTATATCGGCGCAAGCTTGATGTACCACCGTCCGCAAGGCTGACGACCCTCCAGATCATTAGTTTTATGGATAGTTATATAGTGGGATAGTTGATAACGTTCAAGTCAGCCTTATTTCACAATGTTTTTGTAAGCGAACAAAGTTTATTTATTAATTTATTTATTTAATTATTTAATAAACACCAACATAACATACATAAAAACATTAAAAAGTTCAATGAATCATTGTTGTTTGTCCGCAAGAACAAACACCTATGATCGTCACACAAATTTCATGTTTGCCCTGGGTGGGAATCGAACCCACGACCTACAGCGCAGAAGACTCCAACTGAGCTATGAGGCCAGTCAAAGAGATATTTCAGTTTTACCTTTCATTTATTCATTATTTCATTATTGCTTTTGTTTTAGGATCTTTCCTCTGTAGGGTAACTAATCTGTGATTTTGTAAAACCTTGCGTGCCGCACGGTAGGGTGTGTCTAATCAATGTGATCGGTGTAAACTTACAAAACATTATTCATTTCAGTGTAGGTTACATAACAATAGATACCTGATAATTTTAATTGACAGTAAAGAAACATTACCTACGGCTAGCTTATGTTCACGGCTTGACCCGTAAGGTACCTACTGGGGTCAAAAAAACAATAATAAAAATAATTTATTTTTTTCACAAATCCTTTGCACAATAAATTCTTTTAATTAATTTTGCCACCTGATGTTATTAATACATAATTAATAATTCTGAAGTAAGTTTAGTATACAATAATAGGTTGCATTTATATATATTTTTAATAAATAATTAAATATAAGTCTTTAATATAAGTAAAAAATCTGTGTTGTAGGAGATAGTCCTCCGTCGTCCACAATATAAAGTAATGTTACATTTATATTGTTACATTTATATGTTACATTTATATTATATTGTAAAATGACTAAGTTACAAATGCGAAAGCTTGTTTAAACGTTTGTTCCCTTCACTCCAATAACACTAGTGAATCGATTTGGATGAAACTTTGAACAACAGTATACCAGGTCAGGTTTGGTCTAAAATGTTTCAGTTAAATCGCTTCGGTAGTTTTGGCACGTTGGATTGTTGTCAAGCGGAACAAGTTTTTCATGTCTAATATTAGTGTTATAATCGAAACGCATGAACATATGCTAACTAACAATATAAGTTATAATCAAATAAAATACAATAGCTTTTGGGGGCCCACGTTGCTCGTTTCCGTAAACGATTAAATCTAAGCTGGTTTTCTATATTCTCACTAGCTTTATAGCTCTGTTGGTAGTAACCCTGCCTTCTGCGCTGTAAGTCGTGGGTTCGATTCCCACCCAGGACAAACATTTGTCATTGCCACCAACATTAGGTGGACCATCAGCTCACTCCATAACCAAAACCACAATAAAAAAACGTGAAAGATTGAAATTCATTGAAAAGTTTTTTGTAAAACAAGAAGGATAATAAAGCATCATAGGAATTCCGAAACATTTATTCACCAAGATGAAAAAGTCCACAAGGTGAAAAGTGGCGTGTTGCGGCACTGACTATCCCTTCGGGAATCAAGTCGTATATGAATTTTAGTCGTTATATTAATTTTTAACATATTCAATATCAATGACACAAGTACACTTTTAAGGTAACCATTGAAAAAACAAATTTAAAAGAATATTTACCTTTGATACTCTTGTTATAAAATAAACATGAATTCCCTTTATCTGCAGCATTTCTCCCTGCATACTATTAATTTTAAGTATGATTGAAAATTGTTGACACACGATTGCTACAATGTTACGGACGGTAGTATGCTGTTAATTTTACTGTGCAAAAAGTGATACATGTTTCTGTAATGCTTCATAATCCATAGCTTTTGAAACTTTTATTAATTAATAAGTGAACATGAATGACCGTTTCAGGTGAAAATAAGGAATTGTTGAAATAAAAACAAACCAAATTATTTTGAGCGTGATAAAACCGAATTCCACGCTGACGAAGCCGCGGGCAACAGCTAGTTGGCAATAAAATTGTAAAGAATATCGTTTTGAAATGTAGAAACAAAGCGCTTTCATTACATCCCTCCCTGACGATTGAGAGAGCTTTACTAGCTCGTTCAATTACTCAACTCTTAACGTAGCTACCACAACGTATGATAGTATCAATAAAATCACAGGTGTTTGCAAAATCTAAAGGTGTGAAATATGTTTCATGCCCATTCAATTACGCCCGAAATCGCCTTCGGTAATTACTAAGCGATAATTCTTCTTTTATTACCGTTATCAGTCATCGGTGGCAGTAAAGTCGGCGAGGTGGCACGGCATTGAAAAACCGCTCAAATTACGAGAGTAGGCGTACTTAAATATGTGTTCTAAAATTAACATAATCTTATACAGGTATGTCAAAAACGTAATAAAAGTTACCAAACGATTAGACGGCCCCTTATGGCAGGCACAAATCAATATACCATTTGAGAAGCAGTAGAACGTAACCCAAGTTCGTCCGGGGAAATATAACCATTTCTGCCGCCAAGCAATGATGCATTCGCTCTATTGTGATCCGGTGAAATTACAGGCATCTGAGACATTCCACCTTAACGCTTCAGAACTAAGAGCACATACGAGTATAATGCGACTTGGGTCGTGTTCTAAGTAGGGGAGGCCCTAAGTCGTATTGCTTCGTTATTTATTTATTTCTATAAAAAATAATTATATTATGGTCAGTGGTTACTAGTTAGGTGAGCCATCTGCTCTTTCCGTAACACTGACATAAAAAGCTTTACTAGCAATACCACTAAGAATATTCCATTATACTTACTCGACTAATTCATTTACTCGCGACTCATTCAGTGCGCCCGGTCAAAGCGATACTGACCCGAAATATGGCACGTAACTCAGAGATTGAGTATCACCATCCAGCGAGACAATGCTTCCAATGTTTCTGTCGTGTCAATTTTACCAAGTAGTCAATTAGATCAGTTAAGTTCAACATATTGTTGGAAACGGTCCTTAGACGGGCTAACTTGTTTCATTGTAGTTTGTTCATGTTATGCAAATATATGTTTGACTAGCTATTGCCCGCGACTTCGTCCGCGTGGAATTCGGTTTTATCACGCACCCTTATTTTACCGCTCGGAAAAATACCTTAAGTTACTCCTCGTTACATCAGCTATCTGCCAGGGAAAGTCCCGTCAAAATCGGTCCAGCCATTTCAGAGATTAGCCGGAACAAACAGACAGACAGGCAGACAAAAATAAAAAAAAATTATTTTTTGGTATATGTACCGTGTATACATCCATATGCACTTAGTAAATAGCTGTTTTTTTTATATTACAAACAGACACTTCAATTTTATTTATTTGTATAGATTCAGAATTATATTGTGTTCCCGGCTCTTTCAGTTTATGACTTGTGGCTGCCGCCACATTCTCCTAGTAGGGCACTGGCACAGTCTGCCAACAATGCTATTCCGTATTGTGAATCATTTTAATGTTTTCTCTACCTTCAATATACGAAAACTTCATTACTGATTGCGAGGAAAAAATATGGAAAAAATATATGTAGTAATTATGTACATGTGAGGGTATGTTCATAATTACTACATATGTTTTTCCATTACAACAAGTTAGATGACCTGATGATGAAACTTGAAAAATAATACGACTTGGGACCTCATCTACATAGGTATGGAATACCTAAGTCGCATCATACTGCGCCCGTAACTCTGAGGAGAAAGGGGAAGGGAAAGGGTTACATATCTCATTTGCCTGTTATTTCAGCGGCTACTTTTCGGCAACAACTTTCAAATTGCACGAGGAAAACGTGCGCGTTACTACTCGATGGCTTAAATAGGTATGGTGGCAGTACTTATCCAGACCATTATAACAGAATTTCTACTGCCTGGTATTTTATTCAAAATTATTGCAGTCACGAATTTTCATACTCGTGTCTCAGACATACATGGAAAATTTCGTTTTTTTTATTTTATTCATATGATAGAAGTAATAACTGTTAATTAATTATAATAAATTAGTAGCAGTAGAGCATAAGCTAACTTGTCCGGAACAGCACTGCCACGATACCCATTTCTGCCGCCAAGCAGCAATATTTGATTACTGTGTTCCGATTTGAAAGGTGTGGTTACCGGTGTTATAGGCACCTGAGACATTCCACCTTCACGTCTTAGAATTAAGATCACATACGAGTATAATGCGACTTGAATCTTGTTCTAAGTAGGGGAGGAGCCAAGTCATATTCTTTTTTACGGGAGAGCTTACCACTTAGAAACAGTGGAGCCATTTGGTCGTACCGTAACTTTATAAAACAGAAAAAAGTTAAAATTACCTATCTGTGAGGTTACAGCCCAGTTAAATATAAAGCTAGACAATAAACATGATAGTGATAAAATAGGGCCACATACCGATGAACTACTTATTTATACCTTACAGTTTACCACTTACTCCCGCCCAACCTTTAAGAGCAGTAGAACTCTCGCCAAGTTCGTCCGGGGAAGTACTGCCACCATGCCCTTTTCTGCCGCCAAGCAGTAACGCATCCGCATTACTGTGTTCCGGTTTGAAAGGTGTGGTTGCCGGTGAAATTACAGGCACATGAGACATTCCACCTACACGTCTCACATTTACGGGCGCATACGATGCGACTTGGGTCTTGTCATACCTAGTATGGGAGGACCCAAGTCGCATCGGCTGTTATGGGCAGAGGTTACCACTTAACACCAGGTGGGCCGTCGGCTCGTTCCGTAAATGTATTACATAAAAAAAAAAAAAAAAAAAAAAAAAAACCTGGCGGGTTGCCAAATCCACCGCACAAACGTTTACAAACACGTGGGTAAAAAAATAATGAAATGTAAACTTTAAATTTTCTACAGATGCTTGAATCCTTGTTTCTAACAAAATATTTTTGTTCACAACTTAAACGTGAAGGAAAAATTTGATGAAACCTATTACTTACAACAAAACATTTTTTGTTGGCGGTTGGCTCATACGGAACCTTGGAAGTTGAAACACGTGACGCCGTGACTTATGGCTAGGCTATAGGGGATGTTCCCTTGGCACAACGCCAAATCGGTCAACGCATGGTTTTATCAGCACCTGGTTACCGCTAAATATACTAGTAACAAAACGTATTCGTTTTATCACCACTCGATGTTTCCACACGGCAAAGCGAAGAACTTTGAAACATACTATGACACGCGCAGATATTATGGCCCCTTTGTAAGTGACTGACCAAGACTTTGAAACTAATGCGTATGATAGCTCCTTCGAAATACAAAGCAAATCCTGAATTACAATACATTTTAGTGGGGTATATAGTCTGAATAGTGTAATCTTGAATATCATATAAATGGTACACAAGGATCGATCTTGTGACGATTTTTTTATTATAATTATATGATTTTTTTATTATTATGATACTTATTGTACATAAAGACTAAGCCTAAAATACTAAGCTACTAGTAACAGTAGAACTTGTGCTAAGTTAGCTCGGAAAAGTACTGCCACCACACCTACTGATCTGCCGCCAAGCAGTGACGCACTCGTATTGCTGTGTTCCGGTGGAAGTGAGTGGGTGCACCAAGTCGCATCGGTTGTTATGGGCTGAGGTTACCTCTTAACACCAGGTGGGCCGTCGGCTCGTACCGTAACTGTATCATATAAAATAAAATAGTTCAAAATACACGAGTAACTGGTAGCAATTTATTTTAAAAAGTGAATAATTGTAGTGCGGGTAGCAGGCCAATAAATACGTTAAGCGGCGTTAAGCCTTAGGGGTAGGCTGCGGGGGGACCTACTTAGAACGGACCGCTTCCGACCGGAGCAAGATATCGTGACCTCGCCTGGCTCGTCGCCAAAATTGGCATGCGAAACATTTGATCAACACACCGTTCATTTCGATATTTTATTGTCAATAGTTTGATGCGTTTATGTTAAAAATAACTGCGCATCGGGAATCTCTCTGTTCAAGTTAAGGGTACCGTACACATGAGCAACTGTTTGGTTTATTTGTTTGCGTCCGTAACTCTTAGATGTGTAGGTGGAATGTCTCATGTGCCTGTAATTTCACCGGCAACCACACCTTTCAAACCGGAATACAGTAACGCGAATGATACTGCTTGGCGGCAGGAATGGGCATGGTGGCAGTACTTCCCTGGGTGAAACTGGCGTGAGATCTATTACTCTTATAATTGTGTTGAATGAGGTAAAATACTTATGGATCGTTTAAGAGGATTCCTTATAGTTATTTAAATTTCTATTTAATTCCGTAGCAAAGTATACTATGAATTAATACAGTACTTTTGAAGGAAAACAAGAAAGTTAAAAAAGTAAGTTAAGTTAAAAGCCAAAACGCTTTCACTTGTAGTCAATTCCAAGAAAATTCCACGTCCTTCACAGTTGATATTCACTTTGTTACGATATTTTTTTTCTTGTTAGCCTCTAATTTGGAGCCACACGAAATAAAACATATACATAAAGTAAGCATACCTCCCCGTGGTAGATTCGTACTTGTATATATCTTTATGTTTATTTGTACAGAGTTCACCTTTTTTGACATCGCGGCCGCCGCTACCCTTCTAATTCTATTGTTTGCGCCAACAATATGGCTCCAACATTTTACTCGGTATCCGGGGGTTGCATCAATTTGTGCTCGGTCAACGAAATGTTTGAGATAACATATAATTGGTTTGGAATGTTACCGTTAAATATTGAAATGTTTTACCATAGAATTTAGTTTTTATTAAATTAGCAATTTATTAATGTTTGCCATTACTATAGAAGAGCGGTGGTGCTGATAACGAGTTTCAAACCTGGAGGTCCCTGGTTCAAGGTGGTCAATAAAGCAATTACATAGTCATTGCTCATTTGCAATAATGATGACATACCTAACATAAAAAGTGTTGTTTTACAGCACAGTGATGTTAAAGTTTGAGGGCATATAAGAAGACCTACTCCCTCCCGGACTTGGTGGTGATTTCACTGACATAAGATTTGTCCTGGCTGCCGAATATTATGGAATGAACTAATGTAAGAAGATATGAAATCTGAGCTTGACTAAAAGCTCATTCTCTATAGATTCCTGACAGTAGTCCCTACAATGGAAAAATTTGGCGATGGGACGGGTCTGCGCATTTTGTGTCACCGCAATGACATGTCTAAAAACCTACTAGTAGTAATAAGATAAGTAGTAGTAAAAACCTATGCCAAGTTCGTCCAGGGAAGTACTGTCACGTACCAATTTCTGCTCCGTGGACGATTAAATCTGAATGAAATCACAAGACACAAGAACCACACAAGAACTCGTTCTTGTGTGGTGACCGTGAGAAGGCAAAAGTTGCCTAGGGCCATCCGCCCACGTGAAGCAACAACTTGCGAAAGGTAGCAGGAAGGCAGAAATTGGATGCTAAGAGCTGAAGACCAGGATCAGTGGCGCTCACTGGGAGATCAGTGGACTAAATGTAGACAGACCGATGATGCCTACCATCATATATTAACCTTTTGTCGTGTCATTTCAATGTCCCTGGGTTTTTTTTTTCTGATCATTAGCACAAATGATCTAAGAAAGTATTTCGTATTAGAATTACTTGGAAATCTAAAACGAATACTTTCAGAAACATTTTTACATTCATTCATTAACAATATTCTTTTGAAATTTTTATATCTTGTCATCTCTACGAATTGTTTACGTCTGGTATAGATTTGTAATTAGTGCAGAAAAAATCTGGAAAACTGTGTTTCTCGCCGTAGTCAACCCTCGACTTTATAAAATTGGAAAGTATTTAGCGAATAAATGAATAACGAAACTTACGAATTTAATTATACTTATGTATGTTAATTTCGTTAATTGAGATGTGTAACTGCAGTAAAAAGATCAACTCATCGATGCGGTAAAGTTATCCTTCCTGTATGTAATTTCACGGCAAACACGAAACCGCAGGCAAAATTGGGCCTCACCGCTTAATATTTTAGTTAAGCTTCCTTGTTTTCATAAGGTAATCTATTAGGAAGCTGAGTTACTACAAACTGTCTTTAAACTCTGGACAAATCAACGTTAAATTAAGGTATCGAGTCACTTAGTTTACATAAGGTGTGTACTTACGGGGTTTGAAAGTTAGGGTTGGGGACATCTTATCTCTTCGATGGCTCAATCAGGCCACGGCCGTATCGAAACGGGTACATAAATACGAAGGCTTGCGCATTGTAATAATATCACCAACTTTTGACTTGGTCAAACGGCGAATAGCTTTATGCAACTAAGTAAAAAAAAAAATGTTGAATCACCCAAGAAGACCCAAGCCGTATTGCTTGTTACGGGCAGAGGTTATCACTTAACACCAGGTGGGCCATCAGCTTGTTCCGTAACTTTATCACATAAAGAAAAAAGAAGCTAAAGAAAAAAAAACCTTGAGCCTCGATCAAGAGAACCAGTGTAGTAGACACAAGGAGATAAACCTTGTGAATGGACATTCTCTCAGGATAATCTGGAACTAAGAATGATTGCACAGCCAACAGAATGGCAAAAACCAAAAATAATTAAGAACCAACTTACCTGGGCATGATTGTACATAAAATCTTCTCAAAAGACAAAATAAAATTTCCCATCGTATTTCAGGAAACATTTGAACCAAAAGGGTAGTGATCAATGTTGAGCAGATTCTACAGAAATTATCGACTGAGGACAGAAAATAAGGTACCTTGCAAGGACTTTTATGTCCTTAAATTGACAGTTCGAAATCTTGTACAAATTTTTAATGCGATTTGTTATTATCTGCAAAGTCAGCGAATGAACGGAAAGGGGGTAGTCACCCCAAGCTGGAGAGTATCTCGACGACGTGATTATCTAACGGGATATTTATGTCAAGAGCCATCCACTTTATGTCGCAATGAGGAGAATAAAATGTTTAACAATTTTTTGCAAATATGTTAATATACCTACGGATTTATCGACTGTAGATAACGAGGATTTGGGTCAAAGTTTGTTTATATTATTTTCATTCAACGCGGCGTGTACCAAAGTTGTGAACAATCAGTACTGCATTAGGATTACTTACTTACTTACCCGGATGAACTTGGCTTGTAGTGCTGCTTTCATTGCAGACGAATAGAATTGGGCACTTACCTGTAAACCACTCGAAATGCTTTTCGTGTTCGCCTTCTGTCCCAAACATTGTTAGAAAACCGGTAGCTTCCTCATCGATGGCAAGAATTGTGTATCCGTACAGAGGTGGAATTCCATTTTCAGAGAAATTTGCTAGGCAGGTGGCGATATCTGGCGGCCCAGCCTGGTTCTGAAATGAAACGCAAATTGAAGTCCACACACGTATTGGCCAATTATTTTTTCACTGATAATGCAAGTTATTATAAACTCGGAGTTGATTATGATGACTTCAATTGGCCATTCACAAATAATAACCAATAGTTTTTTCAGATAACATCGTGTAATTGTACGGCAAGAAAAGAATGGTCTTTTCATTGAAAATGATAACATACACTAAACGATATATATTTTTACATGGACTTATAGGTATTTAATTAATTTAAAGCACATGTATGTGTTTTACCTTTATTAAAACCAATGAATAAAATACTAGGCAGTTAAGGTTATAGGCTCGCATTAATAAAACGAAATAACATTTATAGTTAAATATTTTTTCGCAAAATCTACGAAATATTCTTGTGAATTTACAGGTGAATATCATAGCTGTCGCGTGTTATGCCATAATCTATTGCTTGTATTATTTCAGTGCAAACACGATAGATTTGTAAGCACCATTTGGGAATCACGTAAACAAATTACTGGTCTGTCTTCGTCTACGGATCCATGTAATTAAGTAGTAGTTAAACTAGTACTACTATTTAATGCTAGAACCGTAAAGTATTGGAATGTTTTACCTTACAATTTAGTTTTGATTTATTTGTAGATATTACAAATTTACCAATACATTAATGTTTGCCATTACTTGAGGTGAGCCTGGTGGTGCCAAGAACGAGTTTCAAACCTGGAAGTCCCTGGTTCAAAGTGGTCAATAAAGCAATTACATACTTATTCATAAATTAAATCTCAACAACGATGAGGAATGTTATCAACATAAAAAAGTGTTGTTGACAGCACAGTGATTTTAAAGTTTGAGGGCATATAAGAAGACCTACTCCCTCCCGGACTTGGTGGTGATTTCACTGACATAAGATTTGTCCTGGCTGCCGAATATTATGGAATGAACTAATGTAAGAAGAAATATCTGAAGATATGAAATCTGTGCTTGACTAAAAGCTCAATCACTATGGATTCCTGATAGCTGTCCCTACAGTGGAAAAATTAGGCGCTGGAACGGTTCTGCGCATTTTGTGTCACTGCAATGACCTGACTAGTCTACTAAGTAGCAGTAGAAATCTATGCCAAGCTAGCCCGGGGAAGTACTGTCACGTACCGATTTCTGTGCCGTCAACGATGAAATCTAAATGAAATCTTTCATATTGAGGCATTACTGTATACCACGTTCTCAAAACGGTGAAAGAAAACATCTTGAGGTCCTAGACATACTACATGTCCTAGAACTAAAAATTCGAAGACACTTGTCAAGTGCACGATAAGAGCCTCTTTGAGGTGCACTTGAAACCTTTTCACCAAACTGGTTCGGGAGAAAAAGTGACTCGAATAGAAGAAGAAATGCCAATTCCCTCATGGATAGCATCTTGCCACCTCATATGGCAGCTTATACAGGTATCATAATCTTATTTTAAACGTTTTTTCATACATATATATATAAATATAGATTTTGCATGAAGCCATGACACGTGGATATCACTTTATTTGAAGTAAGGTTATTCTACTACTGACATATAGTGTCTCTCCCGAATATGCAGCTCACGTATGATATCCAAATTGGATAAATCGTCCCTGCCTTCAGTCATTTTCAATGGAACCGTCTTACCTTTCAGCAAAAGTGTGAAAAAACTTAGGTGTCGTCTTGGACGAACATATGTGTTTGGATCCACAATTCCATTCCGTTAGTCGGAAAATTTATGGAGCCGCAGCTTCACTGAACAAGCTTCGAAACTTTTTGCCAACTGCCACTAAAATTGCACTTGCTCAGTCCCTTCTTCTCCCCATACTTGACTACGCCGATAACTGTTACCTTGATTTATAAGAAGACCATTTAAATAAGCTTGAGCGCCTGCAAAATGTTTGCATCCGTTTCGTTTACGGCCTTCGTAAATATGATCACGTATCCGAGTTTCGTGCCAAGCTTAAGTGGTTTCCCATCCATCTGCGCCGGAATATGCATGTCCTCCCACTTCTTCACAGTGTCTTGTTTAATACTTCTGCCCCATCATACCTCAAAGAACGTTTTAATATCCTTCACAGCTCCCATTCCTTTGCACTTCGGTTATCAGAGAATCTGTCACTACAGACTCCTGTTCATAGAAGCAGCTTCTACACAGACTCATTCACAGTGCAGGCTGTTCGGCTGTGGAATTCACTGCCACTGTCATTACGCCAGGCGCCGTCTTTGAGTTGCTTCAAAACCCGTCTCAAATCATACTATTTAGAATTATCTAATTTGTCTGCCTAAGTATTAGTTACCAAGAAATTGTTATTTATTTTATTTTAATGTAAGTATTATGTTTATGATAAGGTATTAGGTATATGTTTTTTTTTGTCTATTCTGTTTATGTATTAAGATCGTTTTTTACCCTATTTATTTACTACTTTGACACCACCGTCCAATATTATAATGTAATCCATTCCATCCAAAGGCTGTCTGGAAGAATTCGCTTTAAGCGATAAGACCGCCCATTGTGCATTTGTTTTGAATTTTTTGTTATATTATTTTAGTTTAAGATTGTAATTGTTTAGTTACGGTGTAAATTATGCACAATAAAGAGTATATCTATCTATCTATCTATGTGTGGTGACAGGATTAGATTATGCCTCTAAGTTAAATAGTAGAAGAAAATTGTAAAAATAATCCAAAGTCCAATTAAGTTGACTATTTGGTGACAAAAAACACCCAATGGTTTGTGTCACCAGCCACACTTGAGAAAATGTATTCAGAAAATCCAGGCATGGCGTGATACTACCCTACCATATTTTATGAAGTCTCTTATTATCAAGTGACATGCAAACTCAACAATGCTGTTATAATCGTTGGGGCTGCGCTTTTCTATAAATCTATATAACACGATATAAACACACTTATTCACGATTGTCACCCGTTCTATATAAATACTAATAGACTGAGAGACTATATTGCTACTTAAAAGTATATCGGAAGTAACAAATTACAAAAAAATAATTCTAGAAACCTAAAAGCCAGAGTACTCGTTTGTAATTGGCACAGGGACATTAGATAATATCGTAAGTTTCTCAATCAGGACTTAAAGTGAAAATCGTTGAAAAAGGTGGCGGCAAATCAAACAATAGCTAAAAAAGCTGATCTATTAAATGGAAAAAAACAATATTTTGGTTTACGGAACCAACTGGTATTCCTTTCTCTTCAAATAATTTATAGAATTACGTTTATGTAATTATTGTAACCGAAAAGTAAAATAAGCAATATGTCTAAGAGTCAGGTGTTCTCAGTGGCTCAAACAAAACATCATTAAACTAAACTTAAAAAATTTCTCTACCTGAAAGTTCACACAACACTCTATTTTTAAATCCTGACTGTAATCTGTACCATAAATTGTGAAACTGCATGAGAATAGCAAATGTTTAAAACAAATTTTCAGTAAAAAGGAAAAGTCAAAGGTTTGTTACTGCCATTATAATTTATACAAAGCACCAACCGGAAGTACCCTATCTACCTTCGGAGCTGAGAGGTTGCCCCAAATCGTACCGGATGTGAGTGAGACGCTGTAAATTATTCAATTTGTTTCAGGCTCGGCACGTTGCACTTCGGCGTAGTGTTTACTGTTCAACCTGTGTCTAGTTTATTTAAATTGAGCTTTTTCCAGCTGGTTTACTCTTTGGTTTCTCAGTTCATTCCCCTTTAAACAAATTGGTTTCACTTGAGTGCTAATTGAAATATTTCCTTTTTATAACTAGGCAAGCATACATACGGCCCGCCTAAAGTAAAGCGGTCACCGCAGCCTATGGATACTAGCAACACAGCAGCGTTATTGATGCGATGGAGATTTCTTTTTATAATTTTAGTCTTAGCACATCGCACTGACAACAAATCACCTGATTGATATGTGACAGGTAAATAAAGCAAATAACCTGTGCCCTAACAGGGTTTACGTTTGTAGGATACAAACGTAAATATATTAAGATCTTTGTAACAACATAGTGCAATAAATGCTTTGAATTTGAAATAAACTTATCAGTCTATCTGACAGACCCGTTTCCGTTTAAAAATAATCTAATGATTTATAAGTCTATTGACTAATGCTTGTATTTAAAGCAGACAATGTATGTGCTTTTTCACAATTAAATGGTTTACTTGAAGTGAATCACTTTTTTGCAGAACTAGATTTTAATGAAGGGAAAGGGACACTTCCAGATCATTGCATTGCATCTGTTCTGTTATAAGATAGCATCAGGGTGGTATCAAATGGAAATAAGATGATGGAAGTAGTAGTTTTTGAAGTGATAAAAGAACATCTAATTTCGTCATATTTGTACTGGGTGTCTCGCTGTATCCTTCTCTCTTTCTCTCTCTCTCTCTCGCCCTCTCATTTTGCGTGTATGTAAGTCATGAAAGAAAAAAAATGAAGTCATACTTAAACTGGGTTTGATACGCGCACCTCCGTGAGGCTACCAAGATTTATTTTTATATCGGGTGGAGAGCACTTCCAAAGTTATTTAATATCGAGAGGCATCCGATGTTTCGCTGAGACGGCACAAGGTTATTAAGTGATTAAGCTTAGATAAAGAATGGTTATTCGAATAATCGGCTTAAGGCTTCGTATAGCAGACCAACAAGGTTAGTTACATAACAAAATAAAAATATAACTATAATAAATTAATATATTATGTCATATATACAGGGTGTGGCGTAATGAGTGGATAATAGGGTACCTGCGGGTAGGGGCCATTGTGGCGGTTCAGAAAAATATTTGTTATGCTCAGTAAAAGTGCCTCGGTTTTCGAGATATTCGACATTTTCGAAATTTAAGAAATATTTCACCCTTCGTCACTATTTTTGGCGCCCAGACTGCAAATGAAATTTTTTTTTCTATCTGTTTTTTGGATAGTATTCTTGGATAGATGTGCTATCGAATGGAAACTATTATTTTTATAACACAAGCACAGTTATGTTTTTAAAATAAGATTTCACTAAAATTTTACTTGCTTACTTGCTTCGAAAATGTCGAATATCTCGAAAACCGAGGCACTTTTACTGAGCATAACAAATATTTTTCTGAACCGCCACAATGGCCCCTACCCGCAGGTACCCTATTATCCACTCATTACGCCACACCCTGTATATACATTAATTTATTATTATTATTATTGCTGTTACTATTATAACAGATATATTTTTAATTATTATAAGATATGGTCCCACTTATTAATAAAAACAAATACGATAAAACAGCTGATACCTGTTCCCTAGTGTATGTATACAATGCTACATCGTTTTGATTCTTCAGTAGAATGAGTTGGAACCCGTTACATAAAACATATTTATGTATACAACACAGTAATTTTCCGCCCTTGACCTCAAATTTACCTCAGAGCTCTAATACGAAGGGTTCACAATATGCGCAGGGAATGGGTTTGGAGTCTGGCTTTTGTGTTTCCAACTTCTCAATTCACACACTTGTTGATTATTACTCAGTTAATTATGTTCTTTGTCTTCGCATCAAACTTTGAACTGCTTGAATTAAAACGTAAACTATGCAAGCCTAAATGATCGCATTGTTTACTAAATTATATAGGTAGTCAAATTTAATAAATCATATCATGTTACATCAACGAAAGTTGCGCACCCATAATATAATAAATAAATATATAACTCTAAGAGGAGCAGTAATTGTTGCGTTTGTAATCATGGATTGGTTAAATTATATTTCAAGTGCATAATAAACCTGTATATCAGCTCCAATAATTCAAAAAAGAGTTTTTATTCATGACTTATTCTGAGTTATTTTATAAATCAAGTTTTCGTTATCTTTATAAAATATAATATAGAAAATAATCCAACTAAATGTTTTTTTTTTTTAACTATTTTTTCATCTCGATTCTGAAGTAAAACCAAAACAACCAGAGCAAAACAGTATTCAGATGGCAATACGTAGCTGGTTAAAAAGTTTGTATGCAACGGGTTTGCGGAGATTCCATTATTTACGTCATTAGAGTTAATCTCGACAGTACTAATTTCGGGTTCTCAGTTTTACAAATAAAGTGAGTGAAGTTTGATAAACCATTAAAATGAAATCAGTGTGATCATTACTTCTTATATTATTTCATCAAAATCAGATAAAAAATTAAATCATAAATCAATATTACAAATTCATTACTTTACACTAGGATTCTTGTCATTGTGCTACGTGTGGAGAAACACTGATCTTCCACATGGAGGGTCGGATAGGGTTTGAACAGGCATAAAACTTATCGATAAGTACGCGTGATACATGTTTTGAATATTGACGTTTCCAAGCCATTTCTTTATGAATTCTATGGAAATAAAATTTTGACTTTGACTTTGACTGAAATAATACACAAACATAGAAGACATGTGGGTAAACTTTATGGTCACCAAAAAAAGATTCACAAGCCCCACCCGGGGATAGAGTTCGTAACTCCTTGCATTGCAGAAAGGGTTACAATCGACTTAGAAACGGTGCCACCAGTGATATTGTAATATTCGTTCCACAAACTACCACAAACGGTTAGTTAATGTTAACCAGCATTAATTATTTCCGTTCAAATTAGTGTGTATCCATGCTACCACGTTCTGTATTAGTAATATATCACATCGCAAAAATTATGTTATCTCTATCAGATTACAAATGTACGTAGCATGGATCGTAGCACCTGCTACGGGCCCTAGCAATACAAATTGCATTTTTTGTAGCACCAATAAATCAGAACTACGTTTTATTCCACTGCGAGTTAGATTCAGTGCTTGAATTTTTTAGTGAATTTCAGTGTGATATTTTAAACAAATCGATTAAACCTTACTTTTTATTTTCAGGGCATTGTTTGAGTGATCTACTTTTTGTTACTGAAAAAGTGGCCTGCGATTGGTAATACTACCACTACTGAGCAATATAATTACAGGCGTCTTGTACCGTCCTCAAAACGGTGTAGGAAAACATCATGATAGAACCGAATTTTTCTCTCTCTACGACCCTTTTAGTAGCAGTAGGAAGCAAAAGAAGTTCGTCCGTATTGCCACCATACCCATTTCGGCCCGAAGCAGTGACGCATTCGGTTACTGTGTTCTGGTTTCAAAGGTGTAGTTTCCGGTGAAATTTCAGGTACGTGAAACATTCCACCTTCCCGTTGCAGAGTTGCGGGCGTATATGATCAGACTTGGGTCTTATCTTACCTAATTAGGGGAGGACCCAGTTCATAGCTTGTCCGTAACTCCGTAACTTTGTCATATAAAATAAAGTTCTAGAACCAAAAATTCAATAGCATGTGTCATGTGGCCGAAAGGAATCTCGTTCAGGCACACTTTAATCCTTTGACCATACTGACTAGAGAAAGCCAGTGTCACTATTAGTAGCAGTGTGCAAGTTTGTTAATTTTGAACATGAGTCGTATCACTGTTTCCTGAATTAGTGTGGTGTAAGAATTAAAGTGCGCCTCACATGTAGCCTATACCTTTCATGCACTTGACGCATATCTTCAAATATTTTGTTCTAAGGTTCTAGGGTGAGCCGGTTTCCTTACGATGTTTTCTTTCACCATTTAGAGGACGTGGTAGAGTGTTCATATTTTTTGAACTAGCAACCTCCGGATCATAACTCAGAATCTGTGACGATGGGCTACCACGCTATCATATATTTGTGAATAGTGAGCTAGTATAATAAATAAGGTACTTTTGTATCCTAGTACTAATGAAAAAGCCGCGGGTTGACGATAGTCATTTAATCATCCCAATTAATATATTTCCAAAAAGCGGTTATTTATTGGCCATTTATTGTTTCAAACCAATACAACTTCTTAATGAAATCATGTTTTCTATCCTTGTTTTCACGCTAAGAATTTGTAAATATCTGATACCGGATTGAATTCACAACGTTTGAGGCGGGGCTGGTTTCCACTGGGCTGTCATTTAACAGCTTTTATTGGGCTATATTAGTGAAGGTTTACGGCTTAAACCATCGCGTCACTTTCGGCGCAATAAAATCAACTATAATTCTGACACCGTACGAATACATTTTTGTCAATACTAGCTTTCGTATTCGACTCAACATTTTGTCATTGAAATTGTGAAGAATGCTAACTTTAACGTCACAGCCAGGTATATGTATAGAAAGATAGATGTCCTAAAGACGACCTGAATCGATGGCTATGTTGGCAACTACTTTAGCAAACACGCGTAACTATTCAGTACAAAAATATATCGAAATGTACAGTTGTCATTTTCTGATTAAAAATAAAACACAACGTTACTGTGGATTAAGGAATCATTTGTCTGATTTTTAATAGAAAATACATGGTTAAAGAGGGGAGTCGATTGTAATGTATACATGATACGACCCCGAAAAGCAAATATTTCACTAGATTTATCAACAAATCTGCCTGTCAGCGGTCGGTGGGGTGTCTTCATTTTGCCGTGTCACTGACTCACAACTGCTGATACGGTTGTATGCGAACATATTATGCATAGATAGTTGCGGTCAAGGTGGTTATCAGGGTTATAATAGGGTTTATACAAAATAACAGCTATGTCTATCAAAAAACGTGACAAAGTTTAATTACTATTAAATTCAGACTGTTTTTGGATGAGATATCAGAAATATCGTTTTAATCTGAGTTTCATTTCTGAGACTAAGACTATTTTTAAGACTTTAAAAATAAAAAAAGCGCATCACATTATGATGTAGATGCTATATAATGTTTCATTGATTTCATAAATATTTGTTTATGCTTACAATTCGCTGTTTATTCACTGTTCAGATGCTCCTTTCGTGCACTTGAGAAATGTCTGAAGTTTTAGGCTTCAGGAAGGTATGTCCTATGTCAGTTTCTTCACGATGTTCTCCTTCGTATTTTTGAGAACAGGTGCCCGTGGGTGATTACATAAGCATTGCTTATATCATTTTCTAGTATTAATGTCAAACCCATATAGTTTAAAACACATTCGAATTGAAAGAAAGAGAGTTTACTAAAAGTTATGTAAACGACGCCTGTCTGTTTCAATGTCAAATCCATAATGTGTTGCTAGGTTTACAAATGTGGCCAAAGAGTGGGTTTGCATGGTTTTAGGACCGCTAGTGAATTTACATAGCGTTGTTACGGCTTGTCACGTCATTTATTTGGCGAGTCGCTGACGTCTAGTCATAGTCTAGTCTAGTCTTGACTAGCGAGAGGTAGTGAACGTGGTTTTAATCTGCCATGGGATTCTTGATATACGGATCTGTAAATGACACGCACCTTCGAATTCTTGGTTTTGAGGCATAAGGTAGAGTTGTCTCACGATATTATCGTTCATCGTTTGCGAGTGTGATATTTTCAATTTGAATTTTATCAAGAGATAAAGTTATTAATACATGCCTAAACCGGGTTCCTTCCTTCGGGCTACAACCTAGCAACCAGCTAGATGTATTAACAATGGGTAAATTTGAATTTTACCTGGAATTAAAGCTATTTTTCAGCAGTTTCCTATATAAACAGCTCATCTACATAGTATTCGGACTCGGTCTAAAGCGCTCTCTCATTTAACCTTATAGCAGATTGCCCTTTCTTTGGCATTTCGCTTGAATGAAGCACCGTCTTCTCATTATATTCAACAACAGTGGGTTGGTACCACTGTGAAGACCTACTTTTTTTTTATATACTGTTGATTCAATTTATTTTAACGATTGATGCCAGTAAGAGATTCTCACAAAGATATTTTTAGAATTTAATTAGCATCACTGATAATTACATTTCTTCAAAACATCTTATTAATTTTGAGTAACAGAGAAAATATTTTTTTCTTGTATTTAAGTACCTTGGAGTAAGGAATTGTAAAGAGAATGGAGACGCATTATGAAATTAGTTTCAGTTGGGAGTTAGTGTGGACTATACGACACAGAAGCAATAAGAGCAGTCGAACTCACGCCACGTTCGTCCGGGGAAGTACTGCCACCATGACGTTTCCTCCGCTAAGCAGTAAAGATATCGTGTTACTGTGTTCCAATTTGAAAGGTGTGGTTGCCAGGGAAATTAAAGGCACGTGAGACATTCCAGCTACACGTCTCAGAGTTACGGGCGCATACGGATGCAACTTGGATCTCGTCGTACCTAGTAGGGGAGGACCCAAGTCACATCGGTTGTTATGGGCAGAAGTTACCACTTAACACCAGGTGGGCCGTTGGCTCGTTCCGTAACTATATCATATAAATTAAAATCGAAACAGGTTCTGGCTTTTATGAATACACTTGTTACGGGAATAGTCAGTGGGTCTTGATACGCATATGTGGGTGTGTAGGTGTGTACATTTAAGTGCCCTTAACGATGGTTTGCTGTGGCGGGATTTGGACCAAAGAAGAATAGTTTTGGTATCAAATAGAATATCTAGAGTAACTTATATACAAGTGATTTAAGAGTTAACTTTGGATACTATAATTACCTATATAAGATGATTGTTGTTTAGTTGGTATATCTATCTCTGCCACGCTTAAGCCGATTCTACAGTATCCAATCCATAAGCCCATTTATTATTAAGCAAAGTAAAACGTAAGGTTTATTAAGAATCGATATTTATGCAGTGTTAGGTAGGTACAAGTTTTGTACATTTTATTTTCTCGGATATCGGATCGGATAATGTGACACTTCTGTCGTATCACTATTATCCCTAGCTATCGCGCTACCATCAACTCCCCTGTCAAATCGACTTTGACAGATGCCAGTCGTGTGATATGTTGGGCTGGACATAATGACAGATATGAAGACAGCAGCGCACTATATTTAAAAGCTTAAATCGAAAAGTGGGGCTTAAAGAATGGAAGATTGAAAGTCGCTTTAAACTTTTGCAACTTAATACGAGTACATCAAGTTTTGGACAGCTGCTGTGGACAATTATAATTTTAAAGTAAAAAATTTTTTATTTTTATTATCATCAAAGGTATAGAAGTTTACGTACTTACGTACTGTTTTTTTGTGTTTTTTTATATTCTACATGTATAAACTACATCCTTTGATATTTCAAAAACTGGAAGTAAAATTTAAGGAGTTAAATAATAAGTTAGTACTAATAAGTTAAAAATAATAGATAATTTTTTTTATTTTTTTTTATGAATGGACATTATGCTGTTGGCCGCAGATGGCCTTGACAGCGTTTACACGGGCTTTTAACAATAGATAAATAATAATAAATGCGTTTCTTTATCTCATATATAAATTATAAATACGAAATTTAAGTGAGTATTTAGTTGATTCCCACTGATTCACGCCAAACTACTAAATAACTGAATTGACCAAAAAATTGAGCATACATTATGATCGGGACACACAGGGCATTTTTTATTCTGGTATCACTTTAGTGAATCCGTGGACAGTAGTAGGCTAGTCATTATAAGACTGTGTCACTGATTTATAAATAAAACAATGTAATAATATCCAAAATTTGAAACAACATAGGTACTTAGAGAATTTAGAACAAAATAAGTGGGTAAGTTATCGGATTGAACTAGAAGTTCAGAAGAAGAAGAACACAATGAATATAATAACATTAAATAATAATCAGTAAAAAGAAAATTTGTATTATCAGTCTTCTTCTTCTTCTTCTTCTTCGAGTCACCGGTTCTGTCGAACCAGTGTGGTGAAAGGATTGTAAGTGCGCCTCAAAGAGGCTCCTATCGTGCACTCGACACATGTCTTCGAAGTTTAAGTTCTAGGACATGTCGGTTTCCTCACGATGTTTTCCTTCACCGTTTTGAGAACGTGGTATTACGTTCATAAATATTTCAATCGAAAAACTCATAGGTGCACGTCGGGATTTGAACCGGCGACCTCCGGATTGAAACTCGGGGGTCAGTACCGCTAGACCACCACGCTCTCGTGAATTATTATCAGTGAAAACTTAAGTATGCCCACGTTCTTTTGCACATGTTTCTTACAATAATTAGGGAAAAACTAACAAAATAGAAAAAAAAAACAAATCAATGAATCAAAAGGTTTTAGCATAAATCTAGTCTCAGTAAATTAACAACGATAGGCTCATCGCCTCGCGATAGGTTGGGTTCATTATTTTGTGATTGAATCACTATTTTCAATAGAACATAAGTAACTAACATTAAGACAGGCCTACTTATCTGTATAGACAAATTATCGGTCGTTAGGGTAATTATTTACTTGTAAACCTAGGTAACTGACGAAAAAATTTTGATGTTGTGTAAAACCCTATACATACTTAGTCATTTTTGTCATTGATTTGAAATTCCCTGGATTATTTATTAGTTAGCGTATACAATGAAAAGCAAATATGGACAAACAAAGGAAACAGGCAGACGTTACTCATGACTAAACTCCTTGCATAAGACATTAGAGGCTGATATGGAATCTACATGAATCCACGTGTGTTAGTAAATGAACGATTCGAATGCAAAGTCGGGTCCGTACCAACAGACCACCATGCTCTCTTTATGTAGATTAGTAATTATATAACGTAAGCCTGTACAGTTGGCTTTTCCGGTTACATGTTTTCTTAAGCTTAATGAGCATCTCGTTTACGATTAGTGAGTATGATTGGCTAATTTTATAACAATCGTCTGAACTTAATAATTAAACTAAACCTTTCTTTGACTGACTGACTCTAAAAGTTTATGCGTCTATATTTTATCTTGACTAAATAAACAATTACTCCAATAAAACAATAAAGATACAAATTATTGAAGTGAGATTTGACATTGATTTCGGTTCTATCTAAACTTTCGATTTAGAAATCAATAGTTAGAAACCATTATGAGAGAAGATGTCACAAGCAATCACTTATAATAAGTGCCAGAAAACCATTAAAATATAAATTATCGAAGTAATATTTGACATTGATTTCGGTTCCATCTAAACTTCCCATTTAGAAATCAATAGTTAGAAATTATTAGGAGAGAGGACTTCATAAACAATTACGTCTAATAAGTGCCAGAACGAATGATTAATTATTGAATTGACATTGATTTCAGTTCCATAAAATTTCCCATTTAGAAATCAATAGTTATTAATTATTAAGAAAAGTAATCCACAAACAATTAAGTCTAATAAATAAGTGCCAGAAAGCCATTAATATATAAATAATCGAAGTGACATTGATTTCGGTTCCATCTTAACTTCCCATTTAGAAATAAATAGTTAGAAATTATTATGAGAGAAGATGTCACAAGCAACCACTTATAATAAGGGCCAGAAATCCATTAAAATTTAAATATTTAATTGACTTTTAACTTAAATTTGAGTTCTATTTCAATTTCCCATTTAGCTATCAATAGTTATTAATTATAATTAAAAGGATGTCAAATATAATTACGTGTAGTAAGTGCCAAAAAACCATTGACATAAATTATTCAACTGACATTTAACATTGATTTGAGTCCTATTCAAACTTGCTATTTAAAAATCAATAGATTTTTAATTCTATGTAAGAAGATGTCACAAACAATTAATAAATGCCAGAAAACCATTAAATAAATACTTGACATATTCAAAATTCCCATTTATAAATCAGTAGAAAGTAATTTATATGAAAGAGGGTTATCAAAAACGATTATATTTTATGTGTGCCACAAAAATATTCTTTTTTATATATTTATACTTCTGAAAAATGTCTCTTAATCATTCAAATGTTATTGATTTTACTTTTGCATTGATGTAACTAAACCTGCGTGAGCAAAGCCGGGCAGGCAAAAACTAGTGAAAAAGTCTGATTCGGAGTGTTAGGAGTAGAGTAACTATAGTTAGATATCCCAAAACTTATTTCATTATGATTCGAAAAAGATTGTATGAACTACTGCTACTACTCGTGTCACAGGCTGTCTCGAACCAGATTGGTAACGGATTAGACTGCGCCTCAAAGAGGCTCATTTCATCCACTTGTATTATTGTAAGAGATAAAAACAAAATACATAACATAAATTGACTTCAAATATGAATGTGTAAATGGCTTTAATTACTAGTTAGGTTTTAATTACTTTGGCTTTGGCTGCATACCTAAATCGAATCCAGGATCTCCTCCGTGCTTAACGAAAGTGTTCTTTAATTGTGGCTCCGCCAGCAAGCCGCAAAGGAAACATCCTCCTAATCAGGGTCGCCGTATTCGACGGAGACGCATTCACGGGAATAATTAACTCACTAATGGGCTAAATCGAAGCTGAGATACGAATCTGAATTCCGTAGCAGTTGTGTTTGTGTTGTTTGCAAAATAATCAGGTTGCAATTTTCTGGCTGGTTAAATATTTCAGCATCACATAATTTACCCTTAGAAGGCAAACGTTGGCACCAGTAATAATTGTAATAATAATTGTAATTCATACAAGATTATTTATTTCTTACATTATTACATAAGGCACAGTGAATTAAGACATCTACGTTGCGCATGTGAGATCATTATAATTTAATTGCTGCCAAACCAACAGACATAAGGCCGAAAATAGGGCACCAGCGTCAAAATCTTCGTTATGTGTGTATATGAAACCACTCAAGGCCCAAACGGTGTTGGTGATTCACCTAAGTGGGTGAAATGTAAGGTATCGGTAATCGCAATGATGTTTGTTCTTGTACCGGCGGGGAGTCAATTGAAGTATGTACTTAGAGACCTCTATAACCAGTTGAGCGCAAGAAAAATATGTAGAGAAGATTCACGCCTTTTCACCTACAGGGGTAGAAATATATTTTAGAGATAAATATTTAAGAACACTTCTCATTTTGTAGATAATACTCAAAGGGACGTAAACGTGATAAGTGGTAAGCTCATCCATGTGAATAAGAAAAACTTATATATAATATATCTATCTATATATAGATAATGGTTAGTCATCTGATGAGTATGCATCAGAGATTTTTAATTTCATTTGTTTTAACGTTGAAATAACGAAATATATAGTAATAACCAATTTATTATGACCAGTAATGTTTACCTTACTCGCAGGTTAAAATCGCACAAACATGATAAATGTAATGTAAAAAAAACATGAAGGAGGTAATGTTAAGTAATGTTATTACTTAACCGCCAGTCTCAGGATAAGAAGTGGTAGAGAGGTATGTAATAGAATAAAACTTGAGTCTAATGCAATTTACTTGTCTCTAACTTGCAATAATTACTGAATATATTAAAAAAAAATGTGTCGTATAGCGTGAATAATAAGATGTTAAGAATTAATTATACCTATTGAATAATTCTCAGAATTAACTTGTTGCATAATATATGATTACTATAAATCTACCAAAACATCAGGTCACCAACTCAAAGATTCAATTAACCATGAAATAATGCTTGTAACTTTATAAAATCTACTTAAATGATTTTATATTACTATATTAATAAACTGTCAAAACTAGCGGTCAACATCAACTATGTAATAATATTTATATTTTGTACCATCAACTTAAAGATCTGCACGGATCTTAAATAGTAAAAGACAGTTCATTTTAAGGATAAAGATTTAAGAGATAAGTTTTAGAAAGATTATGGAATACTAAAACGGGAGTTTTAATAAATCTGATTCCCAAATTGATAAATGGTTGAACGTAACTAGGTGATGATCCGTTAAAAGTAAACAAATATATTATTTAAATACTAGAACGCAAGCCACCATAAAGCAGCAACAAGAACTCAGCGATGGCAGCCACCTGGTAGTAAATTTACACTGATTGGACAGTTTCAATTGTACGTGATGTTATGTGCTTCGTATTGGCACGATGCCAGGCGGCTCAAATTGAATAATATTAGGCATGTAAGTACAGAAGCTTCGTCAACCAAAATTGTACCAATATTTAACCCCATATAAATGTTTTATCTTGCATCAGGTACTATGTAGTACAACAAACAATGTCAAGAGTTAAAATTATTGCAAATATTATATTATATGTTTAATATGTTTTTTCTGCAATCCTCATGTTTAAATCAATATTGATAAAACGCCGATTAAAATGAGCAAATTTTTTTTTTCCGACAACTAAAAACAATGTAAAGTAGTTGTTGTTTAATTCTCAACATTTATGCTGTGATGACGTGCTATATTACTCGTATGTTATGCGAAAAGCGTAAAACCAAAAGTTGGAAAATGCGATCGACCCAAAATGAACTTTAAACCATAGAGAAAAACACATTATAGCTTATGACTGTGGATGGATGTGGCAGTGTTAATGCAATGAAATTGTAAAGCCTATTTCCGCTGAGGTAAATCAGAATTTTCGCGGAAACTTGCGAACAACTTTAATTTTATCCTAATGTCTGAGACTTCATCAGCAAAAGAGAGAGGAAACTAAGTTGTACAATGTTGTTAAAATTTGAGACCTAAAGGATAGTTGATAGTCGCGACCATTTAAGGACGTGTTAGAAGAGACAGTCTTGTAAGAAAGAGAATGTTATCGAATGAAATAACTTTAACCAAAATTTTACCTTGAAGTTGTGATAGTATAATATATGATAATGTTTAGAAGCAGTTGACCAAATTGTATATTAAAATGGTAGATTTTAAATGCAATTGGTGATCTATATTAAAATATCTAAACTAATGTGAATCTCCGTTTCATAGTTTGAATTCTACATAGTACTTTATTCATATTGTATTGTAACATTCGTTAACTGCCACATGGCTTGTTTCCTCGGCGTAAACAAGCCTTAACCAACCATGTCCCTTGGGTGGACTCAGAAGCAAACACAAGCAGCCCCTACCCTACCTTATTAAACCAGTAACATTCCGTCGATATCGTATTTTGCGCGTATTTTTGGTCCAAATTATACCCACCCACTTTAAAACAAAAAGTCAAACAAATTGTAATTTACCATTGAATAATGTACCTCGGCAATATTACTATATACTATTATATTATTTGGAAATTGTATATTGCACAATATATCACAAATTAACCATACTATAAGGATCAAGTGTGTACAATTCATGTTTATCGTTAGCTACTAAACGTATGATGGTGATTGTTTTGCAAAAATTTCGTAAAATAATTAAATAATAAAGTTTTTAATTAACTATGAATAGTTATAATCGTAATATTAAACCACGGTGGCTTTCACTAGATCACTACGGCAAGCCAAGGACTCATTCGTATAAAGTTAATAATGTTAATTAGTAATTTAATTAAAGTCTTAAGTAGCCCAGAAATCTCATTATCATGCTAAAATGAAATATACGTTCAATTACTTACCGAATCCGCCCTTGCTGGCGAATGGCGTCCAGACATTGTAATCACGTCAAATATAACTAAAAATGTTAAAGAAAAATAAAAATAAACATATTGTATGTAATAAAGAAAAATAAAAATCTCGATGCTGTACCTGCGTAAAAAAAAAGATGTTAGCTTGCGGCTGATTAATCGAGGAATTTTGTGTGTATTATTTCAGAGCATTGAACAATTTATTAAAAGATGCATAAATATTACTATATAACTAATATAACTAATGGATTTCGAAGATATGAAAGCCTTTACTCCTCCCTGGTTCGAAGTATCCTAGAATATAATGCTGTTATTTGGTCTCCACACTACAAAATCCATATTAATCGCATTGAGAGTGTCCAAAGAACTTTTATTAAAATATTATGTTATCGACTTGGTTTATTAAGAAAGATACCGTCCTATAATGAAAGACTTGCCAAATTTAATCTTTTGTCACTTGATACTCGCCGTAAATACCATGACTTGATCCATCTCTTTAAAATTGTTCACTCGCTCATAGACTCCCCTAGTTTGCTTTCACTTTTGAACTTTAATACAAAGCTTAGATCTCGTCATCCCTTTCAGAACACTTTTTCCCTGCAGGTGTATAATAATAACACCTCTTATTATAATCCGGTTGTCAGAATGTGTCGCCTATATAATGATCTATTGGTAAACAACAGTGAAACCCTTGATGTATTCGGCAATAAAATGTATAAATTTAAAAGAAATGTTTTGGCCACTCTTCAAGAAATGTATACTTAAAATATTATTACTGCATTAAAATATTAAATTAAATTTATTTAGAATAAAATTGCAACAGATATTGTATAAATTAACTATGCTGTGTACACATGTTTTGGAATACAATCTAGCTCTAAATTAGTTTTAATCTAAAGTTTATATTGTTTTATCGATTGTGTTCTGTTTTGTGTACCTAAACATATAAATAAAAAAAATATGTGTATGGAAACTTTCGATGTGTATTGAAAATTTTCATTAATTTTTACTTTTATTGTACGTTATGTCCCATCTTAATT
The DNA here is from genome assembly GCA_947359385.1 of Chesias legatella. NCBI lineage: Eukaryota > Metazoa > Arthropoda > Insecta > Lepidoptera > Geometridae > Chesias > Chesias legatella. The sequence goes on along the minus strand of OX375762.1, from coordinate 10,150,926 downwards.
GATTCTAAAGCTTTCACCTATGTCCTATAAAATGCGTTACTATAACTGAATTCCTAAAGGGCGCGTTTTACATAGCTTTAAGCTGTAACAAGGAAGTGGAGGGGAGACTGTTTGTACTATTTTGTCCATTATTGTATTCCGTATATTGGTCCGTATCTTGCATAGCTCTTCGTAGCACTCCGTAGCTCGGATATCAAGGTAGGTATAAGGTAGAACGAACTCGGCTATGAATAATTTGGGAATGCGAGGGATTAGATTTGCCCTAAGCCGTATATGTAAAAGTACAAAGCAAACAAGAGGGTACTTATGTATTGTATAGTTGTACCATTACGTTTTAAAGTAGATCCGATAATAATGATTGCATTCGCTTGCACGCTCTATTAGCTATTTGTTCGCGTTTCACGTATATTAATTGATAGCACGCTTGTATCAATTTTATGAATCGAACAAATATTGCCAAACATAAATTAAGCCTTTTAGCCGTCAACTTAGTCTTTATTTCTAAGCTCAATCTTCATTAACAGTGAAAATACGGAATTATGTCTATTCTTTTAATTTTATAATAATTATCTGCACTTTTTAATTTTAATATGTATATACTAAAGTCTGTTTCTGCAAATTTATTTTATGATAAAAGTGTTACCGAGGTCGCAAAAATAATTGACGAGAGCGCTCAGAATAACAGTATCAATACTAAAAAAAACTCAACATTGCCTGTATAGGCTCATGACTTAAGTGTCTGTGATTTATTAAGTGTGACTTGTCGTGAAACTCCCCAGGGTCCTGTTATATTTCAGTCTTGTTTACCGAGTTTATGCATGCACTATGTGTTCGCAAACATTTCTTGGATTTCTATACATGATGCTCTCTAGTAAATATTTTAACTAGTGAATAAAGGTTGTGTTAAGTTTCAATTTAGATTAATATAATACATCTCAATCACAGCCATGTCGGGGTTAGTTTTGTAGCTTCGTTGCAATACTAAGCTAACTAAGGTAAGCCTTAATCTTCAAATCAGACACGTAAGTTAACTAGTTAACCAAAATCGCCATACTATTTAATCGTATCTAGTAAGAAATAATGGATGTGTTCTCTTTGAGCTTCTATTTAAGTGCGCTTTTTTGTGCCATTATTATGAATAAAGTTATTTTGAGCTGAATGTTTTGTTAGTATGATCATAGTAACAAATGCCTTGGTTAATAAATTGAAATCAATATATTTGATTTAATCAGTGTACAGCGGTTTAAGTTTTAATTTGCCCACGCAACACTAAGCCAGCAATATATATATTTTTTATAGTTTATAAATACAATATATTATGCGACTCCTTATCCTCTCTTAGGCGCAATGGACAATATTAGACCACCGGGTGTGATCGGAATTTTCGTTGCAGTTCACGTATTTGTATTTTGGTTTCTCTTTTCAAGTTTACTAAATCGTATCAAGACCACTGTGGCTCACAGGTGTGGCTTGAAAATTTTACACTTTGTATCGGAAACGAGGCGTGGACGGAAGGCGCTGCCAGATATTCGACACCAGTTCAATTCTGTAACTTACGGGATTGTGCTTTTTAATTTTGTGCTTTCACTTTATTTGCTAAATTGCTGTTATAAGACCTACTAAGTCCTACTATAGTAACCCCATTATGATATACACAGAATACAAAATAATTAATATTAGTCTGAAACTTCAATTCTATGTTTCATAGCTTTGATAGCTGTTTAATGGATAGAAACATCTAACTAAACACCTAAATTAGTAATGCCATAGTTTAGTCTTCAGGTGCAAGTATTTTTTGTTTCGTTCTATTTGATCAGTATACAATATATACCGGTACCTTGATTGAACAATTAAAGAGATCGGATATACAATAAAAGTTCGATAAGATTATTTTTTGTATTACTGAGTTTGTGTAGAATGTGTCAATACAAAACACTGAATGATTTTATTTTAAACTTCGGGGCTTATCATTTTTTGATTAAAATTATCCTCTGATTTAGTTAATATGCATTATATAATTCTCGCCACTTTCAAGTGTAATTCTGTAAAAGTTCTAAATGTATGTAATTTGAATCTGAAACCCGTGTAAGATTTGTGTAAGACCTACCTCGCTGGTTAGCGGACTTGTTCAAACATCGGGGAGTTAAATGTCTCTTTAAATGTCACATTCTGTTTATCAGACCCGTTTCGGAGCACGCCTTGGAGTGAATAATAGCCTTATAATTAATTAAATTAAAATTATAAACTTAGGTATTGACTCAATGAGATTTTTTTTTGAAATATTATTAATTTGACTTCGCCGTAGAATAAAAGACAGTGATTTAAATTATCAATATTATAAAATTTATATTGAACAGTCAACATCACAGGTTGACAATATAAAATAATCTGACAGTTGCTTTTATTTGATTGGTTTTGGCTTTAAACTGTTGGAATATTTATTCCATATTTTGCACTGCTTTCCCATTGCTCATGCTATTAAGGCTTGGAAAAATTCCCAATCTGAATCATAAAATACTTACGTAATTGATTTGACGTTTTTGAAAACCTTGACATTTAACTTCTTCTATCATGTTTTTTTTAAGTGACGTACCGAGCGGACGGCCCACCTGATGTTGAGTAGTACCGCCGCCCACAGACAACGGCAATAAGACTCAAGTTCTTCAGTTCAGTTCATTTAATATTCCTTTTGATACTACATATTATGGTACATTCGGAAAAGTCAGTAGCTACTCATAAATTTATTTTCCTTTTTATCAAAGTACGATATGACTCAAGTCATATTGCGTTGCATCCAACAACGCAATACGGGGATGTTACGTCCAAAGTGACGTTAATTCAATTAATAATAATAAGTTTAATAAATTATTCGAAGGTTTTAGCAAATAAACTGCAAAAAACATGTTTCACAGTTCCACGTGTGAAATAATACAACGATATGTGACTATCACAATCTGTAGCTCTTACCCTGCGTCAAGGTCACTAGGGGTTACCCGACTCACCTCCTGACCTACTAATACAGGACATATATTCACCCATAGCCCCGTATGTATCAAATGAGTCATGAGATCCGCTTAAGCGACTGCGCCAGCATGCTAAACTTTTGGTATATTTGTTGTTTTAAATCATTACAATTTAAATATAATAATAAATTACGTCACACTGACAAGAATATTGTGTTCGGTAAGGCATTTTTGTTGCAACTACACTTATTAGTTTAATTTCCTACAATTTGCTACGACCTTCTGGTAAAAAGTTAAATTTTAACATATATTTTGAGGGAAGGTTTTTTACAGTAATAATAACTTTTTAAAAGTTCATACGTAAATTCAAAAAGTAATGATATAGATTCTTTGCAAATTGCTGTTTTAAATTAAAGCTTTGAATAAAAAAAAATATACTCTACAACTTTTATAAAGTACTTGAAAAAAGTAAAGTGTACTTTAAAAAAAATTATGCTTTCCAGCTATAAGGTCCTAACATATAAAATTGGCCTTTTGTCGAAATGGCCTCTTTTATTTCAAATATCTGGTTTTTGGCTGGAAATTACAACCTTATGGAGAATATAGATATAATATCTTATGAGAAATTAATAGGTTACAGTCTACTTTTTTAAGATTCCATAACACTTGCAAGGTATATATATAATAAACTTAATAATAAACTTTAAAGATTAAAGTTCAGTACTGACTACTAATCTACTGAACTAATATCCGAACGACACAAGAAAGTTACACCGGATAAAATCAACAAAATTACACCCCTATTACGGCATCAAGAACTTCAATAATTTTCCGAAATTGGAGTTTCGTAAAATATTTCACCACTTGAAAGGTAAATGATTTAAAACAAGTTCTTGTACTTAAAAAATATTAAAAAACAAAGGACCAGGGGCCTTATTATTTAGGTTTATTGTTACACGTAATGTTATACGTGTATAACATTACGTTATACATACATATAATGTTGTACGGTTTCCCTCAAACTAGCAAAATTCTTACGAAACTTACAAAATACGTTTTTTTAGTATGAGTTTGACGGAAAATATAAATTTTCCTTGTATCTTTGAAATTGTAACATAGGTTCGATGCATAGCACCGCCTTTTGTCTTCCATAACATAATACAATCCTAAGATGTTAATAACTAAATAACATTATTAAAGTTTAATAGAAGGGCACAATACTCAACTTATTCAGATATTAAACCCAATTTTATTGCTGTCTCTTTCTAAATTCACTTTTAATATTGTTTAAGACAAATTCTTATATTGTGAAAAATGGTAGTAGCCTGTTTTCAGTTTTATAATTATAACTATATACCATTAAAATTGTGCATTTATTATAATTTCTCTTATGGTTTTTTTAAATATATTATGTTGACACTTTTATGAATAGTTTATTTTCTTGATTATACTTCATAAAAAATACATTTTAATTTTTCGTATTACATTACTAATAATTAATTTCACTTATAGTCTATAAGGAGTCACAAACCTTGCAATGCACTTTGTAATATGATTTATAGAAATCTTACTAATATGTACGTGAATAAATCATAATCTTTATTAAAGTGCAATAAGTACTTTAAAATATGAAGCAAGAATATAGTCAGAAAAAAGTCAAAGTGATACTTACGAATTCCTGGTACGAAACACTTACGCGGGAAAGTTTACTAAACTTTAAGTTCAAATTAATAACTGGGGTCTACTTTAAGTGGGGCAAAAAAAAAACACTGTGCGTCTCACATAACTAAACAAGTTAGTAACTTCTTAACACTTAAATCATGGATTTAAATTAAGACAGAATGAAATATTTGAATATAATTGTTCGGGAGCGCTCAGGCTTCTACCTTTCGTAGCGCCCACTGAACGATAACTGAGGGTTGAAAGCTTTGGGCCTAAGCTTTATAGCAGCAGCTTCCATTGCGCAAACTATATGCGCACTAGATCAGTTAACCCCACCATTAGCCATACATTAGGTTTCATCCGGGAATCCTAGGCTCCTATTGGTAGTTGTTTGTGAGCGTGGAGGGTAAAGGAGAGACACCATAGGTGCAGCTCTTCCGGACAATATTTCATGAAATCACTGCATATTATAACTATCCGTCAAGTTCCCGGCATCACTAATTGGGCTGCTGCAAATTTTAACTGACCTTAGTGTTAAAAGCCGTCGTATAAATTGATCAATGAGATCTAATCAATTGAGATTTTTCGTGTGCATTGCCCGTCGAGAGATGAACTTGAAAATATAAATATGTTAGTTTTGCACCTGTGGAATATAATTGTTGTATACTAACATTGCAACGGTTTAGGACACTCTCAAAATACTTTAGATGTAAATTTCCTACAAAACATTTTGCGGGTGTGTATACTTAAGTGCAATAAAGAAATCCTCCAAGTAAGCGGGTAAGTTTTTATACTTGAGTAAGTTAAGTAAGTACTTGACTAAGTAAGGGATGCAGTTTTAATATTATTTTTACACTGTTAAAGCTTACAAAATCGGCAGTGTAATCGAGAGCATCGAGAGTATTTATTACAATTGTAAGAGTACTGGAATCGTTTAATAGTTTTACGAGTTATTCCGAATAATGTGCTCGTTAAATAAAAACGTGGATATAATGATGATTTCGATTTTATACCGATTGCCGCTTCGTGTTGTAATACATATTCAAGTACAGTGTAGACTGTTATTGTAAACGAGACGAGAAGAATTTGAACGAATAAAGCATTCGTTTTTCAAGATCATACCAACATCGAGACCAAGACATTTTGGGTGCAATGGTAAATTGATGTTTGTTTTAATGTTTGCGCTGATGCGTACGCATTCAATTTCCAAACTGGATTTCTGCATATAGTTGGGAAGATAATATCTGGTCTATAGGCGATTTGTTTGATAAGTGGTATGTTTAAGAAACAATAAGTGCAATAAGTGTAGTGTAGAAAGAAAAAACACGTTTTGATATTAGAGTCGTTATAAGCAATATTTATCAAATAATCTTTGGTTATTCGCTACAGACGTAAGCTACAGCCTAGCTGTTATATACGAACTGAACTTTACCGACGGCCGTTGGCAGCTGGCGACAGCTCTACCTTGCTTTTTCACCAACTTCTAAATAGCAAACAACTCTTATCACGTTTCAAATATGTTGTGTTCTATGACAAATAATTACTCCATCAGGATGATATGTCAAAAACTAGTTACCATCATCCCATTATATAGCAAACCGTTAAAACCAAAGTTAATCCTACGAATAAATGAACGAATCAGAAGTTATTTCATCGACTACAAAGAAAAAAGTTTTCATAATCAATGAAATATTAAGTATGCATCAACCACTTATTATTTAATAAAAATATATATATTAGAACTGTATCAGCAGTGTACGTCCAGACGAGTGATGTAACCATACTTATTTTTCTGGCGCCTAGAATTAATGCATCATTTATGCATTGCTTACGCTGATCTGGTTTGAAAGGCGTGGGTGCCCCTTAAGTTACAGGTACATAAGGCGTTTCACGTCAAGTCTGGTTGTGACCTGTGTCTGGAAGTAGTGTCTTACAGTGTACAAGCACGGGCAAACATAACTTAGTTACAGACAATTACCTGCTTACTTAGTCTCCGGTACGGGAAGACCTAAGTCACATCGGTCATCGCATAGGTCAGATTTGAAATCAAAGTGAACATTTGTCTATAGAAAGAATTTTTGATTTCAGTGTATTCGTGGGAACTATTGGAACACTGGAGATAAAACATTATCGGGACCCTCTTTTGTTCAATTCGGATTCACACGGTTATAGGCAAATTAAGTCCAAGTCTTTGTCTGAAAATAGGTTATCGATCGGAGCTGCCCGAGTCATTCCGCAGATTTAGAAGTCAAATTTTAGTTAATAACGCTATGATACTTTCTGCATTCTACTTTGGTCCATATGGGAGCGAATTAAATTGCAGTCACACGGCACGGGACATAAAAAGAGGTTGAAAGGAAACAGAAAAACTGAGCCAGACATAATGAAGGTTTTATGTTGCAGAGGAAATGTATAGTAAATAGGTATATAGGGATACAGCTTACCCAGCCAAGATTTTATCTGAAAAGAAGCTATCGATACAATCCGGAAATTTAAACTTTTAATACTAAGTGCCGCGTTGTCAGGCAATTTAAAATTAAAAGAATTTATAAGCTTTTAAACTTTTGTTACTCTTGTAGTCTGGCGTCCTTCATATTATGAAAACACAAATTAGTAGATACTAATACTAATTTTCATTTCATTAAGTTGCATATTGGTACTGCGTACATATCAATAGGGAGTCACAGAAAGAAACGCCGAAAAGTTATTAATCGAAAGAGAAAGGTTATTTACGTTTATTTATTTATTTCCTCATCAGAGATAAGTTTTTAGCACTAATCATTAGTAAGATTTCAGGTGCGTGTATAGTTTTTTTTTATGTTATATAGTTGCTTAACGAGCCGACGCGACGGCCAACCTGGTGTTAAGTAGTAACCTCTGCCCATAACAACCGTTGCGGCTTGGATCCTCCCCTCTAGGTACGACAAGACCCAAGTCACATTCTATGCGCCCGTAACTGTGAGACGTGATGGTGGAATGTCTCATGTGCCTGTAATTTCACCGGCAATCACACCTTTCAAACCGGAACACAGTAACGCGAATGCGTCACTGCTTGACGGCAGAAATGGGTATGGTGGCAGTACTTCCCCGAACGAACTTGGCGTGAGTTCTACTGCTCTATTATTATATTATATATTACAAATTATTATATTATTTATTATAACACAAATGCGGTACTAAACGTTATGCCATCCAGCCATTTCGCGAAGATGTATTGCGACGTTTCATGTAGATAACTTTCGGATCGATTATTCAAAATGTATGCCATTATCGCAGAAACATGGGATTTCATGTATCAGAGTGACAACGAAGTGCAGCGTGATAGAAATTCTAATTAATATATTGCAATAGATTAATTACTAGTAGTGCTATTTTTGGGCACCATATATAAAATCACATGATAATACAATAAACCTTGTTTTATAGAACACATCATAGGGATTATATATGGGTATATGATATGGTTTTGGTCACTAAATCACAGCACAGTATGAATTTACTATATAGTACATAATATTATTTATAATTTATCACTAAAAGCTCCCATATTATAATTCAATTGTTTTCAGGTGTCGCCTTTGAAAGCAAACATGAGGTCATATAAAATTTAAGTAATTTACGAATACAAGTTAACATTGGGCTTTGTGACTGTCGGGGAACACAACCAATGAACGCATAGTGTGTTTTTATGTAATAAATTTCGTTCATAGATGTAAACAATACCTTCACAAGCATTGTGTTTTCTTGTTCCCCTGAGTTCTACGGTAAAGACATTCGTGATCTTCGTATAAGGCGGCAGAAATGTGTTAACAGTTATGAGTGTTATATGGAGTAGTAAAAAAACAAAAACAGGAACCTGTTATTTCCTGTTTTAAAATTACTTGACTTACTTCTGTAACAGTAATAGTTGACCCCCTAATTAACTGTTGTGTGTTAAATAATATTTGTTTTTGTCTAAGAACAGCAGTAGAAAATTTCATATCAGAGGCTAATTAGACATATGGTTGCATAAGTTTACATATTAGTGGAAAAAAATCTTATATTTACAAACTAGCTTGAGCACGCGACTTCGTCCACGTTATTATCCTGCGGCTTTCACAGTAGAGAAATAAAATAAATACAAGTTTTTAAGTCTAACTATAAACTATAAAATGATTAGTCCATTAACTTTGCAAGCAAAAGTGTGAGGCTTAAAAACATCCTATTACAATTTTATAAGTTTTTGTGTAGTTTGCGTAAAGTCTGGACTCGGGTCTTGGATTTTGATGTCGAATATCTATGTTTATAGACTGCTACACAGGCAATCTTAATGCAAAGGTATTAGTGTGTCAAAATAATACAATGCTTATACTTATATACTACTTATATATTATAGGTATACTTCGGTATCTTTGGTAAAGCTTTTGAAACTAGCCACACCATTTTGGCTTCGCCAGTGCCCATTTTTAAGGCACATTCCATCTGGTAGTCTAATGGTCTAATGGTTTAGTTAACTCTACAGTTCATGAAAACGTATTATGATACGTTTTCATGTATATGCTCATGTATATAGTTGAATTGGTTCGTTACTGTATCGTTAATTTTATAAAAAAAGTATTTGTAAATTATTTTAATGTATACCAAACATCTAAATAATTTATGTAATTTACCTTATTTTTATTTATTGTTCTATTATAAATATGGTAAAAGTATACGTTTCTCTCTTTTTGTTATGTTTACGCAAACGGCCTACGGCCTTTTTGCTTTGTGTTATTACCACCATATAAGATATATACAATACTCAAATGATAATCATACATGAATTTGAGAAATAATAAATAACTGATGCTTATAGTTTTACGATAGAGAATATCGAAGATTGATGAAAAGTTAACTTTATGTAATATAGTTGTTGTTGTCCTTGTTTTCCTATCTTGTATCTAACTCACCTCAACTTCAGGTATTTTCCTTCTCTTCAAACTGGTATCTTGGTATTTTGATGACAGCACTGGATCTTCACCGGACACGGCTCGCTGGTATGACAACCGCCTGCCTTTGGAGTCAGTCTTCGGTCCGTAGTTACTGATCTCCGGAATCGTAGAGAAGTCTTGGTATGAATGGAATTCTTGCATTTCCTGACTCTTCTCGTCTTGAATGAGGCGGCGAAAGTAGTCTGTGAGGCTCTCGCTGGCAAGCCAAGACACTCTGTAACAAAACTTCTACTAAATAATCATCGAACAAAATATACTTAAAGAAAATTATGATTATTGTAGCCCTATGTAGTCTGGTGAAATGAGCGTAATTTTGTTACTCTCATATTAGGATCGTCTTCACAAATTTTCTACTTAATTGGACAACTGGTTTAACTGTGCCGTGAGGAATAAAATTTTAAACTTATGAAACGTAAAAAGCAGAATAGATTACGCGACTACCTATGCTGGTCCGGCCTTACATTTGTTATCAAATGAATGTCACCGTTTAACGTTATTGATTTATAACTCTGAATCTATTACGGATATTTAATGTAAGGTTTACTTTGGAGAACGTCGAAACAATTTTACGTAACACATAGAAGTGATCTCGAGATAAATACAGTAAAAACTTTCATTAAAGAACTGCTAACAATTTACCCCTGCTACTGTGAACTATTAACACATCCTGCGTGCGAGCCACTTATAAATCATTGTTTTCTCAGGGCAAGAGTCCCCGTAAACAGATTACATCTCTTCCATAATAATGTGGGGTGGTTTTTCCTAATAATGTGGGGTGATTTTTCCTTGTTTAGTGAGGAACTTTATACCAGCGTGAAAGTCAATGTTAGCCAAGTTTCAATTTTTCGAATTGTAATAACCAAAAAGATAATGACTCGATTTGTTTAAAATTTGGTATATATACCTGTATTGAGTATCTGGAGAGTACCAGGTAAAAAAGTTATACCCACCACTTCCTAGCCTACGTTTCCGCGATCATTTTTACCTCCCCTCGTAAGTGTCACTAACATACTAACAGATTACTGTTTTTCATCATATCAATTCTATGAACTAACTTCGTGGCCCAGTGATAAAGACCGTGAGTTTTAATCTGGAGATCTGGATGGGTAATAATACTTGGAAGTCTTAAAATAAAAAATCTGTGGCACGTGTCGTCTTTAAATTATATTTTGGTCACTCGTGGTAGATTAGAAACATGCCTGTCGCAGTCACAAGTGGGATATTTAAGGCTGATAACATGCGGTAAAAGTCTCAACAATCCAAAACAGTAAAACTTATTTCACGTGTAAATGCGTGCTGTAAAATGTCTATAATATATCTATTAAATATTACATCTGAGCAAGATAATTAGCCAAAGCTCCATTCAACTATCGAAAATATTTGAATGGTAGGGAAGTTGTAGGGATGCACCCACGGGGTCTCTTATCGCTTCCTATGCCAATGATCCAGTATCAATGGATGGATACTTAAACATTTTGAAACTAAATATTAATGATAGTAGTAGATAGTAGTAGGCGTATAATTTTAAATTAAAGCAACAGAAATAAACATATAACTCTGAATAGATTTTATGTTCTCTCTTTACGTCAGTAATACTTATATTTTTTTTATTTAGAATTAGACAGAGGAATATATTATTAATAACTCGATAGAGAGCCGGCTAAATATACAACATAATATTGTAAAGCAACCATAATGGTATACAAAAACGAAAGTATTGCGTCCGCCTCCGTGTCATTGAAAATGTATCTTGAAAAGTCTCAAAGGTTAATAAAATCTGAATAGAAATTGTATACAATTTCAATTCAAACATACTCTACGAACTCAAAAGACCTTTTATTTGATAAGTATCCGTGAACTTACTAATATGCCTGAAATGAATGTGAAATTCAAAGCTCTTCATAAAACTTCACTTTATTTAGAAAAGAATGACCACGTTTACTATGAAATTATAATTTAATTATAATTTACTGCGATGATTTCAATTCAACTTAGGAGGCCTCGTGTAATATATAAAATCAAAAGATAATAATTTTAAACCAAATAATACAGCTTGCGCTTCCCACGCATAAAAACTGTTGTTCTCGCACTGAAGAATTTACAGTTAGTTTTAACTTTAAGCTTTGAGAAGCTAAAAGATCATTTATTTCTGGATGAAATAATATTGACACAAAAGTCACACTGTATAAGAAACAAAGCCCTTAAGGGTGTTTTCTGATATATATTCTTGGATCTTTCTTTGGAATAAAAACAATATAACTGAGGAATAAAAAACAAAGTAGCAGTCTGTTAATTAACGGCTGATGGGTTTATATATTGGGAACGTTACTAACGGTATTTATTTTTTGTTAAAGGTGTCCTCTGGTCGTAGATAATTTTGACATTGGTCATAAATCCATTAGCATAATTTATTATGGTTATAATAGTATATAAAAAAAACTTTTTTACCAAACTATATTTGCAATGTAAGATCTAAATACAGATATTATTATTATAGGATTTTCTGATCCTTATACAGCTTGTAGCTTGTAGTTAAATTTGGGTTGCAAGATTTGGTCCACACATGTTTTCGTAATTGTTTACAATAATTTACCGAAACAGGGACAATAATTTGAAATACAGTGACAGAAATTTTAATTTCGGTTTTCTCTAAAAATGAACGAGATACGTTTTAGTTTTAGCAGGAGTTAAAAAATTTTTTTGTCTTACATTTATTTTTTACAATAATAATGATATAAGTATAACTGCTTGCCGTAATTAAGCTCCATAATATTGTAAAGACTTGCCAAAACTTTTATGGATCTTTCATCATAAGTTACACATCTACGAAACTGTAAGTGAATCCACCGTACACTCACCTATTTGATCTGGAAGTTTTCCGCCTTCGATGACCATTTGCATTATCTAGACCCGAACTCATAGAAATCGCTCGTGTGTTCATCAGGGAATCAGGAATGTAGCCCTCATTTAAGTCTGGAAAATATCACTTGATTATAAGAACGTAATATGAGAATAATAATAATAATAATAACAGGATATAATATTGATATTTTAAGAGTAGTAGAACTCTCGCCAAGTTCGTCCGGGGAAGTACTGCCACAATACCCATATATGCCGCCAAGCAGAACGCATTCGGTTTGGAAGATGTGGTTGCCGGTGAAATTACAGGCACACGCAAACAGTCAGATTTTTGAAAATTATTAATTAAGTTATAAGTTAACGTTAAAATATTTTTTTTGTATTATTTAGTATTTGTACTGTATTATTTATATGCGCCAAAATTGTTTTTCTACCTGACTGGTTCACTGGTAGAAAATGTATTTGCATTAAGTCCGCCTTTTGTACATTGTTTTTCTGTGTGCAATAAAGTATTAAATAAATATTCCACCTACACTTCTCAGAGTTACGGGCGCATACGATGCGACTTGGGTCTTGTCGTACCTAGTCGGGGAGGACCCAAGTCGCATCGGTTGTTATGGGCAGAGGTTACCACTTAACACTAGGTGGGCCGTCGGCCCGTTCCGTATAATCTATTCTAAATTAACTCTCAAGACTATTCACAATCTGTTATCAAGGAGTAATCATATAGTTTTGTTACATAGCCCAAAGTCGATATTATAGACAATTTGGGCGTAATTAAAAATATGTAAGGGAATAAATCGTCAAGGTCGATTCCTTAGCAACTGATATGATATCATGAAACTACTGATTCTAAAAGCTTGATTGATGGAAAATATAATCTACAAAAAGCTTTTTCAATTATATTCGAAACTTTCTGTCGCAGAGAAATATATAGGAAGCTCTTACGCCACTTTCAATTTATCAAACGAACACTTTCCAGGGAGGAAATGTTTTATTATTTAATTCTTAAGGTTCAATTTCAAATGAATTCTTATGAAGGCATTCCGACAAATTATTTCTCATCAAGACCTCACCATGAAACCTCGTTTAAAAGGATGGATACTATTTCATTTAGCTGGAATTGAAATGTAACTTTACCTTGAATTACGTAATTGCTTCATTTCATTCATTTACTTGAAACACAAAATCTGACGTTCTCTTTTCTCTATTTAATATATTAATCTATAAATAGATTTATCGCAGGAAAAATTATGTGTAAAAGGTACTATCTTATTTTTTATTTTATTTATATATATTTATTATATTTAAGAGCAGTAGAACTCTCGTTAAGTTGGTCCGGGGAATTACTGCCACCATGCCCATTTCTGCTGCCAAGCAGTAACGCGTTCGCGTTACTATGTTCCGGTTTGAAAGGTGTGGTTGCCGGTGAAATTAAAGGCACAAGAGACATTCCACCTTTACGTCTCAGAGTTACGGGCGCATACGATGCGACTTGGGTCTTGTCGTACCTAGTAAGGGAGGACCCAAGTCGCATCGGTTGTTATGGGCAGAGGTTACCACTTAACACCAGGTGGGCCGTCGGCTCGTTCCGTAACTGTAACACATAAAAAAAAATAACTTAAATTTTAGAGGCAAGTAAAGTAAAACAATATGAATAACCAATAAAAGCCTATGCATGTATATGCATTGTGTTTTACAGTATCGTTCTATAAAATGCTATTTTTTGAGGAATCGACATAAAACTTTGTCGATTGGTTTAGGACGTAAGAGAAAAAGAGGAACTTACGCATTAGAAATACCAGATTTACCTGGAATTACCCTCAATGTTGTAATTTATTAATGTCAGCAGCTGACTTGTTATGCCGAACGACCGACCAAATTTTATTTTTCTGTCCCTCGGGGACAGTAAGTTCTCCTTTCTGGACGAAAGTTAATCTTTGTCATTGTTTATTTGAGGTTACCGTTATCTTCTTTATGGTATCATATTTAACGACTATTAAGAGAATCGCTAATAATATCAAGTCATCAGCCAACTTTCAATAGAATTAAAACTGATCTCAAAAACTTCTTGAAATAAATTTACGAAACAAACATTTTGAAAAGTTGAAACAAAACCTTTCATATGCTATTCTCTCTCTCTATAATTAAATCTTAATCAGTATGAGTTTTTTTCTCCTTAGTTTAATTCCGCTCTCAATAACCACACAAACTTCACGGAATGCGCTTCTGCCGCTTAGCGGCGGGAACTCGGGAACGCTTTCGCTCACTATCATGTACCGACCGCGGCTGTCCATTTCGGGACCCTCATCAGTCAATAACCAAATGCCCACTTTACCTCTAAGACCACGGTCCAAATTGTCCCAGCATTATCTATCCACTTACAAAGTCTAAGGAAGAATTGATAAATGGTATGACAGTTTCCCGAAGATAATAATTGGCATACTATGCAAAATTAACCATTATTGACAGATACTGACGACCACATACGACTGACAGAATACATATATACTTTTTTGTAAATACGTACATATTAACACCAAGACAGAACAAATATCTAAATTCGTCACACAAATGTTTGTCCTCGATGGGAATCGAACCTACGACCTACACTGCAGAAGGCAGAGTTACTACCACCTGAGCTGTGACACCTGAATATACATAAATAATGTTATTTTCCTTCAATTTTCTCTCTATGAACTTATAATTAAAATTACGTGGGCGTGGGTATGAGTGTGCGCGCGGGCTGTTCAGTATCTACATATATATGAAAGAAGCACTTAGTGTGTTATTGGGAGAATTCTACGGTCGATACTAGTATAACACGAGTTTTCTCGTTTCATTCAATTAAACTTTAATGCAATAAGACTATTTCCAAGCGTAAAAGCATGCCCGGACGGATAGTTAACAAACACATCACTTTACACTTAATAAATTCGTAGGTCACGTTAGTCACTTCCGTCCATATTAGAAGCACCGGTTATAGAGGTATAGGTATATTGAATTGGCCATCATCGGTCAAAGATAATGGTGCACTTTCGGTGAAACTCAATTTTGCAATCAACTATTTGAGTGCATCCGAGCAGTGGAAATATGAGAAAAATGTATATGTATTGCACGTCTTATGGGACAAAGAGAGTTATAGCGGCACATTTTCACCACGTATATTTATTTGTCATCGTACACTTGAGTCAATTATTTTCGTAAATTCGTCAATGTTGTTTTCCCACGCGCACGTAGTGCAGTCTTCTATTCGAGCCACTGGTTCAGTCAGAAAGGAGCCTCTCTGAGGCGCACTTTAATCCTTTCACCATGCTGGTTTGAGAGAAGAAGTGATAGCAGTAGTAGTACTATTATCATTTATTTGTAGTAGTACTATTATCATTTATTTGGATCGGAACTGGGTTTAGATTACCAGCTGTTATACATTCCACATTACTGAAGTGGTTCATAAAGATGAGTACAGTTGGTAGCAATATTGAGTTACAATCTGCAGGTTGTGGGCTCGAATTTTACAATGAGCTTTAGCTTCCGGAGACCAAATACAATGCTAGGTCGTATAACCAAATAAAACAAAAAAATCCGCTGAATTTAAGCTATTGATATTTTTTTACTCACTGTTGATGCTGCTGGAAGAAATACCAGGGAGAGGCTGGCTTCCAATAAGACCCTGATGACAGCTGATCAGGCTTTCTTCCGAATGTTCTGGCGGACTGGTAACGTTGATAGAAATGCTGGAGTTGCTACGCGCTTGCGAGGCCGTAGAATGCAGACTCGTTGCGCTGCCTTGCAGCTGGTCCTTTGGATTCAAAAAAACAGTTAAAATATGGTTGGTATAGAAATTCTCCCTTGAGGAAAGGAGAGAGGGGGGAGGGAGAGACAGATAGGGCTATATATATATACGTGTAGGGAGTGATCTTCTTCAATCAATAAGACAAGTAATATTGCACTTGATTTTAATTATACAAATCCATTTTACAAGTTATCTCTTTAGAGTTCAATGGAAATAACGCATTTAATCCGCTAAGGGTGACATAAAAATGTCACTTATATCATTGGGACAGGTTTCATACACCGAAATTTAAAACTGTTTCTATTGAATAACCAAGAATGCTCCTTCTGGTTAGTAGATTAAATTTAAAAACATATGATTTTTGTTTGAAATTAAAACATAACGTTTTCATAAACTCATAACCAAAACTCATATAAACTCATAAACTCATATATTAGAATCATTGTACGAGCACATTTGATATAGTAAAATTTGCCATATTATTCTGAAATTACAGACATACACACAAACATAAACTTAAATTTCTTTCAATACACTAAGAGCATGCTAAAGTTTCTAGATAAAATGAAAACTTATTTCGCATTTAATGGTTTTCAATGTAATTTCCCTGACAATTACATATACATTTTCATTCTGTAAAGCCATTGCGAAAAGCAGTTGCCTAGCCTTTATTTAGAGGTCTCTCCTCAATGGCATGTGAGAACGCTATCACCGCCGCTTCTGAGTTCGTGAAACTTATAAATACCTCGAAACTTATCCCTAATACTGGTAAGCAATATCGAATGACAGGGAAAAATGACAAGTCAGACTGTTTATGCGAAATGAGTCATTTTTGTTGTTTCAATTTCATGATTTTGGTCTTCAAAAATCCCAACGTTATCTTAGCGGACTACTATGTGCTGCGAGGATCTTTTTTACAAAAAAATTCTAATACTACCAATTTGTAAGAAAGAAAGTCAGAAGGCATTTACACAAATTGTACACAAAAAAATGCACTAGCAATTTGTTTTCACAGTTCAGTAAAAGTTTGTAAAACGCTGTCTCTTAAAGGGTTGTGTGAAAGGCTCTGAGCTCAGCAGCGATTTACAGAGACTATTATTTGTTTTTATTGAACTAGTCGAGACGGGACATTGTCTTGCCTAATAAGAAGCAATCACTATTCTACCTGTTATTTGACCTTTCTTGACTTTCACCGGCAAATGCTCCGAAGGAGAAACTTGCAGATTTGCAAAAACCACCAGTTTTTATTTCCTCTCTGCTAATTATTGTCACCCCTTGTATTTTCAAATATTTCTTTTCCATTGAATTACTAGATATTACTTGAAAACATCTATCAGTCAACTTAGATTAGACAAATTATAAGATCACGCTTATCAACTTATAGTTGAGTCTGGGACCTATTAAACCTTCTCATGGAGTACAATAGAGAAGAAACCCCTAAAGCAGGGATTCCTTACTTTCTGTAAGCGTCATCTTTTTTACAATTGACGAACTTAATTATATGTTAATTTAACTAAGCTAATTTTGTTAATTAATGAGTTAATTTTATTAAGCTTTTATCAATACAATTTTACACCATTATTTTATGTAGAAAGTTACCCACGGATATCACAAGAAATATTTTCCGCTTCGTAGAGCAGAGCGACAACAGATCATGGAGTTGAAATAAACATGAACAGTGCACGTTTTCACCAAAATATTCTTAATATTTGACATAAATCTTCAAGTTGGCAGCTAGATAGCATATTCTGGAATATGATAATAAAATTGTATGGCCTCATGGCTAAGTAGGTACTCTGCCTTTTGCGCTGTATGTCGTGGTTTTGATTTCCACGCAGGAAATATTTGTGCACTTGTTAATTTATTTGTGTATTTGTTCTGAATCTGGATACTAACAAATATTTATATATATGTAATTGCAAAAATTCTATAATTTATATGCTGATATTTAGTCAGTATGAGTAAAAACGTTAACCGATGATTTTAGAATGTTTTTTAATATTTCCAATCTTGCAGGGCCCTATTATACTATCCGTCCGTCTACATACATACATACATAGATTCACGCCTTTATTCCTGAAGGGTTAGACATAACCTAATAGGGCTCTTCTCCTCACTTCCTTGTGGGTTGCTCGATCGTGAGAACATAGATGTGACTAGGGGTCGGCTCGTCGCCGCCATTGTATTCTCACGAATAACTCAGCTAACACTTTCTTACAGTAATTCCATCTTTAATATCCGTCCGTCAGCCCTACATATAAAAGGCTATAGAAAACTATAGGCTTGAGAATGTAACCCTCACAGCTCAGTTGGTAGTAGTAACTCTGACTGCGGTGTAGGTCGTGGGTTCGATTCCCACCCAGGATTCCCAAACATTTGTATCACGAATGTAGATGTTTGTTATCTGGGTGTTAATATGTACTTACAAAAAGTATATATAAGTAATCTATCAGTTATCTGGTTCCTGTTGTACAAGCTATGCTTAGTTTGGGGCTAGATGGCGCTGTGTGAATTGTCCACCTATATTTTAGTTAAATTATTAAAAATAAAGTGTGTTATGGCTCTATTGTACAAGTGGTAATACACTCAAGGGACAAGCTTTGTAAATTTTACTGTAAAACAAATGATTAAAACTAGTGTGTAAGTGAAATAAGCATGATTAGAATATGCACTAAGGTCCCATAATGTAAAAACAACTCAATTCCGCTCAGTACCTTCAGCTAACTCGCACTTGGCCAGCTTATCATATTAATCATATGCATAAAGCTCCTTGTCTCCTAACCTAATTCATATTCCAGTTGTAACCTCTAAGTTTAAACCAGATTACCTCCTATTGACAAGCAGAGTGGGTATATACCAGCACAGGATATTAACCTTCATTACTTATCATATGTACACATTAATTTTATTAGGGTCCCGTATTCAAAGGCCTACTCTGAGTGTGGAACTCTTAAAAGTGCCCCATCACTCAAGCTTTTGAAGCGCAACAGGTGATGTACTGAAATTTACCAGAATACGATTTAATATGGCGATATTGACAAAAAATATTTAATAATTATATACTTACTTTATAAACAGAATTACACAAACCTAACGTAAATAATGTAAGGCTTCCTCATTAAAATACGTAATCTTTTCTTTACAGGTGTTAATCGTGGTGTGATTATGTCGTCGAATACTAATTTATAAGAAAAAATAATAAGTGCAGGCCTACCCCGAAGTCTTATTGCTATTCAGTTTATTACCTAAAATGGATAGATTTATTAATGCATACCATGACCTTCTTAAGAATACTCGATTCGGTTGACGCCTAAATAAAACCTAATCTGAGTCGCAAACATAGTTTCGTTCATTCTATTCGTACCGTGACGCTTTATCGCGATCTATGTTGGAACGTCAAAATAAGTGTGAATAAAGTAGTCTAAAAGTAATTTTCTCCCATAGTTAAGTAATGATTCGTTTGGGGTTACATGGCGTTGTGTGAAATGCTCAACGATATTAAAATAGTATACAAAAGTGTTATACTCACTTGATATTTTTGCATCAGCTCATCGTCACAGTGCCCGTCAAACACAGCATTTTCATTCAAGGATTGTAATGAGACCGACATTCGTGAGCAAGTAGACCCCCTTCGCTGAACCGAAGATTTGCTGCTAAGCGATTGTCTCTTAAAGATTTCCGTGGTGTTCTTCAGAAAACTATCCATTTTCTTTTTAAAAAATGAAGATTTTCTTTCCAAGGGTGACTTGCCAATCGAATGTAGATCCACTTCAGACTGAGACAAGCCTTCGGTTCTGGATAACATTGTGTGATCCAGTGATAGTTTTCTATCGCGAGACCTAATCGGTATATTTTCTGGTGTCAGTAAAGGTTTATTCGTTGGTGTACTCGTGTCTGTGTCTGTATCATCGAGGGAACAGTCATCTAATTCATCACACAGACTTTTAGATTCGTGAATAACAGGTGTGTCAACATTTGCTTCCACATTTTCACTTAACTCGGTTTGTATCGCATCTGTATTTGTATTGACATCATTATTTATATAGTGCTCTTCGGAAGCTATATTTGTAACATATTCATTGTTTATGATCCTATTAGTTGCACTCGTTGGATCTTCATTTTGACCTTCGAAGCTTATCGTATCCTCGAAATAATCATTACTGTCGATAAAATCCTTGTTTTCCATTACCTTACTTCCGCTTGGTGCTTTTATTCTCATACTGCTGTTCATTTTCACAGTCCTTAAAATTTCTCTAATTTTTAAGCTTTCCTTGAATGTTTTGACATCTGTTATAAAGGAAGGAGATTTTTCCTTATCCACATGCTTACTTGGTTTATCCTTCTTCGATTTCTGTTTTGTCTTCTCCATACTTGCATAACTAGGTTCCTACAAAGACTCAATAATATTCCTTACACGATCACAAATCACCAAAACATAATTATAGTTAATGCAACTATTATCAGCAACTAGCGCACGTCTTCACACCTGTACAAATCGTTCAATCATACTGAAGGAAGTTACACGATAACAATTTATCGCTTATGTAGAGACTGAATCGAATCATGGCCAATAAACCGGCCAGCACTCGAATGTCGATATCGAGTATCTCGATTATTACATTCATGTTTTTAATTTAATAATAAACTTGGAATCGACTAGCGCTCATGTGAGATATGAATGTAATGAAGTAAACTAAATATGTTACTGAACGAACGGGCATTAATATAAGTCACCATGTCCGTGCCTTTTAAAATTTGTGCCACCGGTGCGTTATCTAGAGGTTGAGATATTCACTGATAAGAATTATCTCATATCTATAAACACCTATAATAATATTTCTTGTGTACTAATCGTACGCAATATCTTAGGATGTGTAATAAGAATATTAAAACGTCTTTAAAATATTTAAACACTTATGCTACCTACACATCGCAGTGTTTATTCATTAGGTTTAAACAATATAAATATTTACGTACGTAAAGATTAGCTGTTGTTTATTTCCAGTTCTTAGGTTATTTGATAAGATGTTATGGAAAAGTTTTATTTATGCCCTTCTTGTATATTTTGGATCACGACCAGGTTCGCTGGCGTCAAATAGTTTAGTAATTTGATAAATACGACTAGATATGAAACGATAGTTTACCAACTAGAGACAGAGACAGTCTGGTGGTTTTTTAAGATGTATTTACCCCATTGTGAGTCGTTTACGTTATCAAGACGTGCTAAACCTAACTACTCTACGATTTTGTAAATTCATAATATCTATTTATTTCCCTATAACGCAAAGAAATGTCATGAAATAAGTCAGTAATGTGAAAAGTAATTTTAACTAACTGATTCCGACTGGCGTTTCCTATCCATTTCTTAAAAAATTCATGTAAATAAAGTTACATCTGTTATATATATATTTCACTCAATATGCTAGAATTTAACAAAAATTACAGGAAAAGTATAATAGGAGAAATTAACAATATAAAACATAACAATATCACCGTTTTGCCTCTCTACTCATAAACATGATGTACGTTTTTTTTACCAACCCATGATGAACTAACAAACACTTCGTGTCAACATTAGGTTTTAGGGTTTTTCGCGTATATAAGATTCATGTAAACATCATGATTAAAGTCGCATACTCTAAATGTAAATACTATGAGGGTCGTTTTGCAGTGGCCATAGTGATGCATAGTGATGCAGTGGGTAATTGCGAGTGTAACCTTGAGCACATTTGCATGTCCGTGATCAGACAAGTGTAGCAAAATAATGTACATATAAAGAAAGAGCAATTAAAGATTGTAGTGTCAATTGCCTGAACAAGACATCATTTGTAGGCCGTGCCGTCTTCGTAAGCTCGTTAAAGCTCTGATTATTATCCTATTGAATCGTCGAAGGCTCGTACCTTCTGGATGTTTTGATCCATATGCTCAATAGTATATAAGTAATGAGCAAGTATATAGGTCAAAACATCCAGAAAGCTAAGCCACAGTATATCATATCATTTAGCTAACATACTCTTATTGAAGCCTGTGGACGTCTCTTGCAGGCATACACGATAATCACTGTCAACTAATAAGAATCCGCTTGAGCGCTTTGAAAGTTCTCTCGTTGTTATGATAAAATGTTTATTTTACGATTGGGTTGCGACTAACAATACAATGTGTTGAAATCATTTTGGCATCGATTGTGTATCAAAAATTGCAATGATTTTTTTCACGACAACTTTTGATGTATAAATTCTGCCGCCTGAAGAATCATTAAATTTTCATCGTTTTTAGAAAATCTAGGTACTTTAGTGAATAATAATAATATTGGTGGACATGTCACACAGCACCATCTAGCCCCAAAGTAACGTAATCATAGCTTGTACCATGGGAACCAGATAACTGATATAATACTTACACACTTTTTTTTTGTAAATACATCCATATAATACATATTAACACCCAGACACATACAAACATCTATGTTCATCACACAAATAAGATAACTTAATCAGAAGTATAATAAAACTATTTACTTATTTAAAATTTCTTTAATATACAAATAAAATAAAAATATGATGTTAGTCTCAATACGAGTGCACTGCTTACGCCTATATACGCAGTTTATACCAAAGTCGTGAAATATTACGAAAAAAATTTATTTATTCATAAAAATGACGCACGAGTATAAAGGATTCAATACGTTTCGTATGCTGCATTCAGAATATCGTCCAACCTGGCAAGCGTATCATCCGTAGACTAAATGTACTAGGCAATTGTAATAATGAAATTTTAAATATATATAGTTTTTATTTTATACAGTTACGGAACGAGCCGACGGCCCACCTGGTGTTAAGTGGTAACCTCGGCCCATAACAACCTATGCGGCTCACAACCGGAACACAGTAAAACGAATGTGTGACTGCTTGGCGGCAGAAATGGGCATAGTGGCAGTACTTCCCCGGACGAACTTGGCGTGAGTTCTATTGCTCTTGAATATAGCTCGCGAACCAATGGATATCGGGTTATTACAAGCAGTTTAGGGCTTGGACGATACTCGAAATCCAGCGTCACGTTTAGAACGCGCATACAACTTCCTTTTACTTCTTTGCAGGTGCGTCTGGCACGTCAAACTCGCTGATCTGCGCATCCACCAGCTGCTTGCTTCTCAGTTTGATTACTGAGTGATTGGGCACATTCGGATCATCCATTTCAAACTCGATCAATCCTATAACAGAAGATAAAATACAGTTCACAGTGTTCACGAAATAAAATCCAGTACGTGCCCCTTTCCGTCGAAAACTGATTTATTCAACTCTAACCGCGGAAGTCTGCGGTTTCAAATAGACTTTTTTTTTGTGGGATATGTGTGGGACAATTTTCGTGTTACTTTTTTATACAGAGAATAAAACTATAAATCCGGATGTCGTTACTTCTATAGGTCTGACGGCCAAGTTTTGTTTTACGGCTTTTGAAAATTAATAGACTATTTTAAATTTCTCCCCAAAAGACTCATTTAAAAAGCATGTATTGGGTCCGAACAGCTGTTTATTGACCGTGACCTTGACCGGATTCGGGCTACAGACGACACTACAGAAGTTTATATACATTTACTTGGTTGCATCTGTGAGTATTTTTTTAAGATTACTTTGTTACGTGACAGCTTATAGTTCGACTGGCCTCACATTTATGTGTTCACAAAGATTTATTGTTTTCCCGTAGAGTTTTTGTACTTTCGTCCAATATTGGTACCAAATGAAAGGGCTTGCTGAGAATAACTCGACTTTTTTTATTTGTAGCGAAATTAAACAAAGGCATGTTTTAAAAACAAAAGTTAATTTAAACAAATTTTTCATATTCATAAGTGTCACAGTGTTCTTTAAAATCTACTGCACTGCCTTTAAAAGTATTCCATCACAAAATTTTGTCACACGCAAAACAGTAATAGGTACAAATATTACCAGGACGTTGAAAGTTCCAGTAGTAAGCTCAGGTATCATTTTTAGTGTTGCCTTACGGCCATTACGGTTTTTATTTACTACTTAACATATTTTCTGTTCAGGAGAACACCGAAAAATTATAGTGATTACTGAACAAATGAAATTTATCAATGGTATTTATGATAGATACACTTTTCACCGGTGATAACTTGTGCTATGTACACACATAAGATGAAAATAGGCAAAAAAACCAGACCAGCATTTTTTTTAAATATTTTGTTCTCGGTTACGTGTAGATTTCATATATGTACGTAAAATGGTCTAGGGATATCACGGCCGATATTCTATTACTTTCAAAAAAATTGTTGGTAGTAAATCACGCGTGCATAACCGTTCGCAGAACATGACTGTTTAAAAATTTCAAAATATTGATACAATATATGGAATAATTAACAGAGCATTAAAAGAGCAGTAGAACTCATGCCAAGTTCGTCCGGGGAAGTACTGCCACCATGCCCATTTCTGCAGCCAAGCAACAACGCATTCGCGTTACCGTGTTCCGGTTTGAAAGGTGTGGTTGCCGGTGAAATTACAGGCACATGTGACATTCCACATACACGTCTCAGAGTTACGGGCGCATACGATGCGACTTAGGTCTTGTCGTATCTAGTAAGGGAGGACCCAGGTCACATCGCTTGGTACGGGTTGAGGTTACCACATAACACCAGGTGGGCCGTCGGCTCGTTCCGTAACTGTATCACATAAAAAAACGATGCATACCTATGCGAGTTATTGAGATGATATGCAATAAAATATTCACTAGTTCTTACTTGAAATTTAGGTTAATTTTGAAGGTAAAATATTGTTACAAAAATATTGGAAGCCTTTTGAGTGACAGAAATGTAATGAAATATGAATAAACTTGTTTATGATCCGACTCAAAATTTCAGACAATTTTGTAACTAAAGTGGGATACTGTCGAAAGGATAATGGAAATACAAATTTGACAGTTGATGTGAAATCATTCAATATTCAAAGCGTCTCAAAGGTCAAATTGAGTTTTCGAGTTCGGACCAATTAAAGGACTAAAACCGCACTCGTAGCTACAGTCGGCCGGGGCATATGCCACTTGCGGGGGCAATTGGGGATAACTAACTGATTCCAATCACACAATAATTAAAAATGTTAAATATTGGTGGACATTTCACACGGCACCATCTAGCCCCGAAGTAAGGCATAGCTTGTATCATGGGAACCAGACGACGGATATAATACTTTTTCTTTTTGTAAATACACATAATACATATCAACACCCAAACACAGAATAACATCAATGTTCGTCACATAAATGTTTGCCCTAGGTGGGAATCGGACCCACGACCCACAGAAGGCAGGATAACTACCAACTGAGCTGTGAGGCCAGTGACAGTAGATTGAAATCGCGGATAAGAAAGTGGCCGATGACACTTGCCTGGCCTTGTACCAGTAACCCTGTCGACGAAAACGGTGTGTCCATCAAGCACAGATACATCAGTGTATCAGGTGGTTGGAACCAAGCCAAAACAATGGTGACTGATTGGTTTCGTTCCTAGGTTCCACTAATACAACGGAGTAAGTACTGTTCCTGTTAAGGATTGCCTCCATTAGGGGGTTTCTTGTCTGTTCTCCCCATGGAGGGTCGGATAGGGTTTGAACAGGCTTCAAACTTAGCGATAAGTACGCGCGACCTTATGTTTTGAATATTATTGACGTTACCAAGCCATTACTTTATGAATTATATGGAAATAAAGTTTTTGACTTTGACTATTACTTTTGACTGTTCAAGAGCGCCGGCAGAAGCTGGTTACAATATTGACATTATTATGTACAATTTTATTGTGTATTACATATTATAGTATTATGTATTATACTTATTATGTACATAAAAGTACTATATATACATATGAACTATCTTGTACCACAAATAAAATTCTATATAATGTATTTCAGACAATGGCCATTACTCAGATGTATCCTTTGTTACGAAAAAGCTGTATGATGTTAGACAAGGTATTATGGTGTAATTTAATATACCACATTAAGCAAGCCACAGGTTTCACTGCAGAATTCTGTTGTATGAAAGGGGTACACAGATTGTGAGACTAGACGCCTAGGTGGGATAAAAGGGATATTGTTTCGTATTGACAGGTACTCTCATCGTGGCGTATAATAGTGTTATTAGCATTTTGGACGTAAAACAAATATGATATTTTCTTAGGACGCAAAACACAAAGAATGATAAACATGTTACACGATCAAGCAAAAGTACAATTTTTTTAATTTATTAATTTTAAAATTAATATTGTTTTTCCTGTTATTCGTCTGATCGCTGTTCAAATTGACTAGATCCATTTTCAGCCCTGACCTTGACTGGATTATTAGGGAATGATACGAATGAAAATCTCAGCCTATCTCATAATGGCAACATCTCAGCATGAAGTAATTCCTTAAAAAGAGACTTAGATCTCGTTATCAAAAGTGTGTTTGACGTACCTCCCTCTGCGACAACTTCGTCCTTGAAATTCTCCCTCATGGAACGTGCCAAGATGTTGTGGTAGAAAATGTTGGCATTGGTCTTCTTTTCAGGAGTGACATCCATCTTCGACACGGCTTGGATAAGCACCGTCAACTTCTGCTTCGCGGTTAGTATTAGCTTGTCAACTGTGGGGAAAATATGTAATATTTATTTTGATAATTATTCACTGAGGAGGTTTTTATTTACTTTTAATGAGACCTTTTGTTGCATTGTTTCATCGCAAGGATATATAAAATTGTACAAAATATATATAAAATTCATTTACGGTAACAACAAAGAGCTCTCGCTGGGGAGACCGGCATATGTGTATTAAACTGTGCTATGACCTAAGAAATTATTTGTAGTATATATATAGTCAACGTTAGAAAGTTTCTATGAAAATAAAGTTTCATAGAATTCATAAAGTGAAAACTTCAATTAAAAACACTCATAATTTCTTATTTTTTATCATTTCGATTGTAGTTGTTTTTTAGATTTGTTTCCGCTTATCTCTATCATTAATAAACTGATTTAGAAAAATCTTTTTTTTATTTTCAAGTAATTATTTGTGGTTTTATCACGCACCCCCATTTTACCCCTCGGAAAAGTAGCCTAAGTTAGTCCTTGTTACATCAGCTATCTGCCAGTGAAAGTCCCGTCAAAATCGGTCCAGCCATTTCAGAGATGAGCCCGAACAAACAGACAGACTGACAAAAATTAAAAAAAAAATGTTTTGGTATATGTACCGTGAATACATCCATATGCACTTAGTAAAAAGCGGTTATTCTAATATTACAAACAGACACTCCAAATTTATTTATTTGTATAGATTAGAAAACGAAGTTTTCGGGTTCGTGCGTTGTAATTAACTGGAACAAATTTGCGTAACAACGAGTATGTTTAAGACTTCTGTAGAAAGTTCCGTAAACTGTTCTGGAAGACCGCTCTGTTAAAAAAAAAATCAATAAAAAAAGTACAAACACAAACGCTCATTGATTTTTCACAGAAGTGTAGATGTGAGAGTAATGTCATGAATATGATAACGTTAAATGGTTATTTACTCACAGTCAGCCTCGACTTCCGGCACTGGTTGCAACATATCGTCCAGTGCATACTGAATCGCTGGAGGGACGTCAGCAAACGGGCGCGGCACGTTCGGAGCACCTGGTAAAACGACACTTATCATTACACATATGAATCGCTAGTACAAATTAAGCCAAAGTGATCTTCGCCTTTAATATCTTCATCATCAAACTTTTGACTGGACTCACAGCTCAGCTGGTAGCAACGCTGCCTTCTGCGCTGTAGATCGTGGATTCGATTCTCACCCAGGACAAACATTTGTGTGACGAACATAGATGTTTGTTCTGTGTCTGCGTGTTAATATGTATGTATTTACAAAAAAAAAGTATATAAGTATTATATCAGTTGTCTGGTTCCCATGATACAAGCTATGCTTAGCTTACTTTGGGGCTAGATGGCGCTGTGTGACAATGTCCACCAATAGGTATTATAAAAAAAAACGTATGTTGTTACAAAGATCTTTAAATTAATAGGATCCAACACAAGTCATTTTAGGGAACAATGCTCATAGTATATGGCTAATTTATATTACTATGTCATTATTGGTAACTTTCATTCAGATACGTTTTCATCCAGATCCGTAAAAAAATTATAAAATAATTTAATTTTCAGCGGCGCCAATCGTTAACAAAGCTATGGAGATTGTCACGGTCCATGACTCGTGATGCTGCAGTGGACAGTAGGTACCAGTTCACAAATTTAAATAATACAAAACCACGTTTGAAGAGACCGTGCTGAGTGAAAAGAAAGTCGTGAAAAAGTAATTGTTAAAAAAAGGTATATTTCTTTTAAAATGTTAACCAGGACAGTATTACATTATCTCGAACGATCTGTTTATAAGCTTTTACCTAAGGCAAAGCTAAAAGCAAACGTTACGTGCTGAAGACTATGTATATTTTTTTGTAAATTAAGGTTATATGCGTTTCTTATTCAAATATATGTCATCCGTTTTTAAGCTCCAGCTAGCATTCCATTGAGCTGTCCATTTGTGATACAGTGACGTATAATTCAGTTGCTAACGCAATAATATTGTACGTGCAGCATGGACCTGATCTACGGCTAAGTGGCCATAGGACCTGTAGTTAGTACTACAGGTACAAGATAATCGCGTCGTGTTTGGGCTCGTTGGATTTGTGTTGACAAGTAATATATAATAATAATAATATTGGTGGACATTTCACACAGCACCATCTAGCCCCAAAGTAAACTAAGCATAGCTTGTATCATGGGAACCAGATAACTGATATAATAATTATATACTTTTTTCTTTGTAAATACATACATATAACACATATTAACACCCAGACACAGAAAAAACATCTATATTCGTCACACAAATGTTTGTCCTGGGTGGGAATTGAACCCACCCTACAGCTCAGAAGGCATACTTACTAACCAACTGAGCTGCGAGACCAGTTTAGTATACAGTATATACATACTACTCGTAGATCTAAGTGTTATATGCGATTAAGTTACGGAACGAGCAAGATGGCCCACCCAATGTTATGTGACTCTGCTTATGATAAAAACATATTTGGGTCCTCCCCTAATTAGATATGGGAAGACTCAATTCGCATTGTATTAAGTCCGTAATTTTGAGACGTGAAGGTGGAATGTCCCATGTACTTGACATTTCACCGGTGACCACACCTTTCAAACCGGAATGCGTATGCGTTACTGCTTGGCAGCATAAATAAGGTGTGTGATAGTTATGTATCATTGCTTGCCTGGACGAACTTGTTACAAATTTTACTAGACCTCTAACATAAGTATTTATTTTTGTGAGTACGAAAATATGTTCTTATGGAACTGATTCTTGCCGAGCATAAGCTGATTTAAGGTAAAGTGTCACCTTAAAATTATCCAGGCAAATGATATAACACTTATATACTTTTTCATTATATACAAACATATAAAACACATTACAGTAAGACACAAGAAACATCTATGTTCATCTCACGAATGTTCATCCTGGGTGGGAATCGAACTCACAAGTGACAACGCAGATGGCAGAGTTACTACTGAGTTGTTAAGTCAGACGATTATGTTTGGTATCTACAGCGTTACGTAGCGTAGGAGTGCTACGCAGGCACTTAATTTTACTATCTCTGTTACTGCAATGACTCTCACTCGATTGCCTAGTCCGAAACAACAAAGAAATTAGTTTGAAACAAAACTGTATTACAATCATTATACGTAACAATACAAGAGCAGCTGTCAGAGAATATCATACAATAAAAAAAAACTATTAAACGAGCAAATAACCCTTGGCTGAAACATTTTCATAAACACTTTAAACTTAAATTATCTTTTATCTACACGTCAAATACGAAACTCTTGATTCTTCGACATTTCTGCTCTTATATAGTTTTATTATCCGCTTGCAATCCGCCTGATGAATGAGCCTGTTTTATGTTCTATGTTTTACGTTTTAATTTTACTTTTCTTTATTTATTTATTTTTAATGTTATCAGATTGTATCTTTTGTTTGTTGTTTCTGTTATTGTATGTCAAAATGTATGTACTTAGTTTTTTTTATTTCTTATTAATTACTGTTTTGTAAAGGATATATTTGGTTCCATTCTGTAGTATTCAGTATGTTTATGAACCGTGCCCGTGATCTCACCTGTGGGCCCTGCCTGAAAACCAGCGCTGCACTCTCTTTTAGTGTGTGCAGCACTATGCTGAGACAGGGACACTTTTTGCCCACTCAACACATTCCTCTTGCGTTGTCAGTTAATATTCTGTTTTTAGTTTTTAATATGTGTTTAGTTATTATATACATTTCTTTTGTGTTGTTTAATGCAAAAAAAATAAAAAACAAAAACAAAAACCACACAAACAAATTGCATAATGAAAAGGCCGCGCATGCCTCTGCGCGCTTTCCTCACCTTCCCACCCTCTGACGTGTTGTGTAAGAGTGTCAGAAGCTCAGCGAGGAGTATAAAATATTTTTAAATCTCCATCCTCCCACACATATATTTTATATAAAAATATTCAGTTCGCTTCTCGCCCCCGTCAAGCACACACCACCCTTTTCATACACTTCCTTCGCTTGCATACACTAACTACTCGTAGTTCTAAACAACCTAACCTGCAAAAGTAGTGCCCCGATGACCCAGTGGTTTGTGTCCGCCGATATACCATCTCACATCTTTACAAATTACTTGTAAGTACAAGTTTGTGTTTTATGTGAAATATACTACAACTGTAAACTTTCAAAAATAGCTCCTTGTTATTTCTTTGATAATACTGGCGGTCGGTAGCAATAGCGTTCAAAAGTTTTGATTAGGGATGAAACTTAAAAAAACCATCAAAGACCCTTACTCAAGATATTTTATTATAAATTTTCTCTACCTACATTTTTTTTTTGTTCTGTTGAGTATATTTCTTGTTGGATAAAAGTTGCATATGTTACAGTTTTGAAAAATATACTGTAACGTGATTCTAGTAAAACTTCCAGTTCGCGATATCGGATTACCAGTAACAACCCGTATATTTTTATTAAATTCTCATTCTATTACTAAAATCCCTCGCACTCTCAGGCTCTCTAAACCAGCAAGAAGAACGGGTGAATGTCATCTCTAATAGGCCTCCTTGGTGCACTAATATGTTAACTGATAATGGCCGAGAATTTGAGATCACTGCATGTAGCTCCGAATGTTGCAGTGTTTTTAAGAAACCTTAACAACATTTTGTGGTTTGAAATTAAGGGGGACGTTCAACATATATTTTCATTAATTGTGGACCAGTTTAAAAAAACAGAAATAGAAGCAATAAAGATTGTGGATTTTTATAGATGAAAATGTATCAACAAGTTTTTTTATGTACACATAAAGGTCTGGAATAAACCTTGTTTTAGTAAATATTAGGCATTAATTCTTTCTCTGATTACTAAAAGTTATTAAAATATGTAGGCGTTGGCCGGATTAAAGTATTTGTTTATTGTTTATTGGAAAAATATAACCCATTTCACACATAAACTATCACAGAAAACAGAATATAATTTTATGATAAAATAACAAAAAGATTATATCGAGTACTTAAGGTGATTATCAGCTCACGGTGCTGTTTTTATGTTAAAAATAACGTAACAATAAAGATGTTATACTAACCTCACGTTAAGGGGTTACCTCTGGCCATACAATAACAATACGTCTTGGATCCTCCCCTACATGTTTTACAAAGACCCAAGTCAAACTGTATTCCGCTATTAACTTTGAGAACTGAAGGGAGGAAGGGACAGTCTCGTGCCTGTAATGACACCGGCAACCACACCTATCAAGTCAGAACACACTAACGCGTACACGTTACTGCTTGGCGGCAGAAATGGGCATGGTAGCAGTACCTCATCGGACGAACTTGGCTAGTTCTACTGCTCTTGTACATGTTGTTTAAGTAATATTTTTCAAAGAGGGTGAAGATAGATTCCTACTTTACTTGTTTGAAGTAGTTTGCGACTTTAGCCACAAAGTGACGATTAGAAAATAATTTTAAAAATTAACACGTTTTGAAATAAATCTGTCGCAACTGACAGTAATATTTTTTACCTAGTTGTTGCCTTTTTCGGTTATTTGACCAGTGTGCAAGGGATATATATACAATTTAGCTACACGTTTCTTTTACTTTACATTTCTCTAACAAAATGTATGTCCGTTTAGTTTGCAATACGTTCAATAGGCAAATATTCTAATTCTCACAATGAATGGACACTTAGATAAATTAAACATAAACCGTATACGGATATCATTTAACTCTGTAATTACTATAACAAAACTACATTCACTTTTAAACCGACTTAAAAAATAAGAGGAGGTTAAAGTGAACCTTATTTTAGTGCAATCTAATTATCATATTTTGATATACTACTTACATACTTCTATGAATTACTGGATGAAAGTGTTAACGGAGTTATTCATGAGAAAACAATGGTAATGGGGCTCACCCCTTGTCACGTATAAAAATAAAATATATTTCTTATATGTATTCTCAGAGATCTACTAGTGGCAATTGTCAGGTACAACTCATCCAAAGAAGTACTGTCACCATACCTTTTTCGCCACCAAAAGGTATGAAAACTTAATACTGTGATTAATAAATTGAAGTAAATTGAAAATATGGCTGCAGGAAAATTGTTTCTATAATTTGTCAGATGTCAGAATTTGTCGACAAAATCTGCTGACTTAACTTTTGTTTTCTTTATTATTGCTGGGAATAATTAATTGTACATTTATTTAATAAAAAAATTATAGATGACATAATAATTATAATAGTTAATTTATGGATGTTTAGGAATTGATTATGTTAATCTATTATTAACCAACACTGTTATAATTATTGTATACCAATTTTATTACAATTCACCTCTTTCGTTAGTACCTATGTTTCACAATATAATTGATTGATATAGGCGAAAGCTAAAATTCACTGAGTCTTAAATATCTTCGGTCGGAGAATATCATTTTACAATACAATACAATTCAACATATGATGTTTTTTCTCGAACCTCTGATTTTGTTTGATATTCGAATACTTGAAAAATATCATCGTATCGTTTTGTTAAAAATATGCAAGTGGGAGAGCTCTATCCCTTTAAAGTTATTTATATCTAAACACACACTCCATTGCCTTATGCTGCACCTCAATATTTCTTCGAATTCTTACAGTAAATATTTAAATTAAATTATTTAGTTCATTTCATACAGTACCTACTGATTTTATTGTGTATTCGTTGGTAATACATTATTTCAGAGGTAACATAATCATTGAAATTGTGTTGTAATTATAGTCACGATTATCTTACTTTTTATAGAGTACACTACACTAAAGTGGTGCTATATTAGATATTAACTGAATTCAGCTAACTTAAATACTAACTGAGAGAAATAGTTACTCTGACGTTACATACCTAACACACATATTTATATATTAGTCAGAACATGAAGAAAATTATCGTTATTTGTCTACGATTTTTTGTTTTTGTACTATTTAAATATGACAATATGAAATATGATTTGACTTATTTCAAAGATATTAACAATAATTTTTATTAATAATTGACTTATTTCAACACTTGTTTCCTTGTTTCTTGTAAATTATCCATACGCGAATGCTAAAAATAGACTTTGCACACATTTGTTTTCACTTACAAGGACAAAGTAGGTACGTAATAGGTAAGCGCTAAGCTATAAGATAATCTCTGAAGTCTGAAACACTGATCGTTGGTGTACGAGTGAGGAAAATCGTGTCTGTGAACTTGAGACAGGCGGGCGGCGAGCGGCGGGCGGCGCTATCCACTTTTTCTTTTGTTATCATATATTTTCCATTCTCATTTGAGGTGAAATTTCAGTTTGACTAGCCTCACAACTCAGTCAGTAGGTAGTAACGCCTTCTGCGCTGTGGGTCGTGGGTTCGATTCCCACACAGGACAATTGTGTGACTAATATAATATGTTTGTTCTTTGACTGCGTGTTGATATGTATTATATGGTTGTATTTGCATTTGTATTGTATCAGTCTTCTGGTTCCCATGATAGAAGATATGCTTAGCTTACTTAGGGGTTAAATAGCGCTGTGTGAAATGTCCAACAATATTTATTTGAAGTGTTAAAAATAATACTGATTAGGTTGTTATAAAAAAAAATTTTGGTTCCAGCAACCTTTGCTCTCTAGTGAATTAAATAAGAAAAACTTTAGTGTCTAACCATTAATCTGTTAATTTTAATCTATTATCACTGAGATATTCATAAAATCTGGAAAACAAAAGTAAACATCTGTTTTCTCAATTAAAATATGGCTGATACAAATGCATAAGAAATGCATAATCAAATCGTTATACTCAGTTTGACAGTTCTAAAACTCAGTTTGTGGTCTATTTCTAACCGACTTCAGAAAAAGGAGGAGTTTATCAATTCGGTTATATTTTGTTATGTTTGTTAGCTATGATCTCCATCATTTATAATCTGACTTGGAATTATTTTATCAATTAAAAGGACATACTTTCAGATTGGTTCCTCTGAAATTTCATCAACATAGGTCAGTGTTTGGTTTGTAAATTAAAATAACTGGAAAAAATATGTCTTCCAAGTACGAGATAACGTGGAATCATTTTCGTTTATTGGCGATGAAGTCGATTTTGCATTTTGCTGCGAAAAGTATTTTTTATTCACTAGGCAGAGAATTAAATATATGTTAATACAATTAATTTAGTTTATTGCCAACAAAAATCATCACCAGTATATACCAATACCCTAAATTCCATAAAATTAAAATAGCAAAAAATTTGTAGCTGTACAACGTGTGCTCAGTTCGCCCGAATAAGTACTGCCACCACACCTGTTAATATACCACCAATCAGTTATGCACTCGTGTTGCTGGGCTCCGGTGAAATTGCAGGCATCTGGGACTTAACATCCTCCTCTCGGGATGATGGAAGCAACGCAATGCGACTTGAGGAATCTCGTAATTTAGTGGAAAGGACGTGAGTCGTGTTGCTGCTGTCTATGGGCAGAGCTTACCTCTTAACATCAGGTGGGCCGTCAGCTCGATATGACACCAAAGTTTTCTTTATTTTCTTTCTTTCAAAACACATAAAAAAAATTGGCTTGAAAAATAAATGGTGCCGTCAGCCTACAAAATTAGGGTTGCCAGGTCGTAAGACCAGAAAGCCGCACAGACCGGCTAGTTTAGCCGGAAATTTTGATAAAAATGTCGGACACCTCTAATTTTTAGTCTTAGTATAACACGACAGTTTTTTTATTAATTAAAACTTGACTTTTTATCATATATCGAACCACAATCATTTTACTTTTTCATCTTCTTAAATTCTAATGAAATAGCAATAAAATTGAATGAATAAGTCTTCTTTATACCAATATACGAGAAATGTAAAGAAACTGGGCAAATTTAAAAAGCCTAACAAAAGCCAAAAACCAACTAATTTGGCCGGACACGCAATCAAAAAGTCTGACTGTGTCCGGCTTTATCCGGACGCCTGGCAACGCTAAACTTAGTCAATGTAACTAAACTACTCACCGACACTGGACAGCAGCTCGTTAATTTGCTGCAGCGAAGTTTTCATCTCAATAATAAGCTTTCCTTTCACATCCAGCGACTTGTTGAGATTATTTTCCTCGCGTTGCTCTGCTTCTAGTTGTGCTTTGCAACTGTTTTTCTCTTTCAAATATCTGTCATAAAATAATTCATATTATTGGAGTTTACTCTTTAAGAGGCCGATTACCTAAGTTTTTAATAAAGCCACATATTTCCATTTATTTTTGGGGTTTTATGTGATATATTGACACAACGAGCTGACGACCCACCTGATGTTAAGTGGTAACCGCCGCTTATAGACAAGAGCAATACGACTCAAGTCCTCTCCACCAAATTACGTGATGACTCAAGTTGCATTGCGTTGCGTCCATCACCCCGAGACTTAGATTGTACGTCCCATGCCCCTGCAATTTCACCGGCAGCCATTTCTTTTCACCGGAACAAGCGATACGAGTGCATCACTGCTTTGCAGCAGATTACCAGGTGTGGTGGCAGTACTTCTCTGTGTGAACTTAGCGCAAGTTCTACTGCTACTTTGGGTTGATCCTTTCGCAACAGCTAGTATTTAATAAAACTAGCTCTAGCTATAGGTTTACAACATCAATTGTAACTAGTACAAACTAAGTCATGAATTCTTATTTTCACGGTAAACAACCTATACAAAAAAACAGATACCGCCAAGTATTAGAATTAGGTACAAAATTATCTGTTATACGATCTTCAATTCAATTTTTATGTTAATATACAAAACTGGCGGTCGTCTGAGCTAAGGAAATGAGTGTTGCAATTTTATTTCACGGTGTTTATTAAAAGTTGACAAATCCAATTTGAGTGTTCCTGCCACTTTCTCGGCGTGAGGAAATGAATTCCTTTTTTTTAATTAGTCATACTCGTAACTCACTAACAAGTTGAAGTACAATTCGTATTTATAGATATCTGTTGCATGAAATGAACAAGCTCAAATCTTTATAGAATTTGCAGTATTCAACTTTCTCTGTTGTCTGTTTGGTGAAACAGCCCAGGTTATAATGAGCCTTATTTCTGGAGGCTTGCACGAAGATCTATCGTCTATACAAATAAATAAAATTAAAATTTTACTAAGTGCATATGGATGTATACACATACCTAATTTGGTAAATATACCAAAACAACATTTTTAACATTTTTATCTGTCTGTTTGTCTGTCTGTCGGTAAAAAGGGGTGCGGCGTGATAAAACCGAATTCCACGCGGAC
Source organism: Chesias legatella (assembly GCA_947359385.1). Lineage (NCBI taxonomy): Eukaryota > Metazoa > Arthropoda > Insecta > Lepidoptera > Geometridae > Chesias > Chesias legatella. Next base: position 10,113,835 of record OX375762.1, on the reverse strand, counting down.
GAAGTCGCGGGCAACTGCTAGTATGTTCATAAAAACATATCTAGTTTTGAGAAAAAAAAGTAATGTTCATAGCATGAACATTAGAAATAAAAATAAATTAATTGTTTTCACGATTCAGTCAAAGTCAAAGTCAAAAACTATATTTCCATAAAATTCATAAAGAAATGGCTTGGAAGCGCCAATAATATTCAAAACATAAGGTCACGCGTACTTTTCGCTAAGTTTGACGCCTGTTCAAACCCTATCCGCCCTCAATGGGGGAACAAGCAAGAAACCCCTAATGAAGGGTGCAATGAATCCATAAATAAATGCTTCCATTGCCTTATGTATCCGTTGTAATGTTACTGAGGAGCAGTGGTACCACAGGTGGTACTATCTTAATTATACTTCTGTACTCAACTCAATTTGGTATTTTTTTCGGTTGGAAGACAGTGTGTGAGCGAGTGGTCCATAATGTGTGAATAATCAAATATTATACACGAATGAGATTAGGAATCACGCCTAAACATAATTTAAATTTATTTGCTTTCATGCAACACCAAATTGGCAAAATATAACATAACATAATAACCCAATTTACCAGTTCTGGCAATCCTTTTATTAAGACCACAATTTCATTAATTTGAAACATTAATCTGAACCTACCTTTTATACATTTTTAATTGTATAACATGAAGAGAGAGAAATTTATATTTTGAACCAGAAGAGACCAGGAAATTATCTACATGCTTTTGTATCCCGATGAAGGGATCAAACGTTGGGACTAAGTAATCCTTCTCAAGATTTATTATTATAAAACCTCCTGGTTTAGATTATACGGTAACGGTTATATGGTAACGGGAGGAATTTTTAGTCTTTTTGTCTGAATTTCGTATCGTGTACCCCGACGTACGACATTAATCTATGATTAATTGATTGTCTCTAAGCACAAATATATAGATATTTTCGTTATTTCTTTTTAGATATTCCAGTTTTTTATTCAGACGTAAAATAAAATACCTAACTTATCTATTTGGTGGGTAACGTTTTATAAAAGGTCCTTTGTGTTTTTACTTTTAGTACATAGAGAAATTCAATGAAAGGTCAAATGATCAAGTTCATGAAGTATCCTGATGATTTAATATAGAAAAGTTGTGAGTTTGAGCATTTAGAACTCTTTGAATAAGCTGTTAAACTTGTTAAACTTGCAAAGTGAACACTGGCAATAATGCCATTTCCGCAGCAAAAGAGCAAAGTTTCTTCCTGTTGAAATGCTGAATCTCTGTTTGAGTTTTGCATCTCACTAAACTATCTCTACATAATATACAAAGTCTGAACTGAGAATGAAACAATTGGTTTTCAGTGGTCAGAAAATTAACATAAGAGCCTACAGCAAAATAAAAGTACATGAAAGCTGAACTTACCTTTCTTCATAAAGTTCAGGATTTTAATGCTTCCGGCGATGTACCTACATAATATATATGAAGTCGCAATGTTTGTAAAAATGAATATAAATAGTTTTGGTCAGTTTAAACGAAAGGTGTGTGCATTCAGTGCTAGGACTACAATGCTATCGAAAATCTCCAAGAATTTTTAACAGCACTTACCGACATGACCCTGATGATATAAGTAACTTGTTTTATAAGGAAACTTATTAGTTTTTTCCTAGTTAAGGCTTATTATAGCGACAATAGTTGTCTGAGTGACATTAAATGTGTTTTTTTTTATTATAGACGTGACGGAACGAGCTGAAGGCCCACCTGATGTTAAGTGGTAATCGCCGCCCATGGACAACAGCAATATTACTCAAATCCTCTCCAAAGTACGAGATGACTCAAGTCACATTGCGTTGCGTCCATCACCCCGAGATGGGGATGTTACGTCTCATGCAGTTGCAATTTCGCCAGCACCTACTCCCTTCCACCGGAACCCAGCAACACGAGTGCATTACTGCTTGGCGGTAGATTACCAGGCGTGGTGGCAGTACTTCTCCGGGCGAACTTACCACAAGTTGTACTGCTACTTTGAGTTGCTCCTTTTGCACCACCCGGGGGACACGTGTAAGGATTCGATGAGACACTTACAGACGCAAGCAACGTGGGCCCCCAAAAGACATGACATATCAAACAGTGCCATCTAAACCCAAACTAAGCATAGCTTATACTATGGGAAGTCCACTTATTATTCTATATAATGAGATCATAACATCCTAAGATTTCATTTAAAAAAAAAACGATAATATTAAAATATTATTTGTATTTTCTTCTAGGATTTTAAGGACAAATTCTGGTGAACAGATGTCACAAATGTTTTAATAGTAGTAATAGTTTTAATTAATAATCCTATTACTGCACCACGCCAGGAGAAAAAACAAACAGTCGCATTACAGTCACAGAAATCAACTCCCCAACAGTAGTTGACGCATATATTATGAATCCACCAGTGAATACAAATAATTCAACGAAATTTCCAATTGATAATGACCCTTATGTCTTCGAAATAGAAAAAGAAAATAAAGAGAGTCTAAGTGACGTCCTTGCCTCGCCCTACGCAGTTAGAGAGGCACGTTTAAAGCGTGCTAGGCCGCATCTTGATAATGTTAAACCAATGGAAACGGATGGAGTATTTGAGAAATTATTAGTTAATACTCCGACTCTTAGTGAAAGAGCACAGCATGACCAGCTGGATAAGAGAATACGTGATCTTATGATGCATTTCAATGGAGTATATGACAATGTCTTAGCTGACGGTCCGAGCGCGCAGACTGATCGTGGCCAACAATGGACAGAAACGAACATGGATTTTGGCGAGTTGCTGAATAACCCTGAACATCCGCATCTAATAGATCAGTTCATAAAGTACATGGAGGATCCACAACTACCATCCGTGCCGAACACTGACATGAATCTTCCCCCGCAGACGCCTAATGAAAGCGGAATTCCCTTGCAAACGGCACAAGTAAGTGATATCAACGACGAGGCTGTGAATGTACTTCTTCCGCAAGAAACGCATTCTACCCCTGATGATCATGAGACAAATACAGCGACACAAAACCAGCCAAAGAAAGCTAAACGTGTGAGTAGTTAGAATATTTTATTTTTAATTTTTAGCCATCGGGATTTATATTTATATATCAGCGAAGTTTTACGAAGTACATGTCTAGGTAGTATATAAGTTTTATACCCTTTATGTTTTGTACCCAGGCAGTATGAATTAAATAGATTAGAGAGCCGTATATGAAATTTATAAAAAGAAATCACAAAACTCTGAGAGTGTGATTCAAAGAAAGCAATGTACTTATTGTCATCACAGTATATTTATGAAAAAATAATTTACGTTTATAAAAACATCTAGTTTAGAGGATAAAAAATGATCATAGTATTATTACTAGTAATAAAAATTAATTGAGCACATTAAGATTCCGATTCCAACAAGTCAACGGGTGTTTTATGGGAAATTGTGTACAGTTCTTTTAAACAAGCTTCCGACTCAAAAATTTGAGTCTTGCGAGTATATTTATAATGATTTAATAAATAACGCTCAATACACTGTAAATTGTTAAATAAACAATAAATCCCAGTGGCCCAGACGTCATTCGGCTCCATATCTATTATTATTATTCTAAATGACTGTAATGATGATGAATTCTCGTTTCAGATCACATTTATTATCATAACTTGAGTAAAGTACAAAAAAAGCCAATATCAGTATCATACAATGATTCTCGCCATTTTTCCTGAACATACTTTATGGCTTTAAGCCATTCAGCTTAAAGCATAAAATAGCCCTTTGATTTTCATGTTACCTTACCGTGGGAACGCAGATATTAGTAGTGTACCCATTGACGGCAATTTTTTCATAGGAATAACTCGTTTGACAAATCATATATAATGGAAATACTTACTTAAAACTACACTATAGAAAATGTAAGATTTCATAAATAAAACAACAAACTCATGTGTTTTTTGATCGCCACTTAAAAACTACAGCAACTGTTAAAAAGAAATAACAGTTTGAAATGTTGTACGTCAAGAATCTACTGCGTAGGAAAACGGCCACCTTCTGTCTATGATAACTTTAGTTGTATATATATTTTTGTAATAATAATCTCATTTTCAGAGAGTGCCTGCTCCAAGTGCTACCCCCTATATGAGGGCCAGTTTGACGCCTACAGAATTTGCCGACGGGAAAATAACGCTGGTGAAGTCACCAGGCACCGCCGACTCATTCTGGCTGCTTCCCACAACGGTGATAAACTTTGTAATAATTTCGCTTACACGAAATTGCGACTTGAGTCATCTCTTACTACGGAGAGGACTTAAGTGGTATTGTTGTTGTCCATGGGCGGCGGTTACCACTTAACATCAGGTGGGCCGTCAGCTCATTCCGTCACATCAACGACATAAAAGAAACAATATATACTAGTTATTATAATGTGAAAATATTGACAAAATTCTGACGCAACTCGCATCTTTAAGATGGATTGTTATTCCTTGCATCTGAAATAATTTTGAAAACAGAGAGACATTTATTTTGTGTCGTGTCTGGCGAATGCTTAAGCATTTTAAGGTTTCGATACCTATATATTGAATATAGTGTTTAAATCTGATTTTGAAAATTATGCGATGATGGTTCAATTGTTAGTGTAAAAAGAGATAGCGGGTTCAAATCCTACTTACAGTGAGCGTGACGTGCTACCACCCTATATAGATAGGATAGGAAATCTGCTAAAGAGTGGTAGCCTCAGCCAGAGTCAGTTCCCATTCCAAACGTTGCGTGTCACCATTATTGGCCATATATTCACTTTACATACAAACACGAAATTTATTTGCCAAGTGTACAATAAGGTATTATAAATAATTTGGTGCTTAAAACTTAGTTGCCTTTTTCAGGCATTGCATATTTATATGGCCGCATCGAGTGAAATTACGTCATACGCAAAACTGATAGTACTAAAATTACTAGTACTGTAAGTGCGCAAATATAAGTACTATGTAAGTAGTACTTATTCTTCTTTTTTTCGATTCGATCGACATACATGTTTAGTTTGATATTCACAGATTTCACCGCGTATTTCGCAATCACCCCGTGACCACAAATTGTGCAAAATGGTAGACATTTCACACATCCCCATCTAGCCCCAAAGTAAGCTAAGCTAATAGCTTATCTCATGGAAACCAGACAACATTTAAGAGCAGTAGAACTCTCGCCAAGTTCGTCCGGGCAAGTATTGCCACCATGCCCATTTCTGCCGCCAAGCAGTAACGCTTTCGCGTTACTGTGTTCCGATTTGAAAGGTGTAGTTGCCGGTGAAATTACAGGCACACGAGACATTCCAACTACACTCAGAGATACGGGCGCATACGTTGCGACTTGGGTCTTGCCGTACCTAGTAGGGGAGGACCCAAGCCGCATCGCTTATTATGGGCTGAGGTTACCACTTAACACCAGGTGGGCCGTCAGCTCGTTCTGTAATTGTATTATATAAAAAAAAACCTATATAATATTTTTTTTAGTAGACTTTACCTTTTGTTATTTTTTATTATTCATTGAATTTCGGGAATGCATACCTACATTGGAAACGCGTACCTACTTATTCAGTCGGATATAAAGAGATTAATTAAATAAATACCAAACGCTTAGGCACTTTGAATGACATCTGTAAGCTCATTATGTAATTTAAGAAATAAATAAATAAGTAATTCAGTGCCATAAATTCCAATCCAACCATATAATGTGTACTTTGCATATGTTCTATAGGTTGGAACAGATAACCAGCCATCTCCCCAAGTTCAGCCGGACGCGACTACGTAAACCGTACCGTTGCCCAACAACATAAAGAGTACGGGTCCGGGATTAGCGTACAGTAACCTGGTCCGTCGACGTCGTCCGGAACAACAAACTACTGGTTCTGCGCGCCCGAAAATGTTCCCGAAAACATGAGAATCAGCCATATTGTACTGGTAACAATTTGTTTTTATTCCCTGTGACTACGTAGGTAGTGTAATAAGTATTATTTTTACTTTCTATTTCAACATAAAGGTAACTAACCATTAAGTTGAAATTGAATGAAAAATCTTAATAATATATAAAATTCTCGTGTCACAGTGTTTGTAACAAAACTGATTTTTATGTTTTTTTTTTTGTATTTTGGTAGATCTGAGAATAGGACGTAAACTATTTTATACCCCTAATTGATAAGGGTGGTCCACCCCATATTTTTTTTATTTTTTGTCAAAATTTCATTGTCATTCTTTATGATTCAGCATTAAAAAATATATATAATTGCATTTGAGGATTTCATGGAGGAACTTGCAAATGAGGCGAATATAATCCTCGTATTCGTTAAACATAAACTAAGCTTGATCCAGTTCCTGTTATTCTTAGTAGATGCAACGATAGGAACGGAGTATTTTGTCATTTTCTCAGTACTATATAATGAAAGAAATCGAAGCAGCTGTCAAAGCTTATGAAATATTAAAAAGTTAGAAGCGTATATTGTTAGGCGAAACGTTACTGTAATTTTTCGCTTTATTTTTATTCAATTCATAACTTTTTATTACTCCAGCTTTTGCACAAGTACCAATCAAGTTTTTTTCTATTTGTACGCGTTAGTTGTACAGTAGGCAGGAAAGGTATATATTGTTTAATGATATTTTCTTATATGCGAAAACTAAATTATTTAAAACTTCTAAAATCAGGAAAGTTATCAAATAATCGTATCGCAGCTGGCCTTGAATCAGCATCAAATTTTGGAAAATATATACCAGCCCTATGCCTAATTATTAAATAAATAATAAATAAATATTGGTGATCATTTCACACAGCGCCATCTAGCCCCTAACATAGCTTGTACTATGGAAACCAGATGATTAATTGAATATTGAATATATATACTTTTTTATACATACATACATAAAAATACATATTAACACTCAGACATAGAACAAAAATCAAAGCTCTTCAAATAAATGTTTGTCCTGGTGGGAATCGAACTTACGACCTACAGCTCAAAAGGCAAAGTTACTAACCAACTGAGCTGCGATTTCAGTCAAAACATTATTAAAAACTCACTTCGACCTTTCCAGACTGGGAACGAGAGGAAGAAATCAGAAGACGAGGCCTACACTGGCGCACAGAACTAAAGCGACCGCATTCGCTCGTAAACCGCCTACAATGTATATTTCATATGACTGTAATCTACCTTCTAAGTAGATCTATTTGAAATTACAAAACTATAAATAAATAAGATTTACTAATATTTTTTTTATGAGTTACATCTACTTCCAACTACGAGTATCAGCGTTTTGGATTTGGAGTTTGGATATTGGACCATTTTTGCCTACTAAAGTAACAGTAGTACCCACTACTGCTTTTATTCGTATTCTATCCACCAATTTAGTATTAATTTTTTCGATATCTTTAAAATGAACTTAAAATGATAAAATAATTCTATTGATTCATATTAAATAATACAATAAAGCGAGATATGGCAGAGAAATTCCGAACTATCAAGGTTCTGAATACATGTAGATTCCATTTTGAAGGGAAAAGTTTTCCAGTGTCGACGTCATCAATAAGGGTAAAAAGATACAGCGGTTCTTAGCGTGTAACATCATGTCTAAAAGGGTTTATTCACACTACGTTGAGGGTGGTAACGCGATCATTGTTTTGCTGGTATATATTCAGCAACACAGCTTGGTACAAACCGATGGGGTTATAGGTAAGGTTTGAGTATATTTATAATCTTCATAATACTCATTGCTGTTAGTAATATAGAATCTTGTTGTCTTAAGTAATTAGGTATAACAATGAAATAAGGTCAAAACACATGGGTTAGTGGCATCACAATGCGTTGTAACATATCGAACTGTAGACACGGCAAACAACTTGCGTGTGTGTTTTGCCCTTAATCATAAAAATGCGAACAGGTGACAAAAATATATTTAAAAGACATCATATTCCTTTTGACGTGTTTAGATGTAGTATTGCAACAGCGATTTTGCGAATTTATAAAACTATGTTTTGAATGTGTTAAGAAATGAAGACGCGAATATAATGATGCAGCAACACATTTATAAATAGGTGAATTAAAATGTTTTTTTTTTTTTATAGTTTTAACGGTATTTTACAGATTTATTATTATTTTGTACTTGTTTTCCGAATTTTAAACATATGATTGTTGTCATTGTATATACATAGTGCTTGTTATTCCTTTGAAGTTTGGAGGTGATTTTAAATAAGGAGTCATTAATAATCAATGGTACAATAATAGTAATCAATAATGAGTAAAATTTCAAAAATATATCTCGTTCTTGGTCTCACTAGCTTCAAGTTAAAAAACATAAGTGTCATTATTTCTTGAAGCTATATTTATTGAAAACGATATAAGATAATAAAAAGCATGTTTGTGATTTAATGTGTAATTTAATGAAATGGTGCGGTTCTGTTCAAGGTGTATAAGAATATATAGGTAATAAGAAGATATAAGAATAAGATGATGGCCAAAGCATATATATATAGTACGCTGCCCAAAAACTAATGGCTAAGCAACGAACATCAAATTAGCTTAGGATTCATTTAATTCAATGCCAATTAGTTAATTTCCTATTATTGTGCTGCTAAAAGGAATATACACAATACTTGAAAAAAACTATTAGCAATATGTACCTAACTAATACCTAAGTCAAAAAACGTCTCGCATTTGGCTAAGCTCCAGCTTAGCCGGAACAAACAATATAGACAGAAAAAGAAATGATTTGTGTTAAGCTTTGTAGAAGCTCAATAAAGCTTACCTTTTATATGCATATTTTCTTTTGCATTTAGTTATAATTTTGACATTGCAAAGCGACACTTCAATTTTATATATTTGTATTGTACGTTATTAACTAATAATTAGAATTGAATTGAATAAGGAGAGAAGATAGATGAAAGAAATATTATTAAAATTATAGAGACATGAGGTTCTACTAAACCACGTGTTACCTCTTCAAGAATGACCTTTTTGGTTGTTGTAAAATTGATTAAATATCTAATATTTAATATACTGAATATAAATTTTTTTTGAAAATATCTAAGTCAATCCTTTGACATGTTTTGATAATGTGTGTAATTTTGGAAGCTTTATACGCCAAGCAGGACATATGATTGCTGAGTACTGAGCTGCGTATTAGATGATAGTAATTAGATGATATTATATGCTTTTGTGCCCACAAAGGACAATAAAAATCCTGCCTGGCAATTTTCAGCTAAATAAATTGGTGTCAATAATAATATTGTTTCATTTAAATACCTATTATAAAAAAATAACACCTACAAACTAATATAAATAAAATAAATAAATAAATATTGATGGACATTTCACACAACGCCATCTAGCCCCAAACTAAGCATAGCTTGTACTATGCAAACCAGATGACTGGTAGAATACATATATACTTCTTTTTTGTAAATACATACATGTAAATTACATATTAACACCCAGACAAAGAAAAAAAAACAGAACAAACATCAATGCGCTTCACATAAATGTTTGTCCTGGTGGGAATCGAACCCACGACCTACAGCTCAGAAGGCAGAGTTACTAACCAACTGAGCTGCGAGGTCAGTCAAAAAATATTGATCTCAATAATGCCCGGTCTCATGGAAGTTTCAAAAAATATAATATAATCTGGCAGTAAATAATTTGAAGTCAGGCCCACATTGAACAAGTAATGCGCTAGATATTTTATGATGTGATCGGGCCTATCTCACGCGATAATGCCTGCGTGCAAGTGAGTACTGACTGTGCAGTCCTCTCCTGGCCAACATTCTTCAAAGTGTCCAGCATCATGATGGCGTGTTTCCGGTCTTCGATAAGGGCGTCCCGCTTGGAGCTATTCCGTGTTAGCTGCATTAGCAGCCGCTCCGTCTGATAACGTTGCTCTTTAAGTCTGGAAGAGCACTGAATTAATGAGTCATTATACTATATAAAAATTATAGATAAGGCATTTTTCAATGAACGATCAGTCTTCATTTTCTCATCTTAATGAATTCATATGAAAATTGGCTTGAATCGATTCTTTCTATGAGGTAGGAAATAGGATACTTTTTAACCTGACATTCAGTACGGTTTCCTTGGAACAGGGTATGAAAATTTTTATGGGGAATCGATCATTTCTCAAATCATTTTGATAAATTTTGGTATAGAGACAAATGGAACCTTGGAGAAGTATTCATATAGCTGGATTGTACTAAAATTTGTTGCATCCATCCCAAACTTGAATTTTTTTAATAATAAAGACGTTATGGCTGACTTTTTTTATTTACTTATTATGTATGACTGACCCCACAACTCAGTTGGTAGTGACTCTGCCTTCTGCGCTATAATAGGTCGTGGGTTCGATTCCCACCCGGGATAAATATTTGAATGACGAATATAAATGTTTGTTTTGTATCTGGGTGTATTGAATTTAAGAAAAAAAACATGCGAATATTATGTCAGTTGTCTGTTCCCATGATACAAGCTGTGCTTACCTTACTTTGGGGCCAGATGACGCTTGTAAAAATCAAAGTGTCCGTTTGTAATGTCAAAATAAAACAGCTTTCTACTAATTTAAAACTTTCTGTGTGTCTGTTTGTTCCGGCTAATCTCCTAAACGGTTAAACCGATTTTGCGGAACTTTCACTGGCAAATAGCTGAAGTTCTAAGGAGTAAATTAGACTTTACTTTTCCGGGGGATTATAACAGGGGTGCGTGATATAACCGAATTCCACGCGGACAAAGTCGCGGGGGACAGCTAGTAATAAAAAATAAAAACAGGTGAACCATTTCAGCTCCATCTAGTCCCAAACTTAGCATAGATTGTACTAAGGGAACTATATAACTGATAGAATACAGAAATATTTTTTTAATTCATGTATATCAATGCATATTAACACCCAGACCCAGAACAAAAATCTAGGTTCGTCACACAAATGTTGGTCTTGGGTGGTAATTGAACCCACAACTTACAGCTCAAAATGCAGAGCTGCCACCAAGTGAGCTGTAAGGCCAGTTAAAAAAGTGATTAGTTAGGAGAAGGAACAAATATTGCATTGTATATATTTAAAATAACGAGAGAGTTCTAAATAGAGGTAAGTGTTTAAAATCTGATAGAGGCATGCAAAATTTCGATGTTAGGCACTCAGACTTGGTCAAACCCCCACAATAACATCTCTCCAGTACTTGACTTGTCAAAGAACATCTGTAGCGGTATGTTTTTAAAGTATATAGTATATAGGGAGGAGTTGTACGGAGACTCCATACTAAGTAAAACCAAATTACTGTTTGTAATATATTACTTTTTAGAATTATTATTCATCTGTTAAAATATTATATCAATGTATTAGGTATATAAATCGTATAGTTTTGTTAACATCTAAGAACAGTAGAGCTCACGCCAAGTTCGTCCGGGGAAGTACTGCCACCATGCCCATTTCTGCTGCCAAGCAGTAATGCATCCGCGTTACTGTGTTCCGGATTGAAAAGTGTGGTTGCTGGTGAAATTACAGGCACATGAGATATTCCACGTCACAGAGTTACGGGCGCATACGAAGCGACGTGGGTCTTGTCATACCTAGTAGGGCCAAGTCGCATCGGTTGTTAAGGGCACAGGTTACCACTTAACACCAGGATGGCCGTCGGCTCGTTCCGTAACTGTATCACATAAAAAAACCAAGTTACCTCAGGAGTATCTTGTCGAATGAAGAGACTAGGGTAGCTTTCTGCAGGCGCTTGCAGATACTCATCACCTCCTCCAACTCCCAGTGTACGGAATGCTGGCTGCCAGCATCTTCGTCCTCATAAAGATCATCAAGGTTCGTAGCTTCCTGCGACAAGGTTAATGTAGACTAGTTGTGACACGTGACCCAGCTTATGCTACTTTACTGTACACACACGTCTCATGTCTGAAGGGGATAAATGTGTTGGTTAGAGCACTTACTTTGTACAATTTAATGACATGATTTCTTGGTACACTTCGTCGAAATATAAAGAGCCAAAAAAGTCTACAACCATTAAAGTTTATAAATTCATAAGTATTCATTAAGTCATATTCATAAGTATATAAAGCTAAGCATAGCTTATGGGAACCAAATAAGTGATATAGTATTAGATATAATGCTTAATACGTTTTTAGAAAATACATACGTATCAACACCCAGACACAACAAACACCTATGTTCGTCACACAAATCATGGTCCGGGGTGGGAATCGAACCCAGGAATTACAGCGCAAAAGGGTTAATACTAAAAAAAATGTGAGGCCAGTCAAGTTTATTATTAAAAGGGTACATACAATGTTGAAAGGCTGACACCGGCTGATTGTAAATTTTTGCTTTAAATTACCACATAATTCTAAACAACTTTAAGAAAGTCTATAGTGTGGATGATTCCGATTCGACTAACATCGACTATCAACCATAGAGGAAATATTCTATTTTCAGCTAGTGATCAAACCTTGAGACAACGATAAAAAAATTAAGCAAAATAGAATATAAACTGATATCAAGAACCTAAAAATGTTGAGTCAAATATAATGAAATCATAATCTAACACAACACCTTCCATTATTGACAATATATAGAAATTTCGATAGTTTTGATCAGTTGTACATTATTTAAATACTATTTTATTTGAAATTTAATTATTACACCTAGCCTAGTGTTGAGTTTTGATAAGATTAGCCTAAGAAATATGGTTACCAACACGTATTCGTAAAATGTTTTCTAAAATGTCTCCCGATAGTAACACAGTGTTGAAAGTTTTCGATACGCGGAATTCAAAAAGAAATTAGATACATCGTTCTTTAATGAAAAATAAAAGTGCTTCGCAATTTCATTACGACGAGATTTTCCTCTAATTAACTAAGTCCTTAATGCTGTTCGAAGATATCATACAGATGCCGCGTGGTTTGCCAGCAATAATGTGAAAGCGATTTTTCCGGCAAACATTCTGAAGTATTTCTCTTGCAGTCGCAAAGAGTAGGCCTAAAACTAAATAATAATATACAATAATATTTTATGCACAAGGCACGAAATGAAGTATCCACGCAAAAAAATCTTTGCCAAAGGTTGCCAGGAGTGTAGAACTATGGTCTGAAAAGCTCACTTGACAACGTTTAGGTAATAGACCAAGTGATTAATTGGATAATATAACAAATACGTATCAAATACAAAACATGTCTGTCGCCCTCGCACAACGGTCTTTGTATGATGGTGGTTTATAGAAGATATTTGATCTCATTATATCAACACAGACAATTACCTGTCTTTATGTCTACCTCGCTTATACAAGTAAACAGAGATAACTTTAATGTTGAGTCTCCTTGGTACCTGACCTAAATGACCTATTCAATAGATAAGAAGCCTATTTATTGAGAAAAATATATCAATCTCATAACCGCCGTCAATGTCATAACGTAGTAATTGGGTAATGTTGATCTTGGGATACCAATACCTGCCACGAACGGATCGATTTCAATATAAATGTTTGCTAACTCTGTACTGCAACCCGATTATGCACGCAATGAATGTTCATCAATGTTCTGTTCAACCAAACAGAGCATACAAGCAACTAATATAGCTTGAAACGGAAGGAAATACATAAGCTGTAGCTGTTGGTACCTTAAATAAATGAGCTTGCTTCGAAGTAAAACAATGGCATATTCCGAACTACTGGGTATATCTATTTTCTTCTATGTCTCTATGCCTTCTATTTCTCTATATCTTCCCCATGGAGGGTCGGATAGGGTTTGAACAGGCGTCAAACTTAGCGATAAGTACGCGTGACCTTATGTTTTGAATACTACTGACGTTTCCAAGCCATTTCTTTATGGATATAAAGTTTATGAATTTGACTTTGACTTCATACAGTACTCATATTACCAGGAAGCAGGTGTATTTTGAGCCAGAGTTCATGTAACATTCGAAGCGACATGCCAGTAACATATTATAATTGTAGAATAAATACAATCAGAACTACAAAACTGTTTCTAACAGAAGAAGTAAGAAGAAGCTTTATGACGATTTTATTGTGTTTTTCTGTATAAGTCTTCACAATTAAACCCAGAGCCCGATAATGTTGAGTGAATCATAATATTGCAAATACATAGATTTATATAAATAAAATATATTAGAACACATATAGTGACAGGCCTCACAGCTCACGCGGTAATAATTATGCCTTCTGCGCTGTAGGTCGTGGTTCGATTCCCACCCAGGACAAACATTATGTGTGACGAAAATAGATGTTTGTTCTGTGTCTGTTAATATTGTATGTACGTATTAACAAAAAAAATGTATTCCATCAATTGTCTGGTTCCCATAGTACAAGCTATGCGTAGTTTGGGGCTAGATGGCGCTGTGGGAATTGTCCACCAATATTATTATTATATTCATGTAAACAGAACATTATTTATCGTGTGCAGTCACCGTATGTAATTGCGTGGGGAGTGTCCTTTATTAACAGAGGACGTCGGTGCATTATTGATGCGAGTTCAAACATTTAGTTTTGCGCAATAGTGACCACCTTAAGGGATTTACACAGCTACGTAAATTCTGCAAATATAGGAAAACAATACGTATATTTACAGTTGCCCAATCTGAGTTATTAATATATAATATAATTATTCGTTATATATTATATATATTAATATATTATTCTGTTAGCAAAACGGTAACAACTGCGTTAGTTAAAATTCAAACTGTGTCACAGTGGTCAACTTATTCCTCCCATATACAATACTGGAACGTACAGACTAAAGCATCGGTATTATAGGAACTCAGCATTAACCTGCTGTCATCTGGTGCGTTGGAATAGTTTATTTTTATATATACTAACTATTAGTACTGTGAATATCATAGACGCAAAATATGTTCACCATTATTCTGGTAGCAAAAACCCCAAATCAATACATTCGATAGAAATATTATATAACGGAGAAACTCACCTCTTTTCTTATGAGATCTGGGAATGAGTCTGTCAAGTATGCCACCTCTCGTCTCGCGAGTTTCAGCGTTCGTTCCCTCTCTTTCATATTAGCTTTAATCTCTTTCTCCAGCTTGCTGAACTCGAATTTTCTGTCGTCGAGGTACTCCATGGCTAGCTGACCCATCTCCGTTGCCCCCATGAGGCACTTTCCCTGAGCGCGGCAATCGAGCTTTAAAGCTTCCAGCACCACAGTGAAATAAGACGAATCCTGTTAGATAATGAACAACATTAAAATTATTGTATCAATACACTTATACTCCCCGTGTGCCAACACTCGTTTATGGTAGTGAAAGCTGAGTATGGCAGAAGAAGGCTCCGAATGAGAGCTTTGTGAAGTACACGCGGGTTAACATTGAAAGATAAAGTGAGGAACACTGTGATAAGAGAGTGTGTGGAGTGAAATAAGACGTAATGATGAGGATTGAAAAGGTTATGCTATGAATAACATTTGTGTGAATATGTATATATGTTTAGAGAGAAAAAATTATAAAAGTATTAATTACATCTATTGTTTGATTTCCATGATACAAGCTATGCTTAGCCTACTTTGAGGCTAGGGACTATCCTTACTACATATTATTATTATTGTTATATTGCGAAATTAAGCTTGTTTGTTACGCTTTCACGCCTCAACTTGAATCGATTATGGTGAGTTTTGATATAGAGATAGATGGTTAGATAGATGATAGATGGTTATAGGCTACTTTTCTCGCTAAAAACTTATAGAGAGTGGGGTGAGGGGAGAGGTAAACTTTGATTGAAACTTTTCCGTCTTAGTTTGTCGTCCGATTTGCTATGAGCTCTGCAAAAAAATGTTTTTGATGACAATTGATTAAGATTTGCAAATTTATCTTTTCGAATATAATATTTATTGCTCAAACGGTGACAAAAAGGTGAAAAGGGGGTAGCAAAGTTGACGTGAAAAAATCGTATTCTAAGAATCGGTTGTCAAAATCAACATTAAAGCGAACGGAGCCGCGGGTATAGCTAGTAAAAAAAACTACATATGATTGGATTGGTTCACAAATAATTACAATTTTCGGTGTGGTTTAAGTAAACAAGAATGTGATATAGACTAAAATTTGCTTGAGGTGAGGATTCCTCTTTCGTAGCTCTATGTGCTTCTGGTATAATGAATTCAAACCTGAACGTATTCCTCTCAAAGTCAATTACGTAACGCCCGGCCGGCGACAGCGGTACGGCAAATTACATCGGATGCAAGGCAATTTATTCATTCGACTACAAAAAATATGTAACGAGTCTTCCAATTGGTACATGACTGGACATTAGCATTAGTTATGTGCAAAACGTGTAAATCCGAAGCCTAGTTCTGAAATTATCGCGCGTAGTGTTACAAAAAGACTTGAATCAAGGCAGTCGTTAGCAGTATACTGTAATATAATAGAAGACAAAACCTGGGTTATTATAAATCTGAAAGAGCCAATCGGTGAAGTGGGTCTTTCCTTTGGAGGATTTGCCTACGTCAAGCCTAAGTAGCGTAAGTCAGGAGAGGTGAAAGCATAGGTAAAATGATGATTGCTTTTCTGCAAGACGGTATATAGACAGTTTCACTTGAAAATCAAAGAGCAGAAATGAGTGTTCCAAAAAAAAGTTCATGTAAAACATCCACGCAGCAAAGTATTCCTTCACCATGACAATGCAACCTCCCATCCTGCTAAGATTACAACTACGTATTTGAAGATAGAAATAACACAATCATCTCTCGTGACATTTACCAGAGCTGAAAAGCTGAAAGCTGAAAAATCAAATAATAACTTCTAAGAGGTACAGCAGTTATTTTTGTAGTAGTAGAACTTAAGCCATGTTCGTCCGAGGAATTACTGCCATTTCTGCCACCAAGCAGAGATGCATTCAGGTTACTGTGTTCCTGTTTAAAAGATGTGGTTGCCGTTGAAGTAAGATTAGTGGCACATCAGACATTCGACCTTTACGTCTCAAAGTTACGGGCGCATACGATGCGACTTGGGTCTTGTCTCACCTAAGAAGGAGAGGACCCAATTCGTATTGCTGGTTTGGGCAGAGTTTACCACTTAACACTAAGTGGGCCATCTGCTCGCTCCGTACATTATTTAATTAAAAAACGGTTAAGGACTATACAAGCGGCGGTGATAGAGTTCCGAGAGGCGATATAGGGGATGTATAAAAGCGACTGGGCCAACTGCTTTTCTCAATGGTTTCAAAGGATGAATATGTGTTTATCTGAAGCCAGAAACTCAGAATGGCCAGCCAATTTCTCTTTAATATTCCACGAGCGATCGAACCAGTTCTGAAGTTTTCCAATTAGCATTTCCGATGTGATTTGAACATCATCTTAACTAATAAAATAGTTACAATTCAATGAATCATCGACTAAGTTATAATAAATCAGAGTTTATCTCAATCATGTCTGCTAGCTTTACTTGCAACTTCAATTAAAATTAATAAATGCCATGTCAGACGATCTGATAAAGGTAGGTTCGTTTACTGTTATTAAAATATGTGTAAATGGTATCTTATTAATTTATGACTTAGTTGAAATATTGAATAGTAATGGTTTATATTATTTATATATTTCTTTGCCATACAATAGGATCCAAAAAATTTACGAAAGAAAATGTATTAACATATATTTATTCAAAAATCGTTATACAAAATATCGTCTCTACTAATAAGGAACTTTATATCGTATATTCTGCGAAAATTCTGTCGCTGCAGGCGTGTATCACAGTTTTCCACTATGATTTTAACATTCGTTTTTCGTATTCGATTATCCATGGACATGTGCATTTTTAGGTACAAATTTTAGTTAATATTCGTACCTTATCATTTGGTGTATTGTTCAGTGCACTAGTTATGACAATATTCTTAACTAATGATATGAATTAAATCATGACGCTAGGCTACGCTTTCCATAGTGATTACATATTTAACTGGCCTCACAGCTCAGTTGGTAACCTAACCTTCTGCGCTATAGGTCGTGGGTTGTATTTCCACCTAGGACAAACATTTGTGTGTCGAACATAGATGTTTGTTCTGTGTCTGGGTATATTTATTATATTTATTACATGTCTGTATTTACAACAAAATATATATATGAGGGTTATATCAATTGTCTGGTTCCCATGACACAAGCTATGCTTAGCTTACTTTGGGGCTAGATGGCACTGTGTGAAATGCCCATCAATATTTATTGCTATTATAATTTGGTTCCCTTTTGGTCCAAATCACGAGTTACGTCATTTGGTTTCAATAATATATTTCAATGATGGACTAAAAATCCCGAATTACCTTCTTTAATATGTCGAGAATCTTCTTATACATTACTTTGATGGCCAAAGCAGCATTTTTCTTGATATTAGCTCGTTGCACGTAGTTAGCCACAGCTTGCTCCTTCTTCTCCGCTGGCAACTTACCCCCAACTTCGTAAAGAAGACGGTCACGCAGTTCAGCAGCTTCTAGCTATAAATAACAAATTATTCTACTTAATATTCACCTAATGTGACATATTGCTTATCAAAGTCTCCCGCCGTGTTCTCCCAAGTATCTCGATTTCTAGCCCAATATAGCCAATCCCATTCGAAAGTATGTTTGTAAGTGTACCTACCCACTTCAATGTTGCAAGGGAAAAATCTTATTGGTGAATGTCTAAATTACGCCAGTAAGCAACTGCGATAATGCACGCTTAGTATCCCTTTACATCTTATTTATGTAACAACATTACCTACTTCTACACAACTGAACAACTGAACTAATAATTTTAAGCCAATTTCTGTACGAATAAATAACCAGGACAGATAGGTACTAACTAACTAAATGAAACCGACGGCAGCAGTAAATACCCCACCTAATTATTCAAATTTGCCAGTGATTCATAACTAAATCCCCTACCTAGTTAAGTTTCCGTGCAATACACTATTTTTGAGTGACTTAATTTAAAAATGTGCACTTGATTAGACTTTTTATAGAGCAAAAGATCAAATCACCTGAGTAAGACGAAATTTTTCCATTTTCTTTTTCTTCGTGTATCTTATTCTGTCGAGTTGTTTCCTCTTGTTAAAATTTTCTTGATGAATGCTCTCTAACACTCTCTGAAAAGTACAAAAATGTACAATGCCAGCTTGTTTTTATTATGAATGAATGTTTACGTAACCAGATGGTCCACTTGGTGTAAGGCACGTAAGAGATTCAACGTTAAAGTCAAAGTCAAAAACCGTATTTACATGGAATTCATAAGGCCGCTTTGATTCCACCTTTACGTCTGAAAGTTACGCGCGTAATACATTGCAACGCAATGCTCTCATACTTAAAAAAGGGGAGAAACTCAAGACGTATTAGTTTTGTTATGGGCAGAGGCTACCGCTCAACGGGAAGGCTTGCTCGTTCGTCGTCTTACTAGTTCCGTAAGATAGACACTTACAAAATTTTTCTAAAACAAATTTTATGGAAAACTTCTGCCTCAATATTTTTGATTTTTTCGTCTGATGCAAGGATGGCTGGGTCCTGTACACTTATTAGATCTGACTGGCCTGGGTTTCCTTGTAGGAATGTCTTGTCTCCGTAGAAACAAAGGGTAATGCCCCGCAGACTACGGGGAAATCAGGCCTAATAAGTGTGGGTTTGTATTGAAGTATTCGTTATTGCTTATTGTGAAAACTAATATTGGAAATAATAACATTGTTTTTGTTGTTAGAAAAATAACCTGAAATAATGACAGATTAGAAAAAATGCTTGCACAAGATGTCTTTTAATAATAATTATTATATTATATTTTTCAGGCAGAACTTGTGTAGTTCGGCCAAGATAGTGGTTGTTATAGAGTGTGGTTGCCACTGAAATTACAGGCACATGAGACGTTCCAACTTTCACGTCTCAAAGTTAGGGGCAAATCACAATGCGACGCTGTCTTCCCATACCTAAGTAGGGCAGGAAGCATCGACGTAATGCTTTATTTTGGACAGAGTTTATCGCTTATATCGCTTTTTATCGGTGATAAAACTTGCTCGTTCCACAACTGCTAATATAAATATAAATAAATAAATATTGGTGGACATATCACACAGCGCCAACTAGCCCCAAAGTAAGCTAAGCATAGCTTGTATCATGGGAACTTAGAAAACTGATATAATATATGTATACTTTTTTGTAAATACATTATTGACACCTAGACACAGAACAAACATCCATCTTCGTCATCCAAATCTTTGTCCTGGGTAGGAATCGAACCCACGACCTACAGCATGGAAGAAAGGATTACTACCAACTGAGCTGTGAGGCCTGTCGAACTATGTTTACTATGTCTATCACACAAAAAAAAACTGCATACTCACATCAGCCTGACTATTCATATAAGTGAGCTGCAGTCGCTTGTGCTCTTGAAAAGCGTTTCTCAGGAACTGTTTGTCGCCGTAGACGGCCACTCCGAGTTCTTCGCGTCGCGTCGTGATGTCCTTACGAAGCTGACGGATGTCGCGGGAGTACCGCTTTTTCTGCTTCGACAGATCACCCTCATGGATCTTCCGGTCGCGTTCTGGTGGGAACTTCGGTAAGTATACATTGAGGGTGTAGGTAAGTAAGTGAAGACAGATCTAGAATATACATTGAGGGCGTAGGTAAGTAAGTGAAGATCAGATCTAGAATATACATTGAGGGCGTAGGTAAGTAAGTGAAGATCAGATCTAGAATATACATTGATGCTGTTGTCTCTTACGGTAGCTAGCCGAAAATATTAGAGTTCTTGTGATACATTTATGAATCACAATAATTAGGCCTAAGTATAATTATATTTATTGGACCATATCGTCTAAGTTTACATATTGAAGTGATGGTAGTTCGGTTAGTGGTGGCTCGGCTTAGGATCGCAGGTTCAAATTCTAAAATGAGCTTGAGCTGAAGGAAAAATTCGTGGCTGGTGGTTATCTACCACCAGAGGGCCACCCGAAAGTGGAATATTTGCTTTTTTTGCACAGTCAAGTGCAATAACAAGTGATTTTGTTGTGAAAGCAACCTTGTATGGAGTAAATAAACAAAGAGAAGTTATTTATCTATTTTGTTGTCACAGATCTAATGACATTAAAACAGTTTGATATTTTATATCCGTTATTGATATCGATATTTAATTAGATGTGTCTTAAAATTGCACCGTTTCCTTATTGATACCTACGTGGTAACATAATGGAAGTAGGTACAAAAAGTAAATTGAGATATGTTGCATTATTTTTGTATATTGTTTGGTTCAGTCATTATTCCTTTCGCCGTTTTGCTAATTTATTATACGCTCCTACCTACATAACTATGATCGGACCCGTCACTTCGAATTCAAATTTATTATACTCTTCGACTGCCAGGCTATCAATATACGTACGAATATTTGCATTACACGATATAAATTGTTTATCTATCAAGCTACCTAATCGTCGATGTCAATCGAATGGTTACTTTTCCAGTAAATAAGTATCATTATTGAAGATTATATTGTTATTTCGGCATAAACTGGAATAAATCGAAGGCTCCACGTGGAAAGGTGTGTTGACATCCGCAGCCTCAGACACGTGTAAGCCGCTATGGGCGTCAGGGTCGTCTCTACTTGGAGAGGGCTACCTGGCGCCTTACGCCCGATCACAGACTAAATACACAAGAACAGTCTATCATCCGGAGGCATAGGTATTTGGAAATAAATATCATATGAATTGAATATATTATGGGACCTATTTGTTAGCCTTCTATATTTTGGTATTTTATTTTAAATGTAGGTTTTGGTAGGTTTGGTTTTGTTCGTTAACTAGGCAACGGTGGCGTCCCACGGGTGTTAAGTTTAGAACTTGTCAGGTGCAAATTAGTTCTGCAGATATTAAGGTTAAGCGTCGCTGTCACTTTTTTGCATAATAACCAGTTTACTACTTAAGACTTTGTGGCTAGGTGGCCCCAAGGCAGATCCCAAGGACTTTTGCAAGTGCTGAGAGCATGTAACTAATGATATAAATTTTTCACAATAAATAGATAGAAAATATGTTTGTATAATTAGGTAACTAGGTCAGTTGTGAGGCGAAGTGGGCATAATCCAAAGCACTCCAGTATGAAGGTAGAAATGGTCTGCTTAGTAGTCTACTCCTTCAGAAACACGTAATTTGATTCACCGCTTATGAGACTTGACACACAAGCAACTCACTTGAGTATTAAAGATGATCTCAAAATAGAAAAATTTATATGACTGAATTAATATGATATTTTAATCCAGCATATTTCCTGATACATGACACTTATACGGGGCCCGACCCTCTACATATAGGAGCATCTTTGGTTTAGCAAGGCTCGATTGCATCGCGGATTCAGTTTTGGCTGTGACAAATTCAGCTATATTATTATGTCAACCCACATTAATGTAGTTCAGTTCGTTTGTTGTGTTTCCATAGGTGAGTTAGATATCATAAAAAATATCCAGTGGCCCTATTTCACGCGCCATAAGAGACGATTTTCTATCAAACCAGTATGATATATCCACTCAAACAAAATTTAAATACTTAAAGGATTTTAAGTTTTTGCATTTAACAAAATTGTTCTCAGTTGTCGGAAAATGAATTAAATATTACGTGTCACTTTCCAGATTGGGCACTCGAGTTGAACGAAAGCCAATCACTCTGCTAATTGAATATCCCACATCCCAACAGGAGTATTATGAAATGATGGAGTAGAAATAATAATAGTCTTTACCGTAGAGTTTTATCAGACCCCGATATTGATTTATCTTGTCTTTGATAACCCAATTCTCGTCCTGCATCCCATGAATTCGTACTTTGGCGGCAGACAGCATTTTCAACTCACTTCAATTTATGAAAATTACGATTAAACTTTTCTATGTAGTATACAAATGTAAATAATCAATTATAAGAAATAGTGTTTTTTGACAGCTTTAGCTTTTTTTAGCCATAGATTTTCGAATACAAGTCTGACATACACTGTGACGAACGGCGATACCAAGAAGGTTTGAATGAAACCAAAAATGTTTGAGCAGATATATAGATATATAGTTTGAGATGATCCTTATCTGAATATCAGAGTAGACTGGAACATTTTGTACCGACTAGTCTCAAGGATACGAGACGTATCATAGATCTTTGTTTGTTGCACACAATTGTTGACGATAAGCTTTGAAGTGATTTATTGAGCGAAATTTATTTTAAAGCGCCAACTCGTAGTAAGTTGCAGCATACATTTTTAGTATCAACGGCTAACAACAATGTTTCACACAACAATCCTATTCATCACATGAGCAATTATTATAATGAAACTATAAATGCCGATGTTGATATCGTTGGATTATCATTAGCTTCGTTTAAAAGCTTTGCTTAAAAATGTTTCAAAATAATTGACTTAACTTCTTTCCAAATTCATATTGTTATTTTTATGTGTATAATCAATTTTACTTTTCATTAATAAGTATAATTTAGAAAACCGATTTTGTTACGTGTACTATGTATATATATATACCTAAGTGGACACCAAATTTATGTTATGTATACATAGTTTTATTTTTATCTTTGTTTGTTATGGTTAAGGTTACTGTAAAAAAATATAAAAATTCAAATTAAAATAAATAAATAAGTAAAATCACGCATGTTTTCCCAAATAATCAGCATGACATTTTTGTGTTCTATGGCTTGTGTATTCAGTAATTTTATTTAGAATATATTTTTTGCCAGCTTTACCTATCATTTATTAGCACTGTCTTTTCTTCGTTGTTTGACACAGTATTTACTCTTTTTTTACTGTAAGTTTTTATTTTTTATTTTTTATTTTAATTTATGAGTGGCACACATCGCAACTACAGTCTATGTCGTCAATATTTAAATAATGTTGTCTGATAAAGATGTCGCATTGTATGCGCCCGTAATTCTGACACATGAAGGTGTAATATCTCAAGTGCCTGTAACTTCAACGGAACCTTTCAAACCGTAACATAGTAATGGGAACCTATTACTTCTTGACGACAGAAATAGATACAGCAGTAGGTTCTTCCCCCAACTTGGCACAAGTTCAACTAAATGTGAAATATAAAAATCATTAATAATTGAAAATTATACGTTTATCATAAGTTACATTACAATAAAAATCATTTGCAACACTGTATCGAAATCATTTTCTACCATCAGGATCGCCAATAACCGAGCACAAGGCGCGATGTGTGCGATCCCCGCATTGAGTACCCTGCGGGCAATTAGCACACGTGGTCCCGGCTTCATAAATCGGGAACCCGTCTATATTACCAGCCGGGCCATAGTTACAGAACGTAAACGCTATTATATTGGGTTCCCTGCGTTTTTTTTCGCGATTCTCCGACTCCAAAATCCCACGATACAAAGCAGACTCCTTTTTGTGAAACTTTTCCGTCCTAGCAAAGTCCTCGAAACGTGTAAGTTTTGGAGTAGTCATAAACTTGGTGCGACGCAGTATATTCTCGCTGACAAGAGAAGGTCTTGTGGCGTTTTCCAACGCTTCATCCGAAGGCCTCCGCAACTGCCGCCTCTTCCGAAAGAGGACACACGAACGCTTCTTAGCCGTACAAAGGGATTGAGAGCAGCCGAGACGCCACGTAGACGCCCAGGCTGCAGCCGAGTACCAGTGAGCGTTACACCCCCCTGGTGCGCTGCAGTTGCTGCGCTTGAAAGACCACACGTGTTCCGGAGGCAGCACTCTCGAACCAGAAAACCAAGCGCCCACCGCATCGGCCAGGAGTTGTGCTTCTGTTACTCTCGGTAGAACGGGACGTACGTCCATATTTTGCAATACGTTGAATCGAATAGTGTTCCTGCATTCGTCGTGTCGTTTCTGACACTGGCTAGCCCACGTCTCGGCCATTTGCTCCAGTTCATCATCCCAGTACATTTTTCTCATGTTAGCGGCCGGTGGTTGTCCAGCTTCTAAGCCCATTGCTATGTTGTCCCTGTGCCTATTGTGCAGCAGTAATATTTGATACCTCATCCAAGTGGTCATGCCGGAAGCGTACAGCCTCGGGCTCTGTTTATTTAAAGCCACACACATTGTGTGCTGGTTTTTTAGAGAACAGTCAGGGTGAGAGCAATAATCCTGATCTGTAATAATTTCATTCGTACCATTATCACAAAACACAAGGCCTAAGAAAAAAAATATCAAAATCAGATAAAATATGCACATTTTTGTCAAAGAAATGACTTCTAAAGATACTTCAAAGAAAAAGTACAGTAATGTCATTTGTATTGCTGTTTTCTCTGACTAACAATGACATCTCTGTCATAGTTTTTCCAATAGGCTACTCCCACACATCAGCAACTTATGCTTGGGCAGCTTATGCGCAGGCAACAGTTTTGCGCAAACGAAACGTTGATGTGAAATTTGAAATCCTTGCCTGTTTGATTATTACGTTTCTAGTAAAAAAAATACCAAATGCGGGTGTTTGCGCAGATTATAGATGGACGAATGTTCAGTATTGTTGTATCTAAATTTGTCGCGATTAATTTAGATTAAGACATTAAAATAAAATTGGCTGAAGATATCAGATAATTTAAAATAATTAAAAATTAAGATTCTTCCAGCTTCATCAGCTGTTTGAACAATATTTTTTTTTTAATTTCTTTGAACAAGCAGTACCTAATGGGGATATGAAGACCAAAACTTATATTAGTAGAAAATCGGAAGAAGTTGAAGCAACAGCAAGTAGACTTTATCGTTATAAAATTTATAAGAAAAGTAGATGTTTTCCATCGCTCAACTACCGCACACTCCAAGATGAAGAACTACAACAACTTGTTAAACCATGTTGACAATAGACTTGCACAGTCTTCAGTCTGCGCAAACTTGTGCACAGCATAACTCGTGTTTGGAACTTATTAATTTGTCGTTCAAAAACGTTAATGTTCTATTTGTCAGGCCAGTCTTGGTAGTCTGTTCCCAAAAATAACTACATGTTTTCTATTGAATCTTAATATTTGTTTTGTGAAAGTATTACTCTGAATTTTAAGATCTATCTAAGTACTTTAGAATAGAAGGATTGAAGGCCTAATAAATTTCAAGAATGTCGTATAAAATAGTTCAAATGTGTCTGAGAGGTTTCACCCTAACCATGATGCTGCTTGGACTATACTTCAACTGGGAGTGCTACGACCTGACCACGACCCTCCGCTTCATAATGTCAGGAGTCTACGGAGGCTACGCTATCGTCACTCTGGGAATCCTCGTCGAAGCAGGCCTGTACTTGAACTCTGATAAGTTCATAGAAGCTTCGTTCCTCGTCTCGGGGATCTGTTTGAATTTAATGTGCTCCCTGCTGTCGTTTGTTGAGTTCTACGCAATGCAAATGCATCAGAATGAATCGGTCAATAAAGGTTTCGTGTCATTGCTGAGTGTGGTGGTGTATGCGATGGATCTGTTCCTTCTTTTTTTTGCATGATAAATCAACTTTAGTTTGCATATATCAATAATTTTATTCTATACTGCTTATACCAACTATACTCTGTTCACGTGGATATTCTTGAAGTGGTGTCTTAATTATAAGGGATCGTGAAGTTACAATATCAACTGATATAATAATAATAAAAATAAATAAATATTGATGGACATTTCATACAGCGCCATCTAGCGCCAAAGTAAACTAAGCATAGCTTGCAAGGGAACCAGTAACTTAATTTTTTTTTAATAGTACACGTTATAATATGTATTTAACATCCAGACACAGAACAAACATTTATGTTCGTTCAATTGATTTTGTTTTCAAACCGATTTCGTCAATTGAACCCACGACCTACAGCGCAGAACTACTACCAACTGAGCTGTAAGGCCAGTCGAGTCTCTGTTGTAGTAATAAATATTTGACATAATAAATAACATAGATGACGAACATAGATGTTTGTTCTGTGTCTGGTTGTTAATATGTATGTATTTACAAAAAAAAAGTATATAAGTATTATATCAGTTGTCTGGTTCCCATGATACAAGCTATGCTTAGCTACTTTATGGCTAGATGGCGCTATGTGACAATGCCCACCAATATTTATTATTATTATATTAGCAGGAATTATTAAGGACATAGTTAATAGAGCGAGAAGGAATGCTTTGCCCTGTCTACCTTATCTTTTTATAAATATGTAATCCATGCACTCGTGACAATCATTGACAAAAATATTGGTAATACTGTCACTGTCATATAATTGTAACTGTCACAATATGTAAGTAGAAGTAGGAGGTGCCAGTTGTCCGTCGTCCTGTCTAAACAGAACGCTCCCGTAAAGTCACCAAACAGAAGACGAAATCAAAATAAATCTCATACTCACAACAAAAAATGAGTTTACACAAAGCAAGGTACCTATGTTGATTATTTATTTCTTTTACCCAAGGTATATTAGTGATTTTTATGTTACTAGGCATCTTGGACGATCTGTGCTTGCTTTACGATCATCAGTTTAACAATTTATTTGGGTTATTAGTTGTTTTAGTAATTAGAAATTTGTGACTACTTCGTTAATTGACACAAAATATATTACATCAAAGTTTGAGTTTAAAGTTGTAAAACACTGTGATCAATGTAAATAATTTGTATTTTTTACGCCTTAATTATGTTTATAGTCTTGCAAGTTTGTTAACAATTAATATTTTACGTGTCCTTATAATAGGTATTAAAATGTAAAAAAAAATACGAATATTATACTAACTATACATACAAGTATGAACATACTTTGTTATGGAGGTGTTTAAACCCTTTTTTTATGTATTTAAGTTATGGAAGGAGCCGATGGCCCACCTGGTGTTTAATGGTAACCTCTGCCCATAACAACCGATGGGACTTGGGTCCTCCCCAAATAGGTACAACAAGACCCAAGTCGCATCAAATGCACTGGTAACTCTGACTCTCACAGTCTGATTACAATATAATTGTGTTTTAATGTAAAGTCTTTACATATTTCAGAATAAAAGCCTTTGAAGATGTTTTGGAGCAAGATGTCATTGACATTTCAAAACTACAGAAGCTAGCATTTAATGGTAAGTACTGAATCATAATACATTACCATGTAAGAGCTGTTATTTACCAATACCAAGTAACCAGTCAGGGAAGGTTTAATATGATGGATAAAGCATGAAATACTCTGATTCAAGACATCCATACTTAGTAATGGAGCCTCCCAATCACAAATTAGAATATGAAGCACACAATATAGAAACTCAACACATCACCATGCCACTGAAGAGTGATGTAGGCATCAAAAACATGCAGTTATAAATATTATTATAAGTAACATATATGTATAGATAATTAAGTGTGGTGGTATTAAAATAGTCTACTAAAAAGTCTGTCTTACCTAAGTTACTCACTGATTATAAATTAAGGAAAAAGGATGCTTACGCATGAGTACATGTTAGAACACTAGCTTGCTATTTAGATAATAAAGTCGAGGACACAGTAAATCCAAATTGAATGGAAAAGAAGAAAAATATATTTATTTGTGACAGGCAACAGGAAAATAAAACAAATATAAAAGTGTAATAAATAATTAGTAGGATTATTATTTGTGTGTCTCAGAGACTTAGGATAGCCACAAAATGGCGCCCAACTTAGCATTTGCTAGGACACATAACACACCCCAGGGCTGGTCTTCCGTTGGAGCCAGGAATATCTGTAAAGCATGGATGACTGCCGTACCATAAAATAATTGTACATATTAAATTTAGAAAAAAAGTTATGAAATAAACTAACTACAAAGATGAGATATACAGTATTATTCTTACTAAATCTATACCAATAAACCACAGTTTATACATATTTAATATTAAAAAGTGCCTGTTTGTATTGTAACAGCTTTGCTCATTTAATCAATTTTGTCCTCTGTATTCATTAATCTGCAAATACCTGTTTGAGTAAATAGATTCAGGTTATATAACGATAAAAACTACAAATTACCTAAGCATGCTAATAATATTAAGGTTAATGATAAAATTATTAGAATTCACACTTAAACGCACAAAATAAGTACATGAATAAAATCGATATAATATACATTCCATGAGAAAAAGTACCGTTTATTAGACTGTAACGGTTGTAGTAACATTATAGCTATGACCTGCTTATAGTTAAGCTGACACTTGTTGCCACATTTTGGTTGTGGTTTTAATATGTAACATGAATGCTGCCAAATGGGTGATCTTTTATGTTAGTGAGTAAAGCAATGAAACTTATTACAGCTCATTAATAGTTTGATTTTGAATTATGTCAATTAAATCAAAGAAAAAAGAATACAACATAAGAGAGTAGCTGCACTAAGCCCGCGCATCATATATACATTTGTGTAATTTATGAAAACTCTTGTACATATACCTGTGGTTCATCTGGTCAATAATGTGGTATATAATATGTATACAATAATGTGTTGCACTACTAGAAAAGTTGTCAATTTTTCAGGCATACCTGACGAGAATGGGCTCCGCTCACTCGTGTGGAAGATCCTGTTGCATTACCTGCCGAAAGAAAGAAATGCACACGAAGCGACCCTCATGAAGAAACGCCAGCTTTATAAACAGTTCATAGGTATGTGTATAACTGTATTTGATTTCTGTCTTTTGTCTCCCTGGAAGTGGGAGTCGGATATGGGGATTGAGTACATCAATGCCAGTGGGGCATCTCAGGGGCATCTACCCCTATGGTTAGTAACCAGTTAGGGCATCAGTCAGGGGCATCTACCACGGGGGTAGATGCCCCTTGATTATTGAATTTAATATAATAATAATAATTCTTTAATGGAAACACAGGTGTTATTTAATACGACAGTACTTTGCGACAGTTGCTGTGGATCCAATAGGCGGTCTTATTATAGTATACGATCTCTTCCAGAATACTATTTAAAGTTGATTTTACGGATCGTTATAATTTGGTTGATCGACGACAGTGATAAACTAATACAACATATCAATATCATTTAATGAAAAGATAACTATGTTCATATATAATATATATATAACTATAATAAAAAATATAGATAATTATATGTGTGTGTGTGTGTGTGTGTGTGTGTGTGTGTGTGTGTGTGTGTGTGTTTTACCCATCAAGGTTAAATTTATAATTGCATGTAGATACACAGAAATGGCAAGAACTGCGACACATTTTAAATGAATTATATTAATTTTAGAATTTCCCTTTTGTAAGTAGCTTTGCTGTACAAGAAAATATCGACAGATTGAAACAATTTGTTATAAGATGTATGCAATCTACTTATAACTGAGTTTTGTGCGTAATTTGTGTTACAGTATTTTGTACAGAGCTAATGTTTTTTACTGACTTAATAAGTAAAATGAATAATAATTGGTTAGACACAACTTATTAAAAGTATAATGATGTCATGTACACGAAGATAACGTCTGCCAATATTTATTTATTTCCCCAGATGAAATTGTGGTGTCTCCGGGTGGTCCCACCGACCATCCTCTCAACATCAGCCCGGACAGCTCTTGGAGCAACTACTTTAAGGATAACGAAGTTCTCCTTCAGATAGACAAGGATGTTCGTCGACTGTGCCCTGATATTTCATTCTTTCAATCTGCTACCGAATTTCCATGTGCAGAGGTATGTGAATACTTGTCTTTTTCTTAGCATATTGGTTAGACACAACGGAATTACAAGAAAATTAGAACAAATAATGCTTGTAACACTTTCTCCCTGGTTCCGTGGTTTTCTCTTTGGGAGCTCTAGAGATTTCATTTAGAATGAAGTATGATATTACAATTTCTCCTTGGACCACTAGAGATTACATTTAGAATGAAGAATGATTTTTACACTTTCTCCTTGGACCACTAGAGATTTGAATGGAAAATGTTTTCGTCCCTATATACACATATTATATGAAAATACAACCACCACCAGTTACCACTTGACACCAGTGGGCCATATGCTCGTTCCGTAACTATACAACATTAAAATCTCATTGAGGCGTTTTGTTAATATTTCCAGATTGTAAATAGCAACGGTATAAAACGACTGCATTCCAGAGTAGAACAGTCCGTGCTTAAATATTCGACACTGGAACGTCGTGGGCTTGGTGTGTCTACGGTAATGACTTTGTACATTGATATCTACATACATACTTATATGGAACTAACTGTAAATGTAGTGGGCGTTGATGTCTGCGACACAGTTTTGTAACTTCTGCAGATGTCATCGTTTCTCAGTTATATTGTGAGATATATTCGAGAGCGTGCGTCCTAGTGGTAGTGACCCCGAGTCTCAGTCCGGTGGTTGCCGGTTCAAATCCCGGCGCGTGCCTATGACTTTTGCGCTTCAAATATTTAAGTGTGCATTACCACGTTTTGAAAACGGTAAAGGAAAACGTCGTGAGGAAACTGACATGTCCTAGAACAAAAAATTCGGAGACATGTGCCAAGTGATGAATAGAGCCTCTTTGAGGCGCACTTGAAATCCTTTCACCACACTGGTTCGAGAGAACCAGTGACTCCAATAGAATAGAATAGTTATATTGTAATCCATTGTTTTGTTTGACAATTATGTCATTCAAGTACGAGAGAATGAGGAATCATTCTCGTTCATTGGCGATGAAGACTTTTCGTTTTGGTTCGCAATTTAAATATTACATAACATATCACATTGTCGTATTTCTCTTATGGATTATTTCGTATTGATTTGAAACAATTACAGCTGTGCAAAGAAATTCGTCGTTCGGACAGTTACGGTGACTACCAACCCCTAAACGAGGGCTCAGAAGCGCACTGGGAGGTTGTGGAACGAATGCTGTTCCTCTACGCGAAGCTCAATCCAGGCCAGGGCTACGTGCAGGGCATGAACGAGATCATCGGCCCCATATACCACACGTTTGCGAACGACGCCAACAAGGAGTTCCGACGTGAGTAGCAATACATTACTGAGTCGGTTCGCCGCTTAGAGGAAAAGGCAGTAGTTTTAAGAGTGGTGGAACTCACGCCATGTTCGTCCATCGAAGTACTGACACCATGCCCGATTC
Organism: Chesias legatella; assembly: GCA_947359385.1. Classification (NCBI taxonomy): domain Eukaryota; kingdom Metazoa; phylum Arthropoda; class Insecta; order Lepidoptera; family Geometridae; genus Chesias; species Chesias legatella. The sequence continues at coordinate 10,081,861 of OX375762.1, read as the reverse complement.
TGCCGCCAAGATGTAACGTATTCGCGTTACTGTGTTCCAGGCTTGGTTGCCGGTGAAATTACAGGTACGTGAGACTTTCCACCTACACGTCTCAGTTACGGGCTCATACGAGTCATGTCGTACCTACTGGGGGAGGACCCAAGTCGCATCGGTTGTTATGGGCAGAGGTTACCACTTAACACCAGGTAGGCCGTTGGCTCGTTCCGTAACTGTATCACATAAAAAAGGCAATGGATAGCTCGTTTAGCAACAAAGATTCACTGCTCGCTTTACATAAAAGTAAGTAACGTAACCAGGGGAAACAGACCTTGCTGCGTGTTGGGTGAGCAGTAACCTGTGCCAGCTTATTGTAGTGGTTTATTTGGGACACCCTGTACAGGCAGAAAATGAGCTTAAAATTTGCCAGAGCTTAACATCTCTTGAGCTTATCAATCTACAATAATTGAGGACCAAAATGCCCTAATTGTCATATTTTAAAATCAGTTTTCGACCGCTGTGGTCCAATAAGTTACTCAATTGCCGACAACTTTAAACCATAAACGTTAGCAATAAGTTTTTGTTTAAAAATAGGATTATACATTAAAAACAACCTTAAATATAACCTACATTTTTCAAAACAAGTTTTTACAATCAGTACCTGGATACCACCGAGGGTAGTACTTGTCAAGACATATTCAACCAGCCCAAACCGACGGACTTATATTGAGGAGTCGAAGAGTTCCTGTGCACACCTCCCGGCTCTATCATGAGACCACCTCCATGTTAACATATTATTACATTGACATCAAAGTTACACATGAGTTCAAGTTTTGAGCACAATCGGTTGGAGGGAACTGGTCTAAAATTCAGTTACAATTTTTGACCTAAACAAACGTACAAACATTGCAAGTAAATACATTCATATAATATATATCAACGCCCAAAACATCTATGTCGTCATACAAATGTTTGTCCTGGGTGGGAATCGAACTCACGACCTACAGCGCAGAAGACAGGGTTACTACCATCTGAGCTATAAGGCCAGTCAGTTAATGCCTGATTACTAAATACTTATCGTGTGCTATTTACTTTCTAGAGCACGCAGAAGCGGACTGTTTCTTCTGCTTCACGAACCTAATGGCCGAGATCCGCGACTTTTTCATTCGGACGCTGGACGAGACTGAGAGCGGAATCAACAACGTGATGACGAAACTCAGCGATCACCTCCGCAAACATGATCCAGCGGTCTGGCAACGACTGCACCACCAGGAGTTGCGCCCGCAGTACTACAGCTTCAGGTATTGCCCTCACAGCTCAGTTGGTAGTAGTCCTGTCTTCTTCGCTGTAGTTCGTAGGTTCGATTCCCTAGGGCAGACGTTTGTTTGACATAGATGTTTGTTCTGTGTCTGGGTGTTAATATGTATTTATGCAGATATACAAAAATGAGTATTCTAGCACTCACCTGGTTTCCACAGTACAAGCTATGCTTAATTTGTGACTGTATACTATTTTTCTAGCCTGGGATTACGTCCATGCTGAGACAGGATCCTATTTGATCACATGGCGTAACGAAGAAGGAAAATTTAGGATATCTACTCACCTACGTGTCATTTTTTTGGTTGCCGGTGAAATTACAGGCACATGAGACATTCCACCTACACGTCTCACATTTACGGGCGCATACGATGCGACTTGGGTCTTGTCATACCTACTTTGGGAGGACCCAAGTCGCATCGGCTGTTATGGGCCGAAGTTACCACTTAACACCAGGTGGGCCGTCGGCTCGTTCCGTAATGTACATAAAAAAAAAAAATTTTTGTTTACCTAATTGTATGACCTCATAGCTTAGTTGGTGGTAACGCTGCCTTCAGCGCTGTAGGTCATGGGTTCGATTCCCACCCAGGACAAACATTTATGTGACGAACATTGGTGTTTGTTCTGTGTCTGGGTGTTAATATGTAAATAATATGTATGTATTTACAAAATAAAAGTATGCAAGTCGATATTATATCAGTTGTCTGATTCCCATGATACAAGCTACGCTTACTTACTTTGAGGCTAGATGGCGCTGCATGAAATGTCCACCAATACATATTTATTTCCACAGATGGCTGACACTTCTGCTTTCACAAGAGTTTTCTCTGCCCGATGTGGTGAGGATATGGGATAGCTTGTTCGCCGACCCCCATCGATTCGACTCGCTTATCCATATATGCTGTGCCATGATAATGTAAGTATTTATCACATCATACTAAAGTTTGCGTGTGTGTGTGTGTTTTTATGTGGCAATCTTACGGAACAAGCTTATGGCCCACCTGGTGTTAAGTGGTAACTTCTGCCCATAACAAGGGGGTGACTTGGTCCTCCCCTACCTAGGTACAAGAAGTCGCATCGTATGCGTCCGTAACTCTGGGACGTGAAGTTGGAATTGTCTCATGATCTTGTAATTTCACCGGCAATCACACCCTTCAAACCCTTTAAACAGCAAACAATAAATTACTGCTTGGTGGCAGAAATGGTTATGGGGACAGTACTTCCCCGGACGAATTAGGCATAAGTTCAACTTATAATTATCCAGTTAACACTTTATTTTGTTTACTGTGAAATAACTTTTGTTACAAACGATTTCTTTAGCAGAATTGTTGATATTGCTAACTAGTTTCCTGACCATCGTTCCACTCAACGTAATTATGTTATTTTACCATCCGTATAACACATTTCGTCCACAGGTTAGTGAGGGACAGTTTGCTGAATGGAGATTTTGCGTCCAACGTGAAGTTGCTGCAAAACTTCCCTCCGATGGATGTGTCAGTGATTATGATGAAGGCGGTTGAAATATCCGGTGTGCGGGTAGACGACGCTGAGCAATACAATCGTACTGAAGTTATCGTTTAATTACGACTAAACGACGCACAGACAGGTGACGGTATTCAGAGAAAGGTTTTTCCTTTTAAACCTGTCAGTCACAATGAAAGTGATAGTTCTTTATTGTACACCATCACACAAAAATACGAACGTTAAACTACTTATAATATGCGTACGATGGCCGGTCTTATCGCTAAGAAGCGATCTCTTCCAGACAACCTTTTGATGGATAGTATTTTACATGTAAAATATAATTTAATAAACTTACATGTTATTATAATAATACATACAGGTATATGAAGGTAATTTCGTGGACTGTAGGGTCGGTTCGCTTCTCAAGGGTCGTAGAGAAGCAAACTGTTTGCTTCTTTGTTCTTTATTCTTCGCTCAGATCACGACTGCTTCACAATACATCGCCGATACAAATTACATTGAAAAATTCATTTCTTATATGCTAAATTTAGTTCACGCGGTGAGTGCAACAATACATAATCTATGTAATGTATTATCGATTTATCGGAATTAAATGTCCTTGTGTATGTATAAATTCGCCATTCCAGATTCCAGGAATTAAATAATTTCATATGATTTTTTAAGTTTGTAAGTTAAGATCTGGCAGGGTTTGTAAATATTTTAAATTCTCTTGTATTTACTATGTCTCGTTTTATTAACATATGGTATCGAATATTTATGTTTTATATGTAAAATCTGTTTACTGACTTCCTGGACAATATTCAACTAGTTTTCATTATTTTATTTGTATGTGACTGAAGCTATTTGTAGTTTAGGGTTGGCAAAATATATGAATTACCCTTTTTTATACCCTTTTTATATTTATTTTAGAACCATGTCATGAGACATGGTTCTTAAATAAATTTTAGCAACCATATCGATATTTTTTAAACTAATTGATTATAATTTAATATTGTAATATATATGTACATTTGTTTTATAATCTGTCAAGTTATAAGTAGATGGCAACACTCGGTGCGTAATTGTCCGATTGTTTTACAAATGTTTGCATTTACCAGTTAAGAGTTTCACGTATATTAACTTAAAAATAAGTCATTTTTTAATGTATATTTCGTTTTTATATGTAGAATGGTGCTGATTGTATTGGTACCAAGTGAAACTGCGCGCATTTTTATGCCCCTTGCCCATTCTCATACGCATCGGGCAACACTGTTTTTACTATATATTTGTCGATGTTTTTTTTAGCAATTTTATAGTAATGAATTGTTTTTAATTATTCGTGAATTGAATGAATATTTATTATTATCTATCTATATTTAATATAGACTGAAAAAGTCAGAAGTAGAGTTTTATCTCGAATGCCTACTAATCTTACTATCTATAAGTGCATTACTTACGAAATACCCTATTTTCAGAACATTTGAATCTACAAAAAATACTTGTATTATACCGGCTAATAAATAAAATATTAATAATTTTCTTCATATTATTGTATACAAGAAATATAATAGATTTGTTTAGTTCAAAATGATACTTGTAAGGTTTTAATATATTATACATTTTGATTCCTACATAACGTACAGTGGTTTTATTTCATTAGTGTTAATACATATGTATTTATAAAAAACGTATGTATCAGTGTCTGGTTCCCATGATACAAGCTATGCTTAGCTACTTCGGGGCTAGATGGCGCTGTGTGAAATGTCCAACAAAATCGTCTTTAATTTTCCTTCTTTAATTCTTATTCTTCTTTTATTCTTCTTCTTCTTTAATTCCTTTAATTATTTGAAATGATCCATTTCTGATTTTACTTATTACTCAAAGGTATGAGCAGTGTATCTTTGGCGGCTCAAACGTTCATCAACGTCATCGTTAAGGGCATGGTAAAAAAGAAACATAAATTCGCCTTTAAAGATTTATTATAAAATAATAATTACAATGTCATCGATTTGTACATACTCATTGATTGACAATAATATAAATATCATATAATAGAAAGTAAAGATTTTATACAAATATAATGTCATTTTAGTTTTACACATAATAGCTAGGTAGGTAATAACATTTTAAAATATATTGGAAATTATAAACATATCCCACAATTTAAAAGTCGACTGATATAATTAAGATACATAGAATATTTTCTTAAAATTTTCCGTCAAAGCGTGTAAAATGAGTAAAAACTACGAATTGAAACATGCAACCTTAATGCCAGTATTTTACTTATAAATAAAAAACTTTATTAAGGAACATATATTCACATCAATTGGAATACTAACAGGGCATAAAATCACTTATGTATTACGACTACGCTTGTATAATGTGCACGAGATTATAACAACGATGGTGTGAAATGAAACGGTAGATACAATAAATAGTACAGTCCGATTAGAATTGAACGAGAGCGTTCATAGTTCCGATTGGTTCCGTTAGCACCGTGACACGCGGAACGAGCCCGTTCTGTTACAATAACTATCATTCAATAAATTAATGAAATATTATAAACAACATTTTTGTGCCCATATAAACGCACTTACAAAACAAACATACATTAACAAGCACTATTATTAAAAGAACAGATGTGAATGAAGTTTGGGGCGAGCTGAAACGACAGTGATCATAGTGAAACTTGTTGACTGAAGATTGGTGTGAATCAGAAACAGTGAAACATGTTAACTGAAGATTGGTGTGAATCAGAAACAATGAAACATGTTAACTGAAGATTGGTGTGAATCAGAAACAGTGCAACATTCAGGTTAATATTGTGTCTTATAAATGTATTATCTACTGACGATAATGGACGTCGTCTCGTTGCAATGACGTTTAATTACAAGCTTTATAATGCAATAGATAGATCAATAACTAAGCCACGGATAGATCAACTGTCTGCTAACTATAATCGCACTACACAAAATCAGCCAATCACTTCGAAATGTTCGCGACGACGCTTGTCGAACAAGTGGGACGGCTATATTGTACGAGAAGTGAAACAAACCATTGCTAACTTCTCGTGATAGTGCAGTTATTCGTTACCAGCGCAGTCATCTATTGACCATACGACTGTGACAATTCTGAAACTATTTCGTTAAACTCGCGGTCAAACACGACCATACAAAACTAAACAAAGTAAAAAATAATCTGTATAACAACAAAGTAACACAGATACCTTAACTATGACCACTAATTACACCTAGCTACCTTACCGAAGCTATTTCTCATACGGGAACGTTCCCTGTCATACTATCTATACACAATGTTATTTCGTAAAACTCCTTTGCCTTATTGATACTTGGTTATATCTTCAACTGACATTCGAAGGAAAATAATCGTAGGAATCATGTTATACGCTGAATAAGCTTCGTCGTGTTATTTAATATATTGTATACGAACAAAATATTTACACGATAGCAACGCACAAAGCTGACCAACTGTCACTAACCAGTGTGAATTCAAGTTTAATCAACCAGGAATAAGCGAATCGGTGTTACCCCATTACACATTTCTAGTAGAGTTACCTATGTAAACTGAGTTAGTATTACAGAATGTTAAGTAAAAGATTTTCATTAAAATATGTAGGTAGAACAAGAAGTAATGTACAAAGTATGAATGGACAATGTTATACAAAGAATAGGTTCCGACATGGTTGTGATTCAATCTACTGAACGCAAGCTACGTGATGCAACGTAGGAAGCCACATACAATACTAACAATAAATACAACATCGAATAACTACGTAATTTATGGGCATTTCCATTCACTACACATGAACGCTGTAGAATAAAATATTGGCATGCATTCAAAACTTACGTCGACATTAATCCTAACAAATAGCACTAAAATAGCTAGCATAACTGATACATTGAACATTAATTATTTATATATTGTAAGAAGTATTTAAATATTAGAACCTTTTCTGATAAATAACAGCATTCATGTATAGAATCGTAAAATTAACAATCTGATGCATTCGTCTATACAGTCACCGATTAAAAACGATGTATGGGATAAAACTTTTATATAAATAAAGATATAAAAATATTCATTAAAATTATGTATCATTTTAGAATAATTGTTTAATAAATAAATTTTTAATGATAAATTGAATAATTTAATATGTATATATTGTTTAAAATGATGTACTAACATTTAGCAATTCTGTGATATAAATAATTGAACATTCGTTAACTTCACCGCTGGCAACCTGAGATTCTCATACAGCTTACACCCATCAAGTCAAATATAACATACGTGTGAATCCTACAATCCTTCGGGACTAGCTAAACAAAATAAATACTTTTATTTGTACCCAAAGTTTGCGTAAACTTAGCACATAAAAATCATCAAAAAAAAACTTATTAAGAAATGATGTACCGTCCGTCGGAGGGCGGGCGGGCGGGGGGGGGCGCCTACTGGACGACGCAGCACTTGCATTTGGGCTTCTTCTTGATGGTGACGCGTTCCGGTTGCTGGGCCTCCTGTGGGGCGCTGCGCTGCACCTCTACGGGGCCAGGCCGGGCCTCTGCCACGCCGTTCTTAGTGCCGTTCATGGTCTTCGGGGAGTTGTGCAGCACCGGGCTGGAGGCTTTCGTCTGCGGCGGCGAAGCCGGAGCCGCGTTGGCCTGTAATACGTGAGATATGCATGTAAAATATGATTGAAGTTGGTACTACTAGTCTGATAGTTCGGTTGGTAGTAAACCTACCTTCTGCGCTGTAGGTCGTGAGTTCGATTACACTTAAGGTAAACTTTTGTGTGATGAACACGTTTGTTCTGTGTGTGCGTGTTGATATATATTCTATGTCAGTTCATCTTTTAATAATAAGCATAAACAGTTAAAATTTTGTAACACTGTAACTGGTAACTATCAAACTTATCGATAAGTACGCGTGACCTTATGTTTTGAATATTGACGTTTCCAAGCAATTTCTTTATGAATTCTATGGAAATAAAGTTTTTGACTTTGACTTTAACACGATTACTTTGTAAATGCACGAAGATATTTATTTATATTAATGAGGAGTCTCCTCACATCTTAGATAAACTAAGTATAGTTTTTTAGATGTGTTATTTAAAATTTGAAATGTACTTTTATTATGTAATAAATAAATAAAATGTATTTATTTACAACAAAGTATATATGTATACTATCAGTTGTCTGGTACGCATAGTACAAGCTATGCTTAGTTTGGGGCTAGATGGCGCTGTGTGAAAATTCTTTGTTATTACAATTACGGAGCGAACCGACGGCACACCTGGTGTTAAGTGGTAAACTCTGCCCATAACAACCGATGCGACTTGGGTCGTCCCCTACTAGGTACGACGAAACCCAAGTCGCATCGTATGCGCCCGTAACTCTGAGACGTGTAGGTGGAATGTCTCATTTGTATTTTTTACCAGCAACCACACCTTTCATTGCGAACTAGTGGGTTCACTTACGATGAGATTGTTAGCGTGCTCTTTCTCCGCCTTCTCGTCGATGATCTGGGGCGCAGCAGTGGGGGTGGGCGTGATCGGCTTTCCGCCCTTGATCAGAGACACTATCTCGTCAGCTTCGCGGCTCAGGTCGCCGTCGGGGCGGAATGGATTGTCCCAGCCGCTCTCGGTGCTGTGAAAAATATAAATGTTTGGTCATCAATCAAACTCTCTATTGGCGTATCGATTTCTTGTATTAACACAATATAAAATATCTGTCTGCCAAGCTAATTCCGCACTATCCACTATTGTTCCAACTGCAACAGCCTACGCTTGTTAAGCAAGAATCATATAATTAGTTCACTCATTAGAAAATTTGTGAGGATTAGGGGGCACTAAAAAGGCGTTTTATTTACATACAAAGAAATTGTCAAATAAAAATTTTAAACTATTAGATATATTTAAAATAACTTTCTACTCTCCCACTTCCATTCGACTGAATATGACCGAATTTTAAATGACTATTTAGGCGCCAGACACTGAGGCCTACTTACTGTTTCTCAAGGTCAAATGAAAATGCGCCTCTTTCACAACGATGATATTCTGTGGCATGCGTCTACAAACTTGTAGTGTGGGGAGTTTGGACTGAGACAGTCGAGTTCATGTCACTGATTTATTACAACTGCAAGTAGTTCTCAATCAGCTGTTCACGTGTGTTAGCGTGGACCTTCCGATGGTCACGTGCTGATGGCAGCAGAGGGGAGACGAGCACGTGATGATCAAGATAATGAGGACACGCCAATGTAGGGGCATTTGAACTGCGGGTTCGTTATATAACGAACCCGCAGTCTTTTTATTTTATTACATATATATGTAATAAAATATTTATTAAACTTTATTAGTATATAAACAACTCGTCCCTCCAAATCTTGATATCTTGTCAATTAGACAATTAATCAATAAAAAATATCGATGATAATTTCAAGCGGCGCTATTTAGCTACTAAGCGTAGCTTGTACTTTTATTTTGTGATTGTTAGGCAAACCATCAGACGGCCCACCTGATGTTAAGCGGTTCCTATCGCCTATAAACATTTGCATCCGCGGGGATGCCAATGTTTTGCCTACCCAGTAGGAACCTCTACTTGTACTACGGCAACTAGATAATATTGATAACTTTTTGTAAATATACAATATAAATAAACACCCAGGCACAGAATAAACATCTTCGTCACACGAACGTTTGTCCTGTTTTTTTTCCTAGTTCTTTTCGACATTCCTCAAAATGTGCGGTTCTATTCTATTCTATTAGAGTCACTGGCTCTCTCGAACCAGTGTGGTGAAAGGATTTTAATGCGCCTCAAAGAGGCTCCTTTCATGCATCTGACACATGTCTTCGATTTGTTTGTTCTGGACATGTCGGTTTCCTCACGATGTTTTCCTTCACCGTTTGAGAACGTGGTATTGCGCACATAAATCTTTCAATCGAAAAACTCATAGGTCCACGTCGGGATTTGAACCGGCCACCTCCGGATTGAAACTCGGGGTCAGTACCACTAGACCACCACGCTCTCTAAAATGTGCGGTAATCAGCAATAATGTATGCAACATACGCAATACACGAGAATAAAAAGAAGTATTTGCGTTCCATTGGTTTGTTAGTGTTACGCTAGTACAGAACAAATTAAGAACGGCATAACAATGTTTTAATACTCGAGCGATCGTACAGATGTGCCATTGTAAAATACGTTACGTAGAATATTGAGGACTAGCTGTTGCCCGGGACTTCGTCCGCGTGGAATTCGGTTTTATCACGCACCCCTACTTTACCTACCAATCGGAAAACTAGCCTAAGTTACTCCTTGTTACATCAGCTATCTGCCAGTGAAAGTCCCGTCAAAATAAGTCCAGCGATTTCAGAGATTAGCCGGAAATGAAATGAAATGATATATTTAAATTAGACATCCGAAACAAACAGACAGAAAGACAAAAATTTAAAAAAAATGTTGTTTTGGTATATGTTCCGTGTATACATCAATATGCACTAAGTAAAATGCAGTTATTTTAGTATTATAAACAGACACTCCAATTTTATTTATTTGCATAGATGTATAGATTGTTTATAATGGAGCTTTGGATAGCTACATGTACAGTTCGACTGATTTGGATCGTGTCTATGAAATCCATTTAGGAGAATTACAACATCACATGAATTTCCCGTTACCACGGGAATTTCGGGATAAAAGTTAAATGAATAACTTTTCTTTGTTTGTTTGTAAAAGTAAAACATACTTTTTATTATAAAAACACTCTCATATAGAAATGTAATGTTATGGAAAATTTTCAAGTCAACCTATCGCCTACTTTTCGAGTTGTGCGGAAACAAACATACGGAAGCTGAATTTTTATATATGAAAAATAATTGTGCTTTAGAGCACTGGAGCACGTACGGGAGCTGTTATTGTACGAATATAGGATCTGGAAGTTGATATTCAACGATCGGTTCACAGCGAGAGTAAACAAGTTCAAGGTTATGAATCCATAAGCGTGTGCGCGTATTCTCAAAGCGATTTCGGTCAGATGACACATGGGACATCCAGACGATTAACTCATACATAATATTTTCTAACTAGATTGTACCTGTCAAGAATAGATCTGATATAGAATAGATAAGTAATGCGAATAGCAAGTTATTGGTTATTATATTCATTCTAAAACTACGTTATTTCAAGGACTATACATCGGCCTTGCATTGTGCTCAAGGCAAGTATAAGATTCAGCAGACAAAATGCTCAAGTCAAATGAAATTCAGCAGACAGAATCCAATCACTAAGTCATGAAGTTTTATATTCACGTTGATCAATGACATATCTTTTGTTTTGATGGTGGCAGCATTGATAGTATCACTTTGTTTTCCGAGTCCTATTTTTAGTTAGTCTTTTTAAATATGTTCGATCATAACGTATTACAAGTAGGTACAACGTATATCATAAAACCGACAATAATGCAGCATTCGACACGAATCTAACAATATGTAATGTTCAGCTCAGTTTGTCGTCATACAACATATAGGTACGCATTAGCTATTTGTTCGGACAAGACGGTCAGACATTCGTTGTTCCGCATTCCTATTAAGTAGTTAAATTAGTTGGTAGTTAGCATATTCCGCCGGGCTTAGTCCAATTTAGTTAACTGTTATACAGGAGGTTTTAGCTGCTAAGCCGTACCAGATCTGACGTTTTCATTGCAACGGCAGGTCTACTCTTGAAAGCGAGAGTGGATGGGGTTTCAATCTACCGAGGGTGGGTACCGGATTGGTGGATGTCTCATGACTTCGAATGGTTCTGGAATGGAGGTTACTTCACGATGTTTACTTATACCACTTCGAGAACGCGGTATTGCGCACTTAGATTTACTTACATTTTTCGTGCGTTAAGACCCATTGTGACCGACTGGGTTTGCACCAGTGACCTTCAGATTGAAAATAGTTTGGTATGTACCAATGTACACTCGATCTCAGACATACACCGTATTCTTTAGCATTATAGGTATTTTAATTATAAGAGATTGCAAAAAGGCATTGTTCTTCCGCATTTAGTCTATACAAATAAATAAAATTGGAGTGTCTGTATGTAATATTAAAATAACTGCTTTTTACTAAGTGCATATGGATGTATACAAGGTACATATACCAAAACAACATTTTTTACAATTTTTGTCTCAGTTTCAGTCTGTCTGTCTGTTTGGTCCGGCTAATCTCTGAAATGGCTGGACGGATATTGACGGGACTTTCACTGGCAGATAGCTGATGTAACAAGGAGTAACTTAGGCTACTTTTCCGAGGGGTAAAATAGGGGTGCGTGATAAAACCGAACTCCACGCGGACAAAGTCGCGGGCAACAGCTAGTGCACACATAAAACTCTTTTTTATTGTGGTTTCGCAATAAAGAGTTATTGTATTGTATTTTTATTTCGTGTATACAGATCAGTCGTTTTCCCAGCAGAACATCTCTACGTTGATTCTCAATGATGGATTATTTTCAATGGTTATTTTAATACCGGAGGCTGTAACACGGCCTCTGTATCTTAGGTACAAGAGTTTACAATGTCCAATTGACTGTGAAATATATCCATACACAATTTTACGCCTCTAGACAATAATTATGTTCACAAGACCATGTGTGTCTGATGACATCATTATTCTGAAGTAGGTTGTAGACGATGGAATCCAGCCGTAACATATGAGAATATTATGTATGATAACACGGTATTGTTTATCGTTCAATTGCCACTAGTAAGGATACGTATGGGAACTAATATTATATTTTCTACCCAGTAGTAGAAAATAATACTCAGGGTACTACTATAGCTTTGCAGTAGCGAATAATTTTAATAATCGCTTCAGTAGTTTTTAAGTCATTGTTTTGTCAAGTCTGACGAAGTAGAGTTTGACAGTATGGAGTAAGTTCGGTGTCTGGGTGTTAATATGTATTATATGCATGTATTTCAAAAGTAATCTATCAGTTGCACACAAATGTTTGTCCTAGGTGGGCATCGAACCCACGACCTCCAGCGCAGAAGGCAGAGTTACTACCAACTCAGCTGTGAGGTCGTGGGTTCGATTCCCACCCAGGACAAACATTTGTGTGAAGAACAAAGACGTTTGTTCTGTGTTTGGGTTTAATATGTATTAAATGTAAAGATTTAAAAAAAATGTGTTCTATCATTTATCTGGTCCCTATGATACAAGCTTTGCTTAACTTACTTTGGGGCGCTGTGTGACATGTCCACCAATATTTATTATGTTGTTAATACCTAAGTTACTGTTATAACTACAGAAGTAATTACTCCAATACATCTTGTAACTTTGAACGCAGTAACATCCACACCCCCGCATTTCTGATATATTTGTTTAGGTGGCCACAAAGGTTTACACATCCCAAGTATTACACATTTCCAATAGTCTTCGTATTACTCATGTTCGTCGGGTATTGTATACGAAAATTATATTACAATTAATCGATTATTTCGTAACTTATTTCGTAAGTGGGTCACCGATACGGGCTATTCAAGTTGTGTCTACAGATATTGGGTTTATTCGAATGTGTAGATTCTTGTAATTAACTAGATTGGGTCGATGATGTTTTCCTTCACCGCACCATTTTAAGGACAAACTAAATACTCTTTAGTCACTGGCTCATGCGCGGAACTGTTCTGGCGACCTCAGAATTGAAACTGGAGTATGTTCACGAGGCTAATACGATAAATTCAGTAGTTAATGATAATGATAAAAGACAGCTACGTAGTTTCGAAAAACAAGTGCGGTTGTTAGTGCTCAGAAGTGGTGCCAAGAACTCTACCTAAAAAAGGGGGCCGTTACCTAAAATTTCACTTTTTGTATAAGTTACGGAACGATCAAGATGGCCCAGCTGATAAGCGGTAACCTCTGCACATAAAAGCAAAACGCCTTGGCTCATTCCTTACTTAGATATGGGAAGACCCAAGTTGATTGTACTGCGCCCGTAACTTTGACACGTGAAGGTGGATTGTCTCAAGTGCCTGTAATTTCACCGACAACAACATCTTACAAACTGGAAATCCAATGCGTATGCATTACTGCTTGTCGGCAGATGAAGTTACGGAGCATTTCCCCGAGAGGGTTTTTTTATATGATGTAGGTGATAGAACGAGCTAACAGCCCACCTGATGTTAAGTGGTAACCGCCGCCCATGGACAACAACAATGCGACTGAAGCCCTCTCCACCAGAGTATGAGTTGACTCAAGTCGCATTGCGTTGCGTCCATCACCCCGAGACGGGGATGTTACGTCTCATGCGCCTGCAATTTCACCGGCACCCACTCCCTTCCACCGGAACACAGCAACACGAGTGCATCACTGCTTGGCGGCAGATTACCAGGTGTGGTGGCAGTACTTCTCCGGGCGAACTTGGCCCAAGGTCTACTTGCTTTGGGTTGCTCCTTTCGCACCACCCGGGGGCACTTGTAGGGATTTAAAGGGCTATCACCTACGGACGCGAGCAACGTGGCCCCCTGAAATGAGTACCTCCTTACCTGGTCTGTCTGTTGTATATGCCGTGTTCAGCCATGTCTTGTGCCGCGTTGGACAGCAGCGTCGCGTAGTACACGTGCGTTTCAGGCGGCGGAGACAAGCACTGCGGTCGCGCTCCTTGGTAGAACGACACGCGGACCTTCGAACGCTCTGAACTGTAGACGATAAAAACGGGTTTATTAGCATTATAGCAGGGAACCTAGAAATCTGCCATCGGTAACAAAGTCACATCAAAATTGCTTTTACTAAGAACAACGAAGCAAATTCGCTTAAAAGTATGCTCAGCAGTACTATTAAAGCTAGCTGACCGCGACTGAAATGGTGTAAATAGACCTTGGAAACCTGATACCTAGCAAAGAGGTGAATGAAACTAATGTTTACATGTCTCAAACCGTTTTCAACTAAATTCCACGTCTAACTCTATAACATTTTCTATTTGCGAACCTTCCGTAACCGTCTGGTCTAAAACCATCTCCCATTCATAAAGTTTTGCTCAATCAAATACTAACACCCCCTCCCCGCTCCCCTCGTTAGTTATATCGAAGTATGTGTATGGGTTCTCTGTATTTATAGCAAGAGATGGAAGCCAATTTCATTACGTCAATCTCGCAATATACGAAGCACAGGAAGCTTATAAAATATCGGATTGATCCATTATAAAATGAAATATTAAGAAGGAATCAATTTCTTTCTCTCATTCGATGACGTAGGTTTCCAATCACAAGGCCGTCGTTAAATGGAAAGGCCCTAACGACAAAAAATCCTAGTAGGCATTGTTTGTGTTTATGTAAAGTTTTTCATACTTTAAATTTTAATTTTTGACTGGAATTCCAAATGGGTAGCAAGTTCTGAAACTTTAAAAAAAGGATATATGATTATATGATTGTACCACAGACTTTTTTTAGAGTTTATTTCTCACCACTAACCGTGTGCATGCGATCTCTGGACCCAGTGCGGTAAAAGGATTAATGTGCGCCTTAAAGAGGCTCTTTTCGTGCACGTTTAATCCATGTATTTGCTATATTTGGTAACATTTTAAGCAAATTTATGTGTAAAGCAAACATATTTTAAGAACGGGCTAGTGAAGAACTGGTACCTACATTGAAATTGTATTGAAAAACAAGCCCAAAATGGAAACCACACAGCATAGATTTTTTAAATGCTTCATATGTTTTATATAACCATTTAGTCTCTCAAAAAATACTACAATAAGAATCAATCTTTAGTCAGAATATAGAATAATGAAATAGATTTTTAGATAAAACATGGTTGCGTGATTATTTTTATGTATTACGAAATTGATGATTCTGACTGATTCCTTACTAAGTAGTTGCTTTTTTTACGTGGAATATTTACATACACCACAGATATTTATTATGTTATGAAGAGTGAGTAATTATTATTATTACTCTTCAAGAATCGATTTTAATATATATATCCTGTAGTACGAAAATTAGATAGGGAGCAAAATAATGCGTTAACAATAAGTGAAGTCGTTATTGCACTTTCGCGACAAATGTTATGAAATCTTTCAGAATTATGAAAACATTGTGAAATATTTATGCAACATCGAACCCTACAATATATACATGGTGTAAAACAATGTGTAAAAATATTTACTTGTACATATATCGTATTGTTATAAATATTGTTAACATCAAATCATCATCACATACTTGTATAACTAAACTTTATTTTATAAATAGCATCTTGAAACTACGCAGTTTTGATGGTGTAATCAACGATGTGGTTCTGTGCGTGAAGATAACCAACGAATATTAGCAACTCTATAGCATTTCAGATATACAAAGAGAGAATGATTAAATAAATGATCGCTTTCAGCAGCATATGATTTAAAACTATAAGTTAGCTATGTCTTTAAAAAGATCCTGGCGGCGTTGACTAGATGGCGCTAATGTGATTTGATCAACATTATTATAATTATTGCAGGTTTATTCCCGTTGTGCACCACCTGGCATCTCCCATGGGAAAATGGTCGCCCTGTCTTCCGTGTGGGTAACAGTAGAAATGATTTATTGACATGTTTTTTCCGACTGATTGTTTTGGTCATTCGCTGCCTTACTTTAATATATTACTATTTTATTAAATGTATGGAAAAAACCTTCTCCATGAAAAAACACATAGATTTATGTAATTTTCCATAGAAACGATCACCTTAATACATATTCAACATAATTTTTTAAATTATTGAAATCGTATACATTTTATACTAGTTCTTTTTTAATGTCGTTTAGTTTATTAATATATAAACTTCAAAAAAAAAATTAACTAACTTTCTTTTGTTTTGTTCAGTCAATAAAATATTTTTCTTTCTTTCTTCCTTTTACCCACTAAATTATGTGTTGAGTGGTATTTTGTGATATTATGATTAAAGTTTTTTTAATTCAGCGATTCCTTTTGCTGGCCAGTCGTAAATGTTAAATGATATCAAAATAAAAACTAAATAATCAAAGTATAATACTTAAAAGTTACAAAAGCATCTATCAAAATTGGCATATCTTAATAATATGACGAGCCCTCAGAGGGATCCCCTAGATGGTCACAAACGGGAACAAACTGCATTACCGCGCTGGAAAGCAATGGTCAACCTCTACGCCAGGAAGGTACCAAACTCGAGAAAGAAAATTTCAAAATATTGCTTTTCGCTGTCTGCGTAACACTAACGCACTATTTCAACATACCACAGGTATTTTGTCATTATATTTCGCACAGGTAGGTACTTACCAAAAGAGAATCACGTAACACAGGAAACAGGATTTTTATCATTCGCAATTTGCTCTCAATTACTCTTGTAATGCTATGTTACGCTTTTATGTATTTACACAATACTAAACACACCGGACCTACATTGAAGTCATTATTGGACAAAATGATTTTTTTTCTAGGACACTAGGTTTCATAACTTTTTATATGATAAAATAAATAGTTTGGCTACTAACAGAATTATTGTAATAACATGTACAAAAATAGTATGCCCTTCAAGAGTTATATAATATGCCTGTAACTTGTTATTGTATATCTATCTGATAAAGCAATCTTATCAACAAGTGCGAAGAATAGGTAGATATATGTAGTGCATCTACATTCACTTATTGGTATGTACTGTTAAAATTGACGAACATGTTACACACAATGTATACAAACAATGTGGTTAAATGAAGGCATGAGATCACCCCTACTGTTATAAAATCCATGTGCATTTGCATGAAAGTAATCTACATATTATTAATCTATATATTATACCTACAATTATGAAACTGTTAATTCTATGCTTGGGCGTCGCTAGCCTGTTTTAAATACCTTTGTTGAAGAAAACTGTTGCTCTAAGCAATAACGTAGTTCAGAGCAATAAGCAGGTGATTTGACCTATACCATTTTTGCTCTGAAAAATAATGTTTTTAGATACTTATCGAAACAAGTGTTTCCATGAAATAATTGTTACATAATCTGATTTTGTGTAGAGAAATGGAATAAGTAACCGTTATTATCGTCGTCTTAATATCTTAATTAAGTAATAATGACATCATCTCGACGTCTGGCGCTCTGCTGTGGACATTGGCGTAACAAGGCCTTGGAATAAACTTTACCGAAATTGAGGCGTTTATCTCAGAGATACGCGCAGCTTTCATTTATGGCAATCGACATGAAACCGATTTAGACATCCAGTGGTTTAATTGTGTGTAGAGGTTAAATATATCGAAAGGCAGGCGCTTTCAATAAAAATAGAGTATGCGAATTTATTTTATAACCTTTTATCGTGTAGGCAAAAAATGAACAATTCAATTGATAGGCGTTCATTGAAGTGAGTGTGAGACCCGTTTCGCTATCCCAAAACTGGGTTTGTTATGCAATCGACATTCGCCTTGCGAGATGTAAAGCTGGTACAATATTAAAATTGAAGGTGATTCAATAATGGGCATAATTTACTGCCTAGAGTATGGCTGGACTTCCGTATCCGTAGACTGGTTTTCGAACTACGGTTTCGTAATATCCGTTTCTATTTATTTATTTTTATTTTAAATGAATTGGCCGTACATAACTTTGAATACCTTTGATATCAAATAGTAGAAATGACGTATGTAGAGGTACATTAATCATTTTTGTATCAGGCTTATCATCTTGAATTCATAAGGGACCGTCAACGCGACATTCTCAATCGGATTTCGTTTTCCGAAATCAAACTAGATAAAGGTTAAGAAAACTATTTGCGAATCTTTAGAATACGGATTTCTAAAACACTTTAGTACACAACTACTACTCTTGGCACTCTCCAACGAGTTTCTATTCTATTCGAGTCACTGGTTCTCTCGAACTAGTGTGGTTAAAGGATTTTTAAGTGCGCCTCAAAGAGGCTCCTTTCATGCACTTGACACATGTCTTCAAATTTCTAGTTCGAGGACATGTCGGTTTCCTCACGATGTTTTCCTTCACCGTTTTGAGAACGTGGTATTGCGCACATAAATATTTCAATCGAAAAACTCATAGGTGCACGTGGGATTTGAACCGGCGACCTCCGGATTGAAACTCGGGATCTGTAGGTACCACTAGACCACCATGCTCCAACGAGTGTGGTGAAATAATTAAAGTGCGCCTCAAGGAGGCTCCTTACGTGCTAAAAAAGGAAATGGGAAACATATTTTCTTTGTGCAAACTTTTTTTTCTGCACAAGCTATAACAACGGAATTTGCTCTTAAAATAGCTTAATCACAACAAAAAAAAGCACGTAAAACACAACATATGACCTATTTACTACATATCTATTGAAAAAGCGCGTCAGGTTTTCACAATCGAAACAAACTCCACAGTTTCTTGCCGATAGAGCGCTCCTCTATCGCGAAGAAACGAAATTTGTAGAAAGAAAGCCCCTGCATTCTTTCGTCGTTTCAAAACTCCGTATCTGTATTTAGCTTTCGGCACATTCCTAGTTGCAACTATTACCTATTTCATGCAATCTTGGATCGTCTTCTGTATTAATAGATGACTATATCAGCCACCCACGCATTCACGTCCAAGTATGTACGTTAGACAGGGTGTTGAATTTCCATTTTAGGCCAATTGCAGCATCCTTTAATTATTTTAGCATGTTTCTGTTATTTCTGACCTGTTTCTCGGTTTATTGGTTACTGGTCACGGTGGTTCAAAGTGAACTACGATGTGGTTACGAACAATGTATCTTACCAGTATCACAAAATATTGACGACGATATTAAAATATATCTTCAAACTAATTGAAAACAAACAGGTAATAGAAGAGTAGTGATAAACCAAAAAATAATATTTACAACGAGTTCAAATGATGATGACAATCATCATGGGAACAGGTTAAGCAGAAGTTATTAGGAAAACAAATATAGTATCTTTTTGGTTGTTTCAGACATTATAAATTTTCCTTTAAGGCTTTTTTCAAGTATTCTAGGTATTTGCATAATAAACGTATTAGTAGAAGGCAACAATTCAATGTCCTCCACCATAACTGGTACTTAAATGTGTCAGTAGCTTATTCAAGGGAATTATGCAACACCTACACTTGTAGCATCTGACTAGAGTGTTAACAAGTGGAATAAAAATCTGACATCACACATTCTTTTAACTAATATGAGGCATGGTGCAAAAATAGAGAGATATCATCCGGCTGTAATGACAAGCCCAAGGTCGTGTGATATTGCTTCACGGGCAAGAGGTTAAACATTGTACAGAATGGGGTCACATTGAATGACAAATGTATTGATCTCCGATGTCATTGTGGAGGTTTCCAGTGGTTTCTCAGACAGGTGTGTCTGGGATGCATCAAATACTGAATTCAAGGTCATGCATTATTACTTTGTGGGTGTACTAAGGATGGGTCACAATGAATGGCAAACAAATGCATAGATGTATTGTGATTGTGGATCCGGCTGAGGCTGTCAGTGATTTCTCAGACAGCTGAATTTTGTACTGAATAGCTCTATACAGCATTAATAATCTATACAGTTTGAGTCACTGCATTTGAATGGGTCATGCCAATCTTTATTAAAAGTACATTATATGCCATTGCATACTTCGATGGCTCATTGAGAATTGTCATTTGGAAATGAAATTTAAATGATAGGTTAAAGTTCAATATGTCCCTAATTGTCATTGTACAGTCAGTAACAAAAGTAGGATTTATCTTGTCTTTCTTCTTTAGTATGTAATCACACACATTTCAAAAACAATAGGATAATCAACATATCAACTCTAAAACATCATCTAGAACAAAACTAAACATCATATATATATATTAAAATAAGGACTGGGGTAAAGGAGTTTTGTGTACGGTTGTACCAATAAAATGGTTCAAATTGCTTCATTGAGGACTGATTGATCAATATTACATTAGTATGGCAGCTAAGGCAGGTCACAAGCAATGCAGATACAGGTGCGGTCATTCCACATTACCTCATCACTCACCTGCATTTCTGGTCAATCGTTTATACCTAATGTTTCATAATTCCATGAGTAGCTGGCTGGCTTCAAAAAGTACAGCCAGAATAGTAAGTAAGATATGGTCACTAAAATGCAGTGTTACCGTGTAGTATGTGTTGGAGTCAGAAACTGCCTAAATGGAAATCCCTTTCTAATCTAAACTGACCTGAAGATTTGGCAAATATTTTTATGACATTTGTTATAATCAAATGGAGGTAAATATTGGTTTGGTGGACATATCACACAGCGCCATCTAGCCCCAAAGTAAGCTAAGCATAGCTTGTATCATGGGAACCAGATATACTGATATAAGAAAAAAAAACTTATATTATTTTTTTTGTTAATAAATACATATAATACAAATTGACACCAAATGATTTTTTCTAGCCATAGAAGTACGATAATGAGTCATTAAATGGCCACTTTGTATACAAAGGCAATTCAGTTCTTTGTTATCCTATCTGATAATATGACACAGTATTTAACAAGGATTCATTATATGACACAACTGCATTAAGTAGGCCCTACATACCAAGGTGTTAGAAATTAATGAGCTCAATTAGAATGCTGGCTCTGTACGGCGACGCGGAGGCAGGGCGGGTCCTGTCGCGCAAGGGTAACGATGATACAAAAATTATAAATAGACCTTTTAAAACCATTGCCAATGCATGTTCACTACACAAATCTGCAGAGTGATGACCTTGTACAGCCGAATACTGGATGGAACTGTAGTTTTTTGTGTTTATAAATCAGTTGTCATGACGTCATACCGCCCGAATTATCCGCACAAAATCCATCATTTGGTAATGACATCCCGATATTACAGATAAAGAGGCGCCGTTCCAAATTCAAGTATAGCTTACCAAAGATGTAAGTTAGCACGAAATAAAATCAGAAAACCTTCGGTGAGAGGAACACCCAAACGGTAGAGCAGGTACATGACGTGATATCAATGTAAATACCAACCTTTCTTTTATTCACACGGTATTAATTTTACTGAACACTTCACGATTATCACTTTTACAGTTATGAAGTTTTATTTCAACAGAAGATTAAAAACATCGGCGTAAATCGTAGAGCTATGGTTCGTCGACGCTATACAACCAACAGTGTTTTCCTTTCCACTCACTAAATCGATCTCGGTAGAGTCGGAAGTTCGCTCGCTCGCTCCGTTCTACGGCGAGTGACCGAATGGAAGTGACGTTCGTTCGTTCGCCGCTCTAGTGACGTTCCTAACTCGGAAGAGCCGACGGTGAACGAATGAACGGAGTTAAATGCCGGATCTACATCACCGGTAGGCGGTAGAGTAGTATCAAAGTTGTAGAGCAACTCAAAAAATGGCGTGTTATTTAAAATTTTGTTTATTACATCAATTATAATAATGTAAAATATTTCTTTAGCGTATATTATTTACCAGAGTAATACATCAAATGTACTAGTAAGTAGATATTATGTGATGGGACGTTCTATAGCGCTTGAGGACAAAACAGTACAGGGCTTATAATAATTGTTATATGTTTTGAGTAATAGATATTCTTATTATTTCCTAAGCGTTATAAATTATTTTACCTAAATGAGTTTACAACAATATTTAGAATAAAATTTCTGTTCAATTTTGAAAAACTTCAATCCAATTAGATATAGAACTTCCATATTCTGTTCCATTTATTATTTAGTTATAAATGCATCGTTGGTCAAACGGAAATGCCGGATAGTGGGGTGTCTAGCACTAGCCCGGCACAATAATCCTTTTGTTTTTGTACCTCCTCTTTGCCTATTGCCGGGGCTGCGGGTACGCGGAAGCCGGCCGAATAATCCTACTTTAGCCCCTAGTTTAAATCATTTTGAAGGAAATGCCGTATAGAAACTTTCAGTCAAAAATGAAACCATCATAATTATGTATGTATAATTTTTATTTATAATTTTAACTTTTTTTTTTGTTTAACATCATTATAAACTACACTTATATGAAATATAAATATAAAATAATGTAGGTATTTACACGTTTATGACTGTAAAATTCCTGAGGAAAATTCCTGATTAAGTATACGAGTTATAGGTACCAGTACATTGCGTAGGTACCTTTTAATAAAATAAATTTTATTTCGGATCTAGCGCGAGTTTTCACGCTGTTTTCTGTCGCGCTCGTGACTCGCAACATAAAATAAGTGTAGGTTGGGGGGAGGGGGGAGATTACCTACTGTTGGTGTAGCCGAGGGGGCCACTTGCCGAGTTCGTTTGTGTTTGCAATTTTAATTTCATTATAACCGTTTGATTTTGCTGGAACTTAATTTTCTACGCGATTGTCACTTGGAAAATTAAATTAGTCTGTTAATTATGTCTGTTCTGGTATTTATTCTCACGAGTCTATTAGTGATAATTTCGAAACTGCTAAACCCATCCGATTGTTTTTTTAGTTAATTGTCAACGAGACAGGAGAGAACAGGATCTTCCTTCCGCTCATTCGATCTGTTTGTATTTTTTCATCCGCGAAAAGAAATACTTAGTACCTATGAGTTTGAGTACCCATGCTCTTTATTGATTAGAGTGTCTAAGGGGAACATTATGTGCACTTGTTTCGCTCGGATTTTAAATTAAAACGGTGTGGCTGCTGCAATCTGCAACGGGTGCATTGTCGTATTATATTAAATTTGCTGTTTCACTCCGATTGGCTTCAAAGAAGAATACGAATAGATGCTTTCGTAAATTTTTCCAGGAAAGCAATTTGAATACTTTGGACAGTTTCTTAAAAAAATGTGTGCGTTTATTTTACTAAATATAGGTAAACATCACGAATGTTTTATTTCCAACATGTATCTTGTAACAATTAACCAACAACAAACATTACTGACATACACCTTCACGACAGTTTTTTTTTTACTAACAGAAATCTGAATTATTTTATGCGTATAAAATACGACGAATGAAATTAATTAACCATCACTTTTTAATACCGTACCAAATATGTAAGAATATTTTCCTCAAACGAATCAAAAGTGGATTTTTCTCATAAAGTTGTAATTTTTTTTTATGACTTTTTTCATTCTTTTGTGTAACTTAAGTTTTTCATAAGCTTTCTTTTTGCCAAAGTTTTACGGTTAATAAAGTTACATGAAACATATAATATTTTAATTTATTTAGCTTAAAACCCCATGGCCGTCTTTATAACTGTATAAACTTTTTGTTACTTACCTGTTAGGTATGTCATTACGATAATATTGTTCCTTTTCATTTGATTACATTTTTTCCTCGTTGAAATAATTTCTTTATGCATAATAATATAATTTACTTCGGGCATTTTAACTGGAGGTTTAAAATATAGGTTTTAAGCACAATAACAAAGGCGGGGCTAAAATTTGGAGTCAGACTTGTGAAACTTAATTAACCTGTCAAGCGCGAAACGATGCCGCGTTTTTTGTATGATTGGTTTCTCTCATAGGCACCTACCTAGTATCGATTTATCTACCCTGGGTAGCCATTTCAGAGATTAGCCGCAACAAACAGACAGATAGACAGACGAAAATTATAAAATAATGTTGTTTTGGTATATGTACCGTGTATACATCCATATGCACTTAGTAAAAAGCGATTATTTTAATATTACAAACAGACACTCTAATTTTATTTATCGTTTTTCGTTGTTCGCTGGATTGCAACATTATTTTATATAGCCACATGGGAATTGCAGTTATGTAAATTGTATACCTACATACATATGTGTATATGTCAGTCAGGTGTTACTGAGGTGCATTTAAATTCTAGCAGTCTCATTCGTCATAAAATGTTTATAGGTTTTTCAAAGTTGCACTTTACGAGTACCTGTGCTGGTGAAGTGGTAAGTAGTAATAAATTTAAAAATCCTACCGGTCAAATTGGATCAAATTTAAATATTAAAATAAAAAAGTTTCATTGAGAAGGCGAACTGAAAGAGGCGTTCGTCAAACTGGCGGCCAACTCTTCGTAATGGTTTTGAAAAGCATTTTCATATCAATGAACTGGACAAAAATACTACTTTTCCGTGGGGTAAAATAGGGGTGCGTGATAAAACCGAATTCCACGCGGACGAAGTCGCGGGCAACAGCTACTTAGTTGAAAATAAAAAGAAAATACGCGTCAACCATAATTAAAACAATATTAAAATTAAACTTGCCTTGGCGTCTGAATGAGTAAAGACCAAAAATAAAAAGACAATTCGCGACGCCTGAATGAAAATTAAATGACATACTCATGAAATGAATGTATGTAACGTACTCGTCTTCAACCGGTGTATACGGGAAGCTGGTCTCCTGCACCCGCGGCGGCGGGCTGCTTTCCGGTTCCTCCTGTAGAGGGCTCTCGTAGATCAGGGTTTCCACCATAGACCCCTTGGAACTGCCAAATGACACCCTGAGGACAAACAGAAGGAAGATATAACCAAAGTTGAGCTCAATTCCACCTGGTAGTGAATTAGTTGAGCTATCTATAGATCGTTGCAAAACTGACTTTGGATAGCTCAGTTGGTTACCTTAGATTGTTAAAAAGTGCAGTCCTTTAAAAGTTAAACAGACAAGTGGGCAGCATAAGCTTAGTGATCGGTTCTCGTTATATTAAACAGGATACAATACACAAACAAGTAACTGCTTTTTGTACATAAAATTATGTTTTACATAGATCCAAATTAAAACAAATAAACATATTTATTTATTAGGTTTATCTAAAATATAGGTTCAAACGAGACCCAGCTACAAGTAATTCATCTTATCATCGGTTGGTTCTGTAAAGGTAAGATGACGCTACGCTGCCTGGTTTACTGTCACGGCCGGGCGGCGCGGCGGGCGGGCGCAGAGATGCGGCCGCGTCACAAGCGTCGCGGCCCAGCCGTCACAGTTCATTGTTCACTCAGCTGATAGATGCCGTTAGATTGCGAGACGCCTTTTGAGCCGTGTGACAACTAACCGCAAGTTTCATTACCTACTTTACTGCTCAGATTGAAATCACACTGGAGTTTTTTTACAGATATATCATTGACATAAAATTAGTTGACGCAAGTGTGTGCGCGAACTTTCCCTCACTTCGCCAACTCATATTCAAGTTGTTTTCCGGCAACTATACCTAGTTAATAAGTAAATAATTCAAAAATATACATGAATAAACATTTCACATACCACCTCACGCTGAGCACAATACGATACCCATACCTAAGTAGGGGAGGACCCAGGACTTTTTTTTGGTTCAGTGGTTTAAACGTGAAATGACAGACAGACAATTACTTTCGCATTTATTATATGAGTATGGATTCCGAACGAACCTGCTTACGTTGCTTACTAGAACTGTCAAATTTATTCAAACTTTATTTCTTTCAAAACTACAATATAATGTCAAAAGTGTTTTTATAACCTTACAGCTGATAGAGTCAAACGTGACAAGTGTAGCTTGAGACCTTGTAAATACCTAATTGTTATTAGTTTATTTGTCTTAAACTATATATTTATCGCGGTCTACACACAAACAGATGTAAGTAAATCGATATATTTATTTTTTGTTTCTGGCCAATTATTTCGCTACTTCAAACACAATTACTACTGTTGGTTGTTTAAACCTCGCGTAGTTACTGATACAGACTTTGAGATACGACAAACTTTACTGTGAGCCTTACCATAATCACTAGAAAACTTCTGTAACAAATGCTTGAAAACCACCCAATTTCACCCGGGTAAGTACTGACACATACCCATTTCTGTCGCCAAGCATTAGGGCACTGTACTTTATTCAAGAATGTTTAAATAGAGGACGACCCAAGTCGTAGCTTTGGTTACGGCAATGGTAACTTAATGGGTATTAATATGTATTATATGTGTGTATTTACAAAAAAGTATATAATAATATGTAGTCTACAGTTGTCTGGTTACCACGGTACAAGCTATGCTTAGTTTGGGGCTAGATGGCGCTGTGTGAATTGTACACCAATATAATGATTATATTATTATTTTAAAAATTTATACACACAATACTATTTCACATTTGTATTTGCAGATTTAACGTGCATAGCTTGTGTAGTGCGCCAATAAAGCATGGGCAGAAGCTACTTAAGATTCTCTGATATGCTCGCCCTACTTAAGTAAGCGGCAGTGGCGTAAGGAACTTAATCGGTGGCGCTGACTTCTAGCCCGATACGTGCTACGTGCCCCTATTGTTTGGGAAACCAAACGCTTCCCATAATAGGAAAGTCGAGAATAGGGAGCCGAGTGATGGCTGTCACCGTTTATATCTACCGGCCGAGATCGTTAATCGATAAGATATCAAAATATATAATTACTGAACTGGCATATACTCATGTTGATAAATTTAACACGTATATATTATTTGCTTCGTTAACCCATATACTCGTATAGGCAATAGGGTCCAGAGGGAAAACCTGTGTTTCGTGTGCTTTTGAGCTGTTAGGAGTCCGTTACCCATCGGTTTTGCCGCGATCAAAAGGTTCTATGAAGGTATTCCCATAGAAAAAAGGGGGTATATGCACTATGTATCTAAGTGTTTAGAGTTTCCAGAACAATTCGGTATCGAACAATAAATATTCCCTAGGTACGCTCGCTTGGGTGAATTTCACTTCATTGTTAACGATCATAATTAAAAGAATAATATCTTTTCAAAAAGAAACCTTGTTTATACATTTAATTTAATATAGCATATACATAGCAAATTCATACTATACAAATCGGTCACAATAGAATGTTGCGATTTTTCCTTCCATCTAAATATCTTCGTTTCAGACATTTTCAAATTTCGTATATTTTTTTCTTTTATATTGTTTGTAATTTACAAATTAGCTGTCTTCTCTATAATAAATGTTTTCTTTTAACTGTATTTACTTCCGAGAAGGAAAACAACGATTGTTTATAAACTGAGTTATCTCAACAACTAGAGATTACTCTATATCAGATAGGTACTGGTTCTCTAAGGGAAATTGAATCTTTTCAAAAGCAGTCTTATTTTATTTTCTCGATTCACCTTTTCCACATTGTATTTATATTACATAAATAATAAGTCTGTTTCCCGTTACATAATATAAGCGGGTCATATTTTCGATCCAATATGCGACTTGCGATATTTTCAAATTCATGGATTCCTCATTACAGCAATGTAAGTATAAATAATAAGTATAATAATGTACTAATACTGTTTTCCAGGTGTTTCATTTTTTTTAATATTGTTCGACATTTTACACAGCGCCTTCTAGCTCCAAAGTAAACTAAGCATAGCTTGTATTATGGGAACCAGACAAATGATATAATACTTACTTTTTGTAAATACATAATTAACACTCAGACACAGAACAAACATCTATGTTCGTCACACAATTTTTTGTCCTGGGTGGGAATCGAACCCGCGACCTACAGCGCAGAAGGCAGCGTTACTACCAACTGAGCTATGAGGCCAGTCATATAATATATGATATTCATATATCTTGTCTAATTTCACACTACAGTGAACCATTCGTCCTAAAATCTTAATGACGCGTTTCTCCTGGTAGGTTATATTGATTCCACACTAATTATCCGCTCATATTCAATTGTAGCAATCATTCTACGTTGTAATCTACTATAATAAAAGTGATAATTATGAAATGTTCCCAGACACATGTCCCATTAGAGAGTAATTAAACAAAGTTTGGATGTTAACTTAGTTTTACCCCAACTACCGAACATGACATATTCTGAATTTTTTGAAACTTTTACATAGTATGTCTAAATGTTATGTTCTGTAAAAGTTTTATAAAATACAAAAAAATACAAAATACAAAATGTTTATTTTCATCAGCTTAATATTTTAAATGACAACAATTTTTAAACCACCTTTTAAGTATCAAATACTTGTATTAGATGGTTTCGCTCTTCCTTACATGTTTAATTTAATTATTTATGTCTTAATGTATAAACATTTTAGTATAACAAGAATAAGAATAATTATGAAAGCATTTAACCATAATTATAATGGCCTTACGGCCTTATACTTTAGCTTACGGACTTTGGTATCCATCTGCCCTTATATAGGGGTTTTCCCGATACTGTACACGTCAAGAAACCTAATAGATTGATATTTTATGCAGAGACGATGGCTAAAGAAGCAGCCATTTCGAAGTTCGACCCCAACACGGAGGCATTTCAGATGCGCGCTCAGTGGAAGAAGGTGGCCAACTGCAGGAAGCAATGGTTTGACAGATGGAGCTGGCTTCTGGATGAGAGGAGGTTAGCGGATCCTCACATTTTGGGCAGAAGAACATCCCTCACAATAGTGGTTTCTTAGTAGGTACCATTAACACTAAAATCCATTCCTGAAGGTAGTTACGTTCAGAACAGTTGAAATCCAGATATTAGTTAGGATTTATAACACACGTTTCTAATAGACCCTCTTTTTTATGTGATACAGTTACGGAACGAGCCGATGGTTCACCTCGTGTTAAGTGGTAACCTCTGCCCAAAACAAGCGATGCGACTTGGGTCCTCCCTTACTAGTTACGACAAGACCCAAGTTGCGTCGTATGCGCACGTAACTTCGTTTGTGTTGTTTGCTATCTCATATCTCCGTCATTTATTAGCAAACCGATTTGGAAAATTATTTCTTTATTTGAACGAATATACTTTCAGATTAGTCCCGTAGAAATGAGATGAAATCGGTTGAAGCTCGGTTTTAGATAAAAACAACTGGATCAATAATATGACATCCGAATATGAGATAACGAGGAATCATTCTCGTTCATTGGTCGAAGTCGGTTTTTGCGTTTTGCTGCGCAAAGTATTTATTTTCTGTTTATTTACATCATGTTTTACAGTTTCCCGTGAAATGCATAAAACGAAAAACAAACAGTTTTATCAACAGAAAAACAAACACATTTATTTGTAATATTTATCTTCTGTTACTAGATTAATAGATAAATAGTAAATGGATAATATGACAGTACATTTCAAAACTCTTATAGGAGACTAGGGTCCGATTCGCATGACAGATCTTGATATCCAACACCCAACGTATCCGCTCCGATTAATTCCTTACTTTCTGTGAAAATATGTTTTATTTTATCACTATGTGGCATTTTTTTAAGAAGAGAATAAAAATAAATAATACAGAAGTAGTCCTTATGCTTTCAAATGTATCGTAATCGCTCTAATCGCGTAGAATTTGTAGCGGAAGGTCGGTAATTCAAACTTTTAAACACATCTTTTAAATGTCTGTTTACCAGAAGACGCAATCTGTCCATTGTAAAGGGTTCAGATTCAAGATAAATCGATAAATTCACAGTGAATGTAGGTACGTACCTCGTTAAGTACATTCCTAATTCGTTCGAACGTTGTGTATACGAATACCCCGTTACGCAAACTATACTGACACAAAAGTTTTTTTTTTATATGGATATATCAAACATTCGCAAACGAATTTATTTTCTAGTACAAAAATTACTTAATAATGTAATTCAATCTTTCTCAGAAATCAAAATAGCAACAGTTACAAATGATATGACGTTAACTCATCTAATACTAGTCCGTAGCTAAACTGTTTTCCACGGCATTAGTTGCACCCGGAATGGCACAGAGTTGAAACTAGAACTAAATAGCTATGGCGATAGATGTTGTCACATCAGAGGTGACAGCTTGACACAGAGGCGACAACGTAGTGGTCCAGTGGTACTGACCCAGAATTTCAATCCGAAGGTTGCTGATTCAAGCCCCGACAAGTACCAATGAGTTTTTACGCTAAATAAATTTATGTGCGCAATATGACGTGCTCAAAACTGTGAAGGAAAACATCATAAGGAAACGTGCACGAAAGAAGCCTCTTTGAGGCTCACTTAACATTCTTTCTTCGTCTCGTACCACCAAGGAGGCATGAATATATTTTCGTTCCGTACCCCTAACGTCATAGTTGACATAACCACCACTTGCGGAAGAGCTCCACAAAATGCGATGAACCACTTATGACTAGAAAAAACGAACGCCCCAATTAGTACAGAGGGCAGACATGGTAGACAGGGGGGACGGAGAATAAAAATTAAGTCTAGAAGAGTTGATATGGGAGTTAAATTCAACATAAGCATATACCACATAAGCTTGACCTTATATAGCATTTGATAATTGGTTTTTCTAACTAATAAGTTTAATGTATTTCTGTGGACTCAAAATCAGCGACTATAGAATAGAAAACAGCAACTTCTTGGTCATAAGTTTATCATTTCTCATATTCATTTTTTTGTGATAAAGTTACTGAACGAACATATGCCCACCTGGTGTTAAGTGGTAACCTTCTGCTCATAACACCAATACGAATTAGGTCCTCCCCTACTAGGTACGACAAGACCCAAGTCGCATCGTATGCACCCTTAACCTTGCTACGTGAAGGTGAAGTGTCTGTACCTGTCATTTCACCGACAACCACACCCTTCAAACCGGAACGCAATAACCCGAATACATCACTGCTCTACGGCAGAAAAGGGTATGGTGGCAGTACTTCACCACTTGGCATAAGTTCTACTGCTACTAAAATTTTGTACCCCCTTACTCCAATCCTGGAATACGTCCCTGAAACACTGAAATCTGCAGTGCAGTAGTCACAACTGCATCAAAGGGCATTCGACACGGGAGTAAAATTCATCATTGCCACAGTATATTCAATACACAGCGCGTCTAGTTATGCGAAACCAATGATAAATAAACGCAACTGTTTCTACTTTGGCTCAGCATCATAAAATAATCATAAAGTTTTCGATGGAGCGAAACGAGTATTGGCCGATATCAAAGAATGGTCTATGCCAATACAAATATAACCAAGTGGGTAATATTTAATCAATTTATTTGCCCAATCTTCAAATTTTGGAAGGTTATTTTGTATTCATAGCTTTTGAGTAGTGAAAAATGCTAATGGGCTCTTGTCTCTATGTTTAGGAATTTATCCATAAAGGATGTTTTAAAACTTTTGCTGCTGTTTAAACTCATTTTTGTTCATATTTATTACTTGAATATCAATAAACATAAGGCAGAATGACTAATTTAAAAAAATACTTTGATGCAAGATGCAGATCGGTTTATTCTAAACCTAGTTTTATGACTGTATGGGTAAGTTTCTAAATAAATCACGTATAATTCGGGCAGACTACAAAAAGTCTTATCAGAATTTGCCCCTAACACATTTAAAATTGAATCTGGAAAACATTGGAAGTCTTGTTTGCATACATTGGAAAAACAATTTTCTAAAAATATCTGTCCAACCGTTGCATTTTTCATTTACCTTATTCCTGCACGTGCACTTATTACATATGTAGTATTATGTTGAATAAATAAATAATAATGATACATAAATGTGTAGTAATGGCATGCGAATACATAATCGTGAGTGTTCTCACAATATTCAGTCACCATAACTTAGCCGCTATATTTGTTTCATACCTTAGATATATCTTTTCTACGTAATTTATAATGGAAACTCCTCGCGATGAATGTGTGCTACAGATAGTATAAAGAATATACGCAAAATACGCTTTAATTGTATGTAACTGTAATGATTTTCACTCAGGTAATTTCAACTCTCTCATGGCCATTTTTATTATTTTACTTTAGACTATTATATAAAACTTTTTCATTTACATCTCAGCTCAGCTGAGACTCGTTGGTCATAATTATGTTAGATATTACATAATACAACATTGAATTTTTATAATTTTGTATAGTTCATGGTTCATGGTCCCGATTTAAACTTATGCATTTATTTATAAGGTAACTAAAAACTGATACACCATAAATTGAATAGGGGGCAGTGATATATACAGGGTTACAGGAAAAGTCGTGCTAGATCCGTTAAGGGCGTGGAGTACCCATCATTTCTGACTTATTTCACTATGAAACACCCTACCCTAAACTTAACCCTTTTCGAGATATTCGACTTTTAATTTTTTATTGAATAATGCGACAATGTTTCAGAAATAGAGGCGGCCATGTTGAACATGAACTGTAGAATAAGAAAAAGTTGTGTGAAAACCTTTAATAAATGACATTTCATGCATACCTAATGTTTTATTTTACTTTTTAGGGCTAAGTATAAATTTTCTTCTCCACTGTCGCCTATGAAACTAATTTTTTTCCAATGCATTTGAATAAAACCCTAGATTGTTAGACCTCGTTAGATAGCTGATGAAACGTAGATATTTTAAAAAATATCTGCCGAACAAGTGTCATAATATTTTTTTTAGATATCCCTTAGAGAAAAATAAGCTTGCTAATATATTTTTTATTTTTTTACTTTCACTTGTCTACTACGGTCTATTCAATTAACTTATGCACTATTTTAATGATTGATGTCCTAAAGCATCTTATTACA
This sequence comes from Chesias legatella, assembly GCA_947359385.1. Taxonomy (NCBI): domain Eukaryota; kingdom Metazoa; phylum Arthropoda; class Insecta; order Lepidoptera; family Geometridae; genus Chesias; species Chesias legatella. The sequence continues at coordinate 10,048,756 of OX375762.1, read as the reverse complement.
CATGTAAAAATGCAATAATAATAATAATAAGATACACAAAATAAACAAAAATAAATTTCGTAGCCTAAAAATCGGCATTATTCAATAAAAAATTAAAAGTCGAATATCTCGAAAAGGGTTAAGTTTAGGGTAGGGTGTTTCATAGTGAAATAAGTCAGAAATGATGGGTACTCCACGCCCTTAACGGATCTAGCACGACTTTTCCTGTAACCCTGTATATATTATATTTATTTATTTTTTATTTTTATTATTAATATACATAAACATATATATATATTCACAAATTCATCATATACCTACCAAAACAAGATCTTAATACGGTTGTATGAAGATCGTTATTTCTTTTATTCTGTGGGAATGCGGAGCATCATAAATACAAATTTAAGTGTGGTTTTCAGACGAGCTTTAGAAGAAGCAGACGCCATCCGCGCGGAGGCGGCCGCCTCTCTCCCCCAGGTGTCCAGCAAGTCGGAGACCTCAAAGACATTGAAACCAGTGCCGGTCACTTCTACCGGGTTTATCGGTTGGATCGGGTCCAAGTATGCATACATTATCCCTATTTCTTTTGACATGCCGCACAGCTCAGTTGGTAGTATCTCTGCCTTCTGAGTTGTCAGGTCGTGGGTTCGATTCCCACCTAAAACAAACATTTGTTGACGAGCATGTTTGTTCTGTATCTGGGCGTTAATATGTACTTATATATATGTACCCAGGACAAACATTTGTGTGACGAACATAGATATTTGTTCTCTTTCTGAGTGTTAATATGTATTATATATGCATTTACAAAAAAGTATATGAGTTTTATATCAATTGTCTGCTTCCCATGATACTAGCTATGCTTAGCTTACTTTGGGGCTAGATGGCGCTGTGTGAAATGTCTACCAATATTATTATTGTACTAGCTGTTTCCCGCGACTTCGTCCGCGTGGAATTCGGTTTTATCACGCACCCCTATTTTACCCCTCGGAAAAGTAGCCTAAGTTACTTCTTGTTACATCAGCTATCTGCCAGTGAAAGTCCCGTCAAAATCAGTCCAGCCATTTCAGAGATTAGCCGGAACAAACAGACAGACAGAGAGTCAAACAGACAAAAATTGTAAAAAATGTTGTTTTGGTATATATACCGTGTATACATCCATATGCACTTAGTACAAAGCTGTTATTTGAATATTACAAACAGACACTCCAATTTTATTTATTTGTATAGATGTATAGATTATTTTTATACACCTGACCCCACATTAGGACCCCTAGTCGGTTTTTTCACTACTTACGCGGAGGCTTGAGTTCACATATTTGATAATTAGTTACTTTAGGGTCACTTATGTCACAGACGAGAGCCTTTAATAAGTGCATTAGACTGAATCAGGAGTATGACGATAAAAATCATAAAGTGACCCACGTCGGGACAAAAATATAACGTGACCACGTCCAAGACCGCCCAACACTCGCAACAACAGGCCGGTGTTCTCAGAATATTAACTGCACATTAAACAACAGATTTAGCTAACTGAGACTCTTTCATGGATTTACATAGTTTATCTGCTTTGCCGATCGAACGACTTTGTTGACTTGACTAATTAGATCCTACTAATATTATAAACGTGTAAGTTTGTATGGATGTTTGTTACTCTTTTACGCTCAAACGACCAGAATGGATTTGGATGAAATTTTGTATGAGATAGCTTATATCCTGGATTGACACATAGGCTACTTTGATCCCGGAAAAGTGCAGTGTTCCCGTGGGATTACTTATTCACTGCGGATATCACCGCGGGGCGCAGCTAGTATTATAAACGTGAAAGTTTGTATGGATGTTTGTTACTCTTTCACGCTTAAGCGGCTGAATGGATTTGGATGAAATTTGGAACCAACATATCTTATATCCTGAATTAACACATAGGCTACTTTGATCTGGGAAAAGTGCAGTGTTCCCGTGGGATTACTAATTCACCGCGGGTAACACCGCGGGGCGCAGCTAGTGTTATATATTTCGGCTTTTCACTACCAACAACCGCATTAGTAACGTGGATATTCGTAACCGAGGCCAAGAACACGGCCGCGGCGAGTCAGTGACGTCGTAACCTCGTCTTAACCTTTTTGTTTAGTTTGAGATGCACGGTCACGGTCGAAGAATGGCGATCATTGTTCGTGCGCCCGCCACAGTACTCCAGCAGTACTGCCAATGCGATCAAACACGCGTGAAATATATCCGGATTCAATTTTATTGATGAATCAATGCTACCTAATAAGTTTAAAACATTCATTCATTAAATTACAACGTAATTGTGTGTTGATATACAAATACAAAATGTTTATTTTCTTTAAATTACTATTTTAAGATAACAACAGTTTTGAAACAACCTTTTAAGTGTAAAATACTTGTATTAGGTGGTTTCGCTCTTCCTTAAATGTTTAATTAATTTAATTATTAGTGTCTTGGCCTATAAACATTTTATTATTATATGTATTAACAAAAAAACAGTATTATATTAGTTGTCTGGTTCCCGTGATACAAGCTATGCTTAGCTTACTTTGGAGCTAGTTGACGCTGTGTGAAATGTCCACCAATATCATTATTTATTATTATTACTATTCCCGAGATCGTCGATTTAGTTCGTCCAGGGAAGTACTGCCACTATGCCCATTTCTGCCGCCAAGCAGAAACGCATTCGCGTTACTGTGTCCGGTTTGAAAGGTGTGGTTGCCGGTGAAATTATAGGCACGTGAGACATTCCACCTACACGTCTCAGAGTTACGGGCGCATATGATGCGACTTGAGTCTTGTCGTACCTAGTAGGGGAGGACCCAAGTCGCATTGCTTGTTATAGACAGAGGTTACCAGTAACACCAGCCATCTGCTCGTCCCATAACTGTACCACATAAAAAAGATCTAAATACATACATATAGATATATGCCTTTAACCACGAAAAGGTAGGCAGAGATTCAATGGGCAACTTTTCACCTTGTGGGTTACACGATCTTGGGAACGTAGACGTGGCAAAGGGTGAGCTCTTCTAAACCATTCCAATCTCGCGAATAATTCGGCTAACATTCCTTCCAGTAATTCCTTAATATCCGGCAGCCGGGAGCAATTTTATACCAACGAATTTACCAACAAGTCCAGGCGTAGAGATTTAAATTGCAACTGAATGAAGTTTCGTCGAGTTAGCCCACGCTTGAAATGGCTAAAATGATATTACGCTTCGTAAAAATTCATCGCACGACTTCACGATTCACGGAGACAGTTTTTTATGAACCCGTTTACATAGCTATACCGTGAGAAACACTATAATGTGTGTTCTTAAGTTGCATGCACATTGCATGCACATTGTGGATATGAGATGTGCAATCTTCATGTAAGAATGCGCTCGGAAATACTTCCATTATAACATGATAAATAGATAGATAGATAAACACTTCATTACACATTACACCAATAAAACAGAAAAAACAAAATATTTAGGTACAAAAAAAAATACAATCGTCGGTCTTATCGCTTATAGCGATTTCTACCAGACAACCTAAGATCGAAAGAAATATCATGTATATATGTTGTTGGTGTTATAATCTAATAATATTCTAGAATAAAACTCAAACAAAAGTTACAAATATGTTTACAATATAAATAATACATAACAATACAATATATTATAACATGGTTCGTTATAATGGAAAGGTAGGCTTTTTTTATGTGATACAGTTACGGAACGAGCCGATGGCCCACCTGGTGTTAAAGGGTAACCTCTGCCTTTAACAACCGATGCGACTTGGGTCCTCCCCTACTAGGTACGACAAGACACAAGTCACATCACATACGCCCGTAACTCTGAGACGTGTAGATGGAATGTGTCATGTGTCTGTAATTTCACCGGCAGCCACACCTTTCAAACCGTATAATATATGGTATAACTTGTCACCTGACAATACTATGGTGTTTTCCCACAGGCCTGACTGTCAGCTCGAGATCTACACATCCTGGCTGTCGAAGCTACCGGTTCGGCTGCCAGATACCTGGGACAACAAAGACTACCTAGGCCCCGACCAGTGACCTAACATCTGTTTTTACTTCACACGTGAATAGAAAATTACCATCAACACGCAAGTGCCGCTGTTACTAGAACGAATACGAATATCTATTGTTACAAAATTCACAGTGTGTTGTGAATAGTCAACACAAATTAAGGAGTGAAATAAAAATAATATAATTTAAAACGTAACTTTCCAAGAATCTGTCCATGTTTCTTTGTCATATATATATACTTATCTTGTATTTTTTTTATATACGATTTTCTGCAATAAGCAATAAATAGTTAATCTATCTATCTATCTTATCGCATGATTACGATGTAACTTTTTTATGTTTTATTCAAAATTAAAAATATTGTGACTTAAATAAAATTATAATCAGAATTTTTGTCTATGTTTTGCTAGTATGCGTGCAATAACAGCATAACAATAATCGTTATTGATTGTTACGTATTAATTATTTTTAAGCAATCAATAACCGTAACTTAAATTTCGTATTCAAAAATTAGTACCTAGTTAAAGCAATAAAAAACTGCTTAAGCGGGTGGTGGTACAGACCTTTAGTTGTAACTGAACACTTGAATTGATGAACTAATGATATTTTGATTAGATTATTAGTTCAACTGTCTTGAACTAATAAAGACAGTTGAACTAATAATCTAATTTCAGTTAGCCCATTGGTGGCCTAGTTGCGGAAACCAGCTCGCGCTACAAGCAGTTCAACTGTCCAGCTCTCAGTTTTGCTTACACAACATTGTAACTGAACAGTTCAACTGTTCATTTACAACTGATCAGATACTAAAGGTCTATAGCCCGCTTTAAACGAGAAACATATAATATAAAAAAATATTGTTGGTCATGATAGAAACTCTGATAATTAAAGGAAAGGACTAACTATTTCTATATTAGTACTAACTATTGAGTAAGTTTATTTGCAACGACATCATTAGTACGACGCGCCCACCCGAGATCGTTCCCTTAAACTTGTTGTCAATTTGTAACAACATAACCGAGCTAATCGGTTAACCAATTACAAAATAGTGCGACACGTGCCGCTACATTCATTGTTTTATTCCAATGGGACCCGTTTAGTAAGCGTTCATTCCATGCATGTAACACGCTTGCTCCTAATTATCAGATAGTTGGGTAACCCTTAATTGTAGAGGCGGAAAAAAAAAATTCATCTATAGCGGTGGGTCCATTGGACCTAAGGATTAAAGTAAGGTTGCAAAAATGAAGGCATGAGATATTTAAATGATGTTTTTAGCTATGGTGCTATAATGCTTTAGACTGGTCTCAAAACTCAGTTGGTAGTAACCCTGCCTTCGATGCTGTAGGTCTTGTTTTCGATTCCCACCCAGGACAAACATTTGTATGACTAATATAGAAGTTTGCTCTATGTCTGTGAGTCAGTATGTATTGTATGTATGTATTTACAAAAAGAAGTACATAAGTATTATATCAATTGTCTGTTTCCCATGACACACAAGCTATACTTAGCTTGTTGTCCTGTTGTTGGGGCTAGATGGCGCTGTGAGGAATTTCCACTTATATTTATTTTTAATTTACTTTTTTAATTTTTAATGTTAATTATTTATGGTATTGTTTATGAATTACTAGACGTAGAAACAGACACTTCCGTCTCTAATCTGCAGTAACAAATATCATATGTAATTCGATTAATAATAATAACCGACTAAATACTAGAAACACTAAGGGATATTTAAATATGGCCAAAACCTGCTTCTTAAAAAATACGACGTTGTTTATTGGCTTGGCAGAATAAAAGCTCTGTTGGAAAATAACTTCTTGATAAAAATGTAACAAGGGTCTAATTAAGAGAATTAAGTCTTATTGTATGCGTGAATAATTAAAAAACTTTGATAGGTTGATATCTAAAACGAGAAATTATCCATAACATACATCTATTGATTTAGAGATATATAACAAAAAACTGTTTTTGGTGTGGACTTCCTATTTGGCGATTCGATAATCGATAAGTGAACAAAAATTAATTTAAATTTTAAGGATGCGTCTCGAAGTATATGATTGAACATTATTACATAATGTTAAACATATAATGTGGGCCCTTTGTGTACCAAGGATTGTACTTCAGGGTTATTAGGCACAATGTGGACTATTCCGTGTCGTACTCTACGATTTAATTCAAACATTGTATTCAACTGCATACAATACGTACTAAAACGGCTGATTTAATTCAAAATGCATTTCAACTGATACGAGGACGAAAATAAGGTAATAGAAAAAAAAATTTTTTTTTTTACTTTTTAATTGTATAATGTTCATGTTTTTATGAGGATAGTTTTGAGTGTTTAATGAGTTATATTATATCGTATGAACGATTTTTTCAGCTTTATTTCATTCATGTTTCAATATAAACATAAATTTTATAAGGGATAAGAGATAGATGTCATAAACAAAATGTAATACTACGTACCGTTCCTGAAAATTTTGTTTGCGTATTTACCGAACAAACCACGAGATGTTATTTATGAGATGAATCGTGTAGATACCGCATCATGCCTACATTGTGATCGTAAACAACATTTAATGCATCCCCATGGTGTTTTCACATACTCCGAGTCAAGCGGTTCAATCAAGGGGGCTACAAGTAAGGTCATTACAATTAAAGATTCACCGAGAAATAGCTTTTTATTTCCCTCAACCGCTGGAAACAATAACGCGGTAAAAATTCCGAGAACATAATATGTACTTGAAAAATGAAATGCACTCGTTAAAAAACATATTTCTTACCAACCGTTGGTTTTAATGGTGTGAATTGTACAAAATAACTTCTTGACCCGCCAAAGAAATAAAATCAAAATTACTTAAGAACTGCGTTGCTTGATCGCTATCCAAGCTAATAATTGAAATTCAAGAAGGACAGCGACACAAAATGGATGAATATCCAACAAAAGCAACTGTTACTGGTTAATTTTATCATATTATCAATACAACACAAACTTAGTGCAATCCGAAGAGCTTTTGTAGAGGCGACTCCATATAACACATGTAGTGCTGATACGTCTATCTATCTATCATCCGATATTATCAGACTTTAATGCACATGAATATTGTGTATATATATATATATATTATGTGATACAGTTACGGACGGCCCGACGGCCCACCTGGTATTAAGTGGTAACCTCTGCCCATAACAACAGATGCGACGTGAGTCCTCCCCTACTAGGTACGACAAGACTCGTATGCGCCCGTTACTCTGAGACGCGTGGAATGTCTCATGTGTCTGTAATTCCACCGGCAACCATACCTTTCAAACCGGAAAACAGTACGCGAATGCGTTACTGCTTTGCGGCAAAAAGGGGTAATTTGACTTTTAGTTTATTTTTGTTGATTTGTTTGGTTCCTGTTTAATTATCATATCAGTTTAACGATGTTTTCATGCCGTAAAATAAAATATGTGACATGGTTTTATTAAGTATGATACTTGAATTTTGTAAACTAATATAAGCCAAAGTCAAAAACATTATTTCCATAGAATTCATAAAGAAATGACTTGGAAACGTCAATAATATCCAAAACATAAGGTGACGCGTAATTATCGCTAAGTTTGACGCCTGTTCTAACCCTATCCGACCCTCCATGGGGAAGAACAGAAACCCCTAATGGAGGGATTCCTATTTTTCGCGAGCACGATCTTGTAACAATTGAGTACTTAGATATATGTTAAATTTAGGACTACATAATATACTGTAATTTTTATTTTATTTTATTTTAAAAATTTTAGGAAAACTTACAGCTAGACATAAAAGGATATTAAAGTATATAAAAATGCATGGCAAGGCACATGCATTTTGAGCTGAAGGCTAATTATAAGTTTTTCCACTACAGGATGTTTTGTGTGTCGTTGAGCAGAGCGACATCAGATCATGGGGATTTATCATTTATGCAATCATTTACAGTGTAATAAGCTTTACTTACTAGACCCTTCATTATGTATGACTTGAATTTTTGGGGCGGAAGCTTCGTTGCTTATACTTACTAAATATACTTTTATAAAAAGAAAGATTATTTGTAGGTTTATTCCGTACGTCACAAAAACCAGCTACAATACCTACCTGAAATACACCAAATACACGAGAATGGTATTCGGTTGCGTAAAGTCGTCGGATTTTAATTTCCTGGCACATTTGGGGCACACAGTCACAAGCGTCAAGCGACAACTTCTCTACCCGTCAGTCAACTGATCGAATGCACGCCGCGCAATTGATGGGTTTCACCTAATTTCGGTTAAATGGAACACGGGTAGTGTGGGGATTACGAAACTAGCCGGTATCACTGACCTCTTCAAAGTTTGATGCTTGGTTCCGTTCCCGAGAAGTTTGTGCTTTGGTTTGTCGAGCGCTCCCGTGGGGGTCGATGAGGATATCGTCAGATCGCTGGCGAACGAGCTCGTGGAGGACTCCTTGGAGATGTTGCTCCGGAGGCGGCGCGCGGCGGACTCCGGGCTACCCGGACTCCCCACCAACTCCAGGGCCAGTCTCCCCTTCCCCGGGACCGGCGGAGGCTTCTCCTCAACTGGCACCATGTACGACAGCATGGCTGCCTATTACTTCTTCACAAGCATGAAAATTCTCAGTCTTTGATTCACACAGTCCGCGTTAATACTCTGTCATATCACAATCGATTCTTTCCTCAGAGATCTGAAAATAAATGAAAAGTGTTAAAGCTATAGACGACTTGGAAAATAAATTGGGTTTTTACTGTACGGCTCATAATTATGTGTATTTCTTAATTTTTTTGTTAACATAACCTTCATTTATAATCAGATCATGCGCGACCGTTCTATGATTTCCATAATTGTAAGGAAATAATAATAATAATGATCCTAAAATAAGTTATGATAAAGACGTGTACAAATCTCGGCCAAAAATAGCACCCAACAAAACAAAAAATTGGGGACATCTATATTGAATTATAATAAACATGAGTACCAGTGATGCTGCATTAGTCATACAAACCGACCTTTACGCCAAGGCGGAGTAATAAAATAGGTGACACATAAATGCGAGGACAGCGCGCTCACCACTCCTGTGTTTTGATCTCAGGTGCGAATATCAAGACTACTACTTACTTTTTAATTTAATTATTATGAATAAATACATTATTTCCGACCATGACCTTAAGTTCTGTGTTTACCTTTCATTTACGTGCAATATCGTGACTATCGTACAAAACTACGTCATTGTTTAAGTAAAAAGGTATTTTGTTCATATATTGCCCATAAAAACAGGTCAAATTAAAATGTCAAACAAAAGGAATTGTCTTTTTGTATCAGTGGTGACTGAACGTGCGGGTCCAAGCACACATAAAAGCACCAAACAAATACAAGCGGTATCCTCCGCTCCTAACAAAGATATACAACTATCCTCTTTCGGGATGACCCAAGTCGCTTACATCTACAAATCTAAAATTCAACATGGGCGGCGGTTACCACTTAACATCAGGTGGGCCGTCAGATCATAAATCACCCAAATCACATTAAAAAAAAGAGGAGATATATAAGAATAGGAGAAATAATTTGTAATTAAGTTAATATATAGTATAGAAATAGTAAGACTGACCAGATAGTCCTGCAAAATCTATGTACTTATTAATTTGGGCCCAGAATTTGCGATAATTGTTAACTTTCCTTCAGCTAAGGCATGTTGTTTATTTTTGTAATTGGACACTGCCACGTATTAACTGCAGAGTTAATTGAATAAACCAAAGGAACATTTACTGTTGCTCTGATTCCGTACTATTCTTACATGTACATTTAACACGACTTCCCGTAACTCTGGCAGAAAATCATTTCGCGCGATTGAAGAATACCTCACATTTTCAATGAGCAAACAAAATTCTCTCACATTGTCTACACGATAATATCGCATGCACGGCTGCTAATTTTAGAATTGCACCGTTGTTCTTTGATAGTTAAATATGAGATGAGATGGTTCGATATTGTACATTGTCGTACAGAAGAGCCATTTGACTCTGAACTTTGATCTAAACCCTGAATACAGTCTATATTTAAAATTTGCTTCGTTCCATCTCAACATCTTTGGTGTGCACGTGATGTGGTGCATTAGGTATAACAAGAATGAAATTAAAGTAGGTAGGGTCCCCTCTGTTAAGGTCACCGTTTCAGGCAAGGCCAGTTCGACAAGGTTCCGATAATGGAAAGTTTACGCATCTTTTTTATTTTAAATCAGATGTTCTTCACAACACAAAAACAAGGATATTGATAGCTAAGCGAATTTCACAAGACAGTAGGTTTTTTTATTTGATGCAGTTATGGAACGAGCTGATGGCCCACCGGCTGTTAAGTGGTAATCTCAACCCATAACAACCGATGCGACTTGGGTCCTCCCCTACTAGATATGATAAGACCCAAGTCACATCGTATGCGCCCGTAACTCTGAGGCGTGTAGGTGGAATGTCTCATGTGCCTGTAATTTCACCGGCAACCACACCTTTTAAACCGGAACACAGTAACAAAATAATAATAATATAATAATCTTTTATTTTCCAGACAATTAAAATCCATAAAATGTTAGTGACACCTTAATAACTATGTTAAAAGTACTTAAACGCCAAGCACCACCAAGCAACACCAAGCAGTTACGCGAATGCGTTACTGCTTGGTGGCAGAAATGGGCATGGTGGTAGTACTTCCTCGGGCGAACTGGCAAGAGTTCTACTGCTCCAAAGGTAGACTTACTTAGAGTTTATCTGATATTTATGTCACGAATGTTCAATTCATCACTTTGGGCAGATCTCACATACATAATGGACGCTGACTGTAGCCATTGACCGCTGCGCTGGCCACATTGTACATTGTCTTTGTCAAGGCAGGCGATTGCATTCAATCCATTTACAATTGTTTGTTTTCTACCTACAGTTTTCAATTCAACCCTCTTTGATTAGTCAGCGTAGTCTTTTGTGTTTATAAAAAACGAGGATACTGCAATGCACCCCGGTGGCTTTTTAGGGTTCCCGTCTTTAAGCACGGGAACTTATTACCAATTACTAAGCCTAGACCATTTGTCTGTCCATCCGTTTATATGTACTGCCTTTGAAAAACTGTTCTTTCAACCACAATAAGCTTTGGATTGACTAACAAATAAAAATTATGGGGCTCTCCATATAAGAAACGTGTTTTTTCATGTCTTTTTATGTTTGCATTATCTTGAATCTTGCGTGATTATAGTGAAAACTCTAAAATAATGAAAACCGGTCAAGTGTGTGTAAGAAAAGTGCTAAGGACTCCGAACTGAATTAAAAAAACATAATTCTTAGTTATGGATCTCGTCCTATTTTACGGTGTAATCCGCAGATGCCTTACATGATACATGATTTACTCCACATGATTTTCCAGTCATTTTCATATCTGTACCCTCTATTTGTTCTTATGTATTCCCTCTGCTCGTATCTTCAATATGTAGCAATCTAGTGTGATCTACTTAATTTTTTTTGCCTAATAAATATTTTGTATAAAATAAACAACAATTAGTTATGAATAGTCAGAATTGCGATTTGGGTTATGAAGTTTTAGAAGTATTTTGATGGTGAATAAATGTGTGTCCTAATTGGGAATCGAACCTAACACCTACGAGCTTATAAGGCAGATCTACTACAATTCAATTCAATTCAATTCAATACATTTATTGCTGACATTATCATTTATTACTGACATGTGATGTTTCACAGCTTAGTATAAGGAGTACTCCTGGTAAGGGAAGACATGTTATATTACTGTTGTTAAAGGCAGTTCTTAAAAACAAAACTCACCAAAATGTAATTCTCTTCAAAATTTCATCTTCTGCACTCGAGCACTACAGTTATCCTGACCTGACCCGACCTGAAACAAAAACTAGGTTATTGTTTTGGCAACTGCCGCATAGTTCCTATCTAGTCTAGTCGCATTAGCGGTTAGGTTTGGAGAATTTGCGCGAAAACAACGAAATGATGAATGATTTGTGATGAAACGTAGAATACAGAGTGCACCTATGTATTGGGCATTGGTCACTATCAATCCTTATGAAAAAATAAGCTGTGCGAAAGGGACTACTTTGTTTTATGTGATACAGTTACGGAACGAGCCGACGGCCCACCTAGTGCTAAGTGTTAAACATCTGCACATAACAACATGTGACTTGGGTCCTCCCCTACTAGATACGACAAGACACAAGTCGCATCGTATGCAACCGTAACTCTGAGACGTGTAGGTGGAATGTCTCATGTGCCTGTAATTTCACTGGCAACCACACTTTTTAAACCAAAACAGTAACGCGGATGCGTTAGTAATAGTTTTACTTAATATAATTTACGTATTCTATAACAATATAAAGTTTTAGTTTTAGTTTTTAATTTCACCGGCAACCACACCTTTCAAACCGTAATAGAATGAAGCAGAACTGGGCATGGTGGCAGTACTTCCTCGGACGAACTTGGCGTGAGTTGTACTGCTCTTACTACATACACTTCCTAAAAATTATTTGCGGTAAAATTAAGGATTCAGTTTTACTAGATATTTTCAATATATTTATAAGCTTATTTTTTCGGGTAAAACATTATGACACAAATCGTCTTCGATTTGAGTTCCAGGGTTAAAATTACAAAAATAGAAAATAAAAGTTAATTTTATCAAATAGAAACTATCCTATAATTTGAACTATTGTGCACACGCCTGATTTTGATCAAGTGGGTGCTAAAGAAAGGAATTGTTTTACGGTTCTTAATCAAGGAAATACGCAATTGTCACCTTCCCCTTAAATAATGATAACAATTACAATAATAAATGATGAAAATATATTTTTCGAATACAAAGCCGAAAAGCAATCGTACCTAGAACAATAACCGTAATTAGTTCGACGAAAAGGGGCTATTCCTATTTGATAATCCAATTTTCATATTATTTCACAACAACAATATAAAAACATTCCAATACATAGCAATTCGTAATGTCTGTGACTTTATTATAGGAGTGGGATGAAATGTTGACACGGTTAGTCTTTGAACCCGCAGGGAATTTCAGTCGACACAATGATTCTTACTGTGTGAATAAGCCGTATATTCTTTCAAAAGAAACATGTTTCCTTTGAATTAAGCAAAAAGCTTTATATCGAAGACCCAAAGTCAAATGTCAGAGAGCTTATTGGCCCCAAATTTTGTAAAGGAAACCGTCAATGAGCATCCTGTATTATGACAATGGGGAATGAAATATTGAGAACCATTTAGTGACATTTTGATTTTGAGCCAGCGCAATCATTTGTAGTAGAGACGAATTCATTGGTAATTGGACAGATTGACATGGAAAACTGACTCATATATTTATTTATTTATTTATTTAAGTACACAAACATGATATTTTATATATATTACACAATTAAACTAAAATAGAATAACAAAAAGACAGTTCTGATACATATGACAATAATATGTGTACATATTAGATACATATAACACAACATTTACCATAACACATAGAAAATTAATAAAAAAAGGAAATAAATACTTAAAACCATGAAAGTTAAAATGAATAAAAATATATATTCTGGCCTCATAGCTCAGTTGGTTAGTAACCCTACCTTCTGCGCTGTAGGTCGTGGGTACGATCCCCACTCAGGACAAACATTTGTGACATTTGTAACATTGATGTTTGTTCTGTGTCTGGGTGTTAATATATATTATATGCATGTATTTACAAAAGAAAAGTATATACTTAAGTATTATATCAGTTGTCTGGTTCCCATGATATAAGCTATGCTTAGCTTACTTTGGGGCTAGATGGCGCTGTGTGAAATGTCCACCATTATTTATTTATTTTATTTATTATTATTATATATATATATATATATTTTAGAGGTCATTAGTTTTTATAATTAGATTTTGTGAAGGAGTAGGACTAAACCACGTCTTTTAGTCACAAACTGGATTCAACGCGGGCGAAGCCGCAAGCACAGCTAGTTTTATATAAGTATGATGAACAAGAGTACACCACCCAGAAGTGTTACGAACGAAATGTTTACAAATGAAAGCAAAACGTAAACCAAATCTGCGATCTTTTTGTGCTAGTCAGCCTCGAACTACTACTCGCTATGCCATAAAAAATATTTTAGACTTTATTCCCGGCACATATTTTGAGGTTGAGGTCACAGTAAATTAAGTAGCTGACTGTCATTTTACGTCACATTTTATGACCTTGCTAGTGGCCCGTCAGCTGGCTAAAAATACCTCTTGCTTTTAACGAGGCTTATGACGTGGTGCAAACCATTGCGTGGCCCAGATGCGGAGTAAATATTTACGTCATTTTATCGATCTATTTTAAATCACATCAGCTGATTAAGCCCTCGCCAGACGTGGCAAGTGCTTACTCGCTCGTACTGTCTCTGATAATTTTGATCGATGATTAGGTATCCCTTGCTTCGGTAGTGTACGAACAGACAGCGTAAGGAGTAGCGAACACCCAAACCGTTTACCTATCATCAGACATCCTGAAACGGGTAGTATTTGAGATAATCAGTAGGAAATCGAAACAGGAGAAAAAATCAAAGTAATTCTATTAGCATAAGACATACCCATTCACATGAAAAAACTATGTTTCGTCTTTGAAAAACATTTTTTATACATGTTTCCAATTCTTATAACTTAATACTTATCAATTAATACTTCTGAGACACAACCGTTTTATCGTCCGAATGTAACGTTAAAATGCTTAAACATGGCATGCCTTTAGCTATTGGAAAGGTCTGACAACTAGATTTATTTTAAATACTTTATTCCTAATAGGAGATTGTTTAAAGAGAAGAGAATGGAGTGTGTTAAATTTATCAAATGAATGGCTGAATATTGTCAAAAATGTTACCAAACTGACAGTGTTATTTATTAATACATTTTTTCTAGATCATGCTCATTATTTATATGTATTAAAACTAAATATGGTTTAAAATTTGTCTAAAATAGTTTGTAGTTTTGTACCCAAAATGACAATTAGCTGCTAACTATTCGCTATTTCTAAGTAGGGACAAACACTACCTACTTATTTTAAATCAGCTTTAGATATTAATTGAAGTGGTCAATCAGTACAAGTGTTTTTTAAAATAACTTTTATATATTTTCGCGTGTTTGAAGGGTGGATGGTTGGATGGATGGAAGTTTCATGGATATCATCAAACATATTTTTAGACCTGCGTTAGACGTTAACTACGAACGTTGCTTGCTAAGCAATTTTGCAGTATTGCTTGCACGTGTGTGGTGGCCTTTAGAAAACATCTCGTGGACGTGCCAGTCAATGTGCATTTTCCTGCGGAAATTCCACTGAAGTACTAAATTATAAACATCCTTACTCCCAACGAGGGACTGCTCGGTTCTTGGTCAAGGTAAAGAAAGTTAACTCATTTATAAAAAAAAACTTATATGTATTTTATAACGTTGTCTTTCTATTTGATTATTCATTGTAATCAGTTATATTCGTGAAAGTTCACTCTGCATGAATTTAAACTTTGGGGCTAGATGGCGCTGTGTGAAATGTCCACATATTATTATTATTATCATCTACTGATGAAATCCGCATTAAAATCCGATGCGTAGTTTAAAAGGTCATTAGATAAGCGTACAGACTGACAGACAGCGGGAAGAGACTTGGTTTTATACAATGCATAGAAGAAGCTGCTTTTTTAAACTTGACAATTTTACAATCTGATGGTTTTCGTTTTTTTTTTATGTAATACAGTTACAGAACCAGTTGACGGCCCACCTGGTGTTAAGTGGTAACCTCAGCCCATAACAAGCGATGCGGCTTGGGTCCTCCCCTACTAGGTACGACAAGACCCAAGTCGCAACGTATGCGCCGTAACTCTGAGACGTGTAGGTGGAATGTCTCGTGTGCCTGTAATTTCACCGGCAACCACACCTTTCAAACCGGAACACAGTAACGCGAAAGCGTTACTGCTTGGAGGCAGAAATGGGCATGGTGGCAGTACTTCCCAGGACGAACTCGGCGAGAGTTCAACTGCTCTTATATGATATGACCTGGCTCCCGTAGTTCCGTCCTTACTTAGGTATGGAAAGACCCAATCGCATCGTATTGTGCTCCGAGACATGCAGATAGAATTTGTATATGCCTGTATGGCACTTTTAATTTTCTCTCTGGTCTCTTGTGCGTTTACCTAGAAACAACTTTTAAAACAAGTTTCTTTGAATTATCTGTTTCATCGTCAAAACAGCTAAGTTTAATGGCGGGCAACGCACCCAAAATGGCTTAAAGGAATTTTGGCAAAAAGATCACGTGAAGATGTTCTATTGTGCATTTTTTCATATGCGAAGCAAATCCTTAGATTGTTGCTTCACAAATCGAAGTAGAAAAAATAAAAGTAATTATGTTTTAGTAACTGCAAATGTTTATGTACTTTGTTACTTTTTTTGTTACTTTGATCATATCCAGTATATAAGTGGTTTATAACAACAGAAAAAACGGAACCACGAGGAATAGTTAAAACTCGGTCAGCCATTCAATGGAACTACTGGGACCATGAGGAAACATACACTATTACGATGTAAACATTTTTAATGTTCTGCGACAATCTTTACAATGATTAAATATAATTTAAGAATTCTTTGCCCCCAAACCAGTATATTACGCACTCTTATTTTTCGGTACGGAGACGCTAACCTTTTCATAATAATGAATAATATCATCTTCAGATTGAAGAAATTTTAAAACCTCGCATATTCGAATATTCTTTCTTGAGTTTCTAGTATCTAAATACAATGGAGAAAAAAAGGCTTATGCAGTAACACAAGATGTGCAATTTATGTATTATGCATATTTATGTATGTATTATCAATGTCATGACCGTACTATCCAAAATAGTTATTAGATAGTACGTAGCTATGTTTTTATAATTATATGCCTACTGCTACTACTTATACTGACAGGCCTCACAGCTCAATTGGTAGTAACCCTGTCTTCTGCGCTGCAGGTCGTGGGTTCGATTAACACACAGTACAAAATATTGGTGTGACGAATATAGATGATTGTTCTTTGACTGGGTGTTAATATGTATTATATGTACGTATTTACAAAAAAAAAGTGTAAATGTATTCTATCCATTGTCTGGTTTCCATAGTACAAGCTATACTTAGTTTGGGGCTAGATGGCGTTGTGTGAATTGTCCACCAGTATTATATTTTTTTGAAATAACAGAATCCCTTTATACTTTTACAGTAGCAATCTAATTATCCGACTCTTTCGAATTAAATTATTAATAAAAGTAATAAATACTCTGTGTCTTTATTTCTGTAATGTAGATATTTGCAGAAAACGGCCGGTTAAGTCATTATTTCCGAACGAGTGACCTGAGGTAATGGAATTTCACGAAGCCTCGTCACGCCTTCCTTGAACCGCAAACAAATTAGTGAGAAAATTAATTAGTATTACTGCAAAAATTCGCAAGATCAAGTTGACTTCTTTAGTATTGTGAAGTTAGCCGATTCACCGTGTTTTTACAAAAGAATCATAGGTGATTTTATTATAAAATGATAAACGATTTTACCAGTAAACGTTTGAAACTGAGAGCATTACAGTAGAGTATTGCGAAAACCAGTTTTTCTATTCAAACGTCACGAGCTACGAGTTCAAAACTGGCACGAACAATTATTTTTCGCTTGAAATGCATCATTTCAATACCATTGTTCATTTGACTGGCCTCATAGCTCAGTTGGTAGTAACCCTGCCTTCTGCGCTGTAGGTCGAGGGTTCGATTCCCACCCAGGACAAACATTTGTGTGATGAACATAGATTTTTTTTCTGTGTCTGGGTATTAATATGTATATGTATTTATTTTCAAAAAAGTATAGAAGTATTATATCAGTTATGTCGTCCCCATGGTACAAGCTGTGCTTAGCTTAATTTGGGGCTAGATGGCGCTGTGTGAAATGTCCACCATTATTATTATTATTATTGTCATCGATGAATTCAGCTAGCTGTACGACTGTAGGCTAAATACGAGTAGGTGCATTGGCGATTGCAATCGCAAACTAATTAGAAACAGACGATAGCTCTTTAACGGCTTCCAGTTCTAACCGACTCAATGTTTGGCCGATCGATGTATGGCTTGCATTTGCACCGGCTACATACTTGGGATTAAATGAAACGACAAGACGGAGAACTAAAACGAAACAAATGTTATTTTGATTCCAAATAAACAATAATAATCATCATCATCATAATATTGGTGGACATTTCACACAGCGCCATCTAGCCCCAAAGTAAGCTTAGCTTGTACTATGGGAACCAGACACTGATATAATACTCAAATACTTTTTTGTAAATACATATAATACATATTAACACCCAGACACAGAAAAAACATCTGTGTTCACATAAATGTTTGTCCTGGGTGGGACTCGAACCCACGACCTACAGCGCATATGGCAGCGTTACTATTAACTGAACAATGAGGCCAGTCAAATGGTTTAAAGATGGAATCCAAGATTCAGCGGGTGGTAGCGCGATTTTTTTCTAGATGGTTCTTATTAACTGAGATGAGAAACAATGTACCAGATAATATTGTAAGATGATTTCGTGAAACATGTATTTGTTATTTGATACATGACGTTATCACATTTTTGCCACCTGGCATTAAGTGGAAATCTCTTCCCATAACAAGCAATACGAGTTTGGTCCTCTTCTACTTAGGTACAAGAAGATCCAAGTTGAATCGTACGCGCCTCTAACTCTGAGACGTGAATGTTGAATTGCGCCTGTAATTTCACCAGCTATCACACCTTTCAAAACGGAACACAGCAACGCGAATGCGTTACTGCTTGGCGGCAGAAATGGGTGTGGCAGTAATCCCAGAGGAACTTGGCGTAAGTTCTACTGCTATTCTAGGAGCTAGTTAGTGAAACACTACTTGGATTCTCAGTCGAAGCACAGAAGTATCCTATCCCAGTCTGATGAGTCTACTTGTGCCCACAACACTCGTATCGACTTGTATAATGTTTACGCTCGGATGAGTGAGAGCACTCGACTAGTCACAGTGAAAGTGATACAGTAAAACACACAAATAAGTTGGTATATATTTTTTTTATATTTTCTAAACTAGCTTTTACAATCAGACCCTAGATACCACTGAGGATAGTATATGTCAAGACAATTTAACGAGCCTAG
This sequence comes from Chesias legatella, assembly GCA_947359385.1. Classification (NCBI taxonomy): domain Eukaryota; kingdom Metazoa; phylum Arthropoda; class Insecta; order Lepidoptera; family Geometridae; genus Chesias; species Chesias legatella. The sequence continues at coordinate 10,029,522 of OX375762.1, read as the reverse complement.
ACACGATATGGCTGGCGCTATCGAGGAGTTGGGTGATCTACAGATGGCCCAATGCATCAGATGACGTTGATATTCGGTCGATATCCGAATCGATCTGGACGCAATATGTGTAAATATATATCTTTAATACCTATACATATAACTTAAAATTACATAGCATCTAAACGTAGTTATATTTAAATTTCGTTGAATATAAACTGAACAGCTGTACAAACATTTTCATTACTATCTATGGTCCTCTTTACAATCACACTTGTTAAAAACTAACGATTTTTGTGATAAGCCGTTAGAATTATAACGAATCATGTAGAATTACAAGAAAAAGTGCCGGTTTAATTATTCATACTGTGGCAGAATCCACTCGTAGATGTCATGGACAGGTAATATTACGCCGTGTGAGTGCTGCACTGCGACAAACAAATGGAGATACCTAGCCTATTGCATCTTACTGTGAAATAACTTATACATAATACAGACAGAAACTACCTCCAGCTAATCAAAATTAACATGAATATTACTCAAACAAAATTAACAAATAGATACATGATTTAGCGCAAATTTTCACTCAAATAAAGGTATAAATTGACCATTTCCTGTGTAAGTAAGATTTGTTGAGCAGGTTGAGGTTTTATTTTTAGGGTCAAAAGGGCAAAAAAGACCTCTAAAACTAAAAAAAACAAGTAGGTATTATTTTTATATAGTTTATTCATACAGGCACTATATTTAAAATATATTATTTACGGGTCCTCTAAATCAACCACTAATGGTAAAACAAGATGTTTCTTGGAACTGACAACAAAAATTTTTCATATAACCATGTACTGTTGTACTACATTTGTATCGAATTTTTTGAACTTCGTATTTGTCATCAAAGCTGAGACAAAAAATGATATGATAAAGTCAAACAGAACTTAAAAAATTACTGTTATCATACAGATGTCCGGACAGAAGCAGACAACCAGACATAGTTTCATAGTTATCTCATTTTTCAAGTTTTGTACAGAACGCTGCAGAATAAACAACAGTAGTTTAATGTATACCTGTATCAATCAGTGTATACACAGCTCCAATTCTGTGAACATAAACGACATTCCAATTGTACCCCAAAATACATCGTCCACGAGTGTTCCGTCCCATTAATACATACATCTGGTTTACAAATCAGAGATAAATCACGTTAAAGATAATTCCATATCCAAACGATCCAGCTTCTCTATAACGACGAACCATCGAGCCGTGATGCTGGGGGAACTTAACACGGCATGAAATTCAATATAAAATTATACAAAATAAATGTCCGTGGCCGTGTCTTATGAACTGTTTAATTATTTTTAAAGAACACGTCAAAATGTAAATATCAGTATCATAATTAGTTGAATAAAGGATAATAATCACAAAATATAAATATATGTAAATATGCATATTAAAAATATATTTTCTTGATATTATGTATGTACTTTACCAATTCCCGATTTCACCAGCAGTTACGTATCTTATGTGTCAGATAAAGGGGTAAGCAGGGTCAAAACTATCAACAGTCGCTAAGCGACTTATGTAACTTTATACTGACTTAAGACCTTTAAGAAATACAGGCAGGGAAATTTGATTTTACTGTTTATTTCGCACCACCTTCTATTGCTTTAACAAAATGGGTGAGCCATCTGCAAGTTCTTTTGACAATAAAATTTGGTTGATATCAGTGTTTGTTATATCAATCAAAATTTGGTTGATGTTGACAAGCTCCAAAGCTCAGTTGCTAGTAACTCTGTCTTCTACGCTGAAGGTCATGGGTTCGATTCCCACCCAGGACAAACATCTGTGTCACGAATATAGACGTTTGTTCTGTGTCTGGGTGTTAATAATACATATTATGTACCTCTATAATGTGTTAACAAAAAGTATATATAAGTATTTTATAAGTTATCTGGTTATCATAGTAGGCACAAGCTATGTTTAGTTTAGGGCTAGATGGCGCGTGTGAAAGATCCACCGATAGCTGTGAGACTACTCAATAATATGTAATTACAATAAAAATTGCCAATTGACTACGTACATTCTTTTTTACCCACGAACTATCGGTTGTTTACACAATTTTAACACATATTTGAACATAAAATTAATCGTTTACCTAGCAGCGTCACTTGACAGCCAGTACCATGTATCCATGGTACCTAGCAACGTCACTTCAGAGCCAGTGCCATGTACCCAATCCAGGCGTTGCGTTGCGCTACCTTTGGCTACTTAGTCTCTTAATATAATATGTAGTGAAACGCAAAACAGCCAGTAAAAAAAAAATTTATGAACTTCAGAATATTAAGATTATTACATCATATCATCACATTTATAAAACTTACTTTGTACAAAGAAAGTATTCAAAGTTTGCCATTGAAGATGGTTTCAAAGTTTGAGAGCGAATAAACATTCTCTTCGAAACAATTGAAAGCAATTTGAGATTATAAACTTATTTCAAACTTTGCGATTAGCAGCGTATTCAACATAACACCTCTATTTTAGGAACAAATACACCTGTAATTATTTGGGTTTTAGTGTGCTGTTCGGCAATGTCTTGGTTTTGAATCAAGACATGGCCGAAAAAATATTTATTAGGCAGTTTTTTTGATAGCTTTTTGTTTGATTGTAACAGCAACACGAAAAAATACTGATCCGACTTCAATGTAATTTTTGTGTTTAAAAGCTTACAATTAAGTTAAAAAATTGGTGTAATTTTTATTTTAGTATAAATAATGGGAGCCAGAGATATAAGGCGGACGAAATCGCGGCCAAAAGGCAGTAGAATTATAAATCAATAAAAATTTAAAATAATTTAATAATAATTTCATCTATAATAATAGATGAAATGAAACATGAGGTTTGTCAAATAATTCATTTATCTACGTATGTTCTACGGTTCCTGTAATCACAGAAAAGCTTCGCCTACGTATTTCAGAATAAACATAAAAAACTTCAAAAGTGTTCAGTCTGTAGCTTTTGAAATAAGTCTTGTTGTTGGCTATATAACATTTCCATGATGGTTCGAAAGATTTCTCATAAGCACAGTGGGCAAAATGGAGACCGATGAGTTTTAAATAGAAAAATTTACGTGCATAACATCACATCCTCATAACGGTGAAGGAAATCATTGTAAGGAAACAGGGATGTCCTAGAAGCAAAAAAACGAACATTGTGGCAAGTGCAAAGAACATGTTCGCGACGCACTTTAAACCAACCAACTGGTTTGATAAGGCTAGTTACACTAGTGAGTTTACAATACGTGCAAGCTGATAATGAGAGGCCTCTACATTAATAATATTACATGATTAGGTATGTATTTCACACGAACGAAGTCGCGTGTTTTTATCTAGTTCTTCCCAGGTTACAATGGTTTAATTCTGTCAATACCCCGACTTGACTTGAATGACTCGCCTTGCGTCTGTATTATCAGACCATCTCCCCAATGGAAGGTATCAGAATACTGCTATGTCATCGGGTCAATACTACCAACTCGATCGGATAATCGAAAATGAGTTAAAATTCAATTAAAATATTTGATCTTTTGGACAGCAAAGTAAGCAAATAAAATTATTTGAAAAGTTTTCCTGTAGTATTTGACCGTTTGAGTTCAATTGTATTTTTCGTTTGCGGTGATGTTGCTTCAACATAACCTATAGTTAAACGTGATAAGACAATTGCCCCTCTGCATACACACCCATTACATAACATACAAAGTACCCGTTGAAACAGTGTCTCATCAATCTGATATTAATACGAGTAGGTATATGAAGTTTTAATTAACCACTGCAATAATTTAAATTTAAATCATATAATTGGGTTTTATTATGTAATGAAGTAAAGGAACGTGCGGACGGCCCACGTGGTGTTGACTAGTAACCTGTGCCCATAACAACAAAACGCCAAAATATACGTATTTTCATAATTCCAGCCAAAAATTTATTCAGTAGTTTTGACCTGAATGAGTTAAAAATAAACGCTACGGACATACTTTTACTATTATACTTGTTATAGTGTAACAGCGGAGTGTGCACACAGCGACACACTGTTTCCGTCTTTACTACGTTTGATCTGATCTAAACTAACGGTACTTACGTTACATAACAATCTATTTAATTCAGTGCCATTGCTTGCTGACCTTTGTGCACGATTACATTAAAGCATTAATAAAACTCAATATGTTGCATTTATAGAAGTATTTCAAGACGATCGGCCGGTTTGATGTGTTTAATCAGGACGTCGGTTGTTATTTGCGATTGGCTAATGGAAAATTTACGAACATTACCTTCTGTTCGTATACACGTGCGTTAGAGACTAAATTTAACTACTTCTTACTGTCTGTGATTAGTTCCGAATTAAACTCGAAATTGCAAACGCTATGGTTTTTTTATGTGTACAGTTACGGAACGAACCGACGGCCCACCTGGTGTTAAGTGGTAACCTCGGCCCATAACAACCGATGCGAATTGGGTCCTCCCCTACTAGGTACGACAAGACCCAATTCACTTTGTATGCGCTGTTAACTCTGAGACGTGAAGGTGAAATGTCTCATGTGCCTGTAATTTAACCGGCTACCACACCATTTAAACCGGAACACAGTAACGTAAATGCGTTACTGATTGGCGGGAGAAATGGGCATGGTGACAGTACTTCCCCGGACGAACTTGGCGTGAGTTCTACTGCTTTTTAGAAAAGCTACAAAAAGCTCTTTATTTAAGCTATTTCATTTCATATTCAGTTGACAGTTATCCCTCACCGCCCGTGTAATGTGTATAACAAATGTATAGTTGCTTACATAAGGCGGGTAGATTTAGTTTCATCTGTAATATTGAAGTGAAACATAAATATATGTGTATATTTTAAGTACAAGCTGTATATGTAATAACTAATATTTTCAGTTAGTTACCGTTCCTCACAAAGCGGTTATTTTAACCGCACATGGTCACACGCACATGGTGTGCCTATACCGCAAGACTTTACAGGGGTAAGCTCACCCATAAATGCGGTTTACAATGAAGTAAAGATGAAATAAATAAATAAACTAAAAAAAAATCTTGATTGGAAGAATTTCTTTATGTTTGTTTGATCGGGACCCACAGAAAAACTAAAGTATTTTGATGTAACTGCTAAAATCAGTGCGACCTACGAGGGTTATATTTGATTTATGTACGAAAACTAGAAAATAATACAATGAAAAAAAAGTAATAATAATAACAGTAATAAATACTTAGTACTAGGTAATTAAAGAAATAGTTTAACTTAATATAATTTACGTATTCTATAATAATATCAAGATTTCGTTTTAGTTTTTAATTTCACCGGCAACCACACCTTTCAAACCGGAATAGAATGAGGCAGAACTGGGCATGGTGGTAGTACTACCGCGGACGAACTTGGCGTGAGTTGTCCTCTATTATAATTACATTCAGAAATATCGTCGAGGGATCGTTGGATAACGATCTAGGGGCTATGATTGGCGGTATGATCATTCGACGATTGCCCGGCGTTATTTCTGAAGGTAGGTAAGTAATAATCTGAGTGTAACATACATATAAGTATATGTGTACATAAATACCCAAACATCCAGTGTGTATTATTAAAAGCTTGATTTCTCTGTCATACGATACTTAGGTTAAAGCCTTTATGAAACATTTGTTTTGTCTAGAATCAAGACTGGCCAATAATGTTGATACGAAACCGATTTTATTTAAAAATACGGTATGCTATTTCGAGAACCTTATTTAAACTCATTATGAAGAATAACCTCTAACGTGAATGCTTGCTTAATTATGGTCCTGAACATATTTTGTGGATTTCCAATACCGAAAACTGGTCTGCATCTTGTAACTAATGGAGCCAAGAGGAGATATATCGTAAACCTAGAACCCGAGGACTCCATCTTCGACAGGTTCCTTAGACAAATACTAACTTGCCTTAGGTATACAAAGATCCAGTTCAAGTAACGTTGCACTACTAACTTTTTTGACCCTCGGACATAATGATGGAAGGTCTCATACCTGTGACCCTAATAAAAACAGGGTTTTTGTAACTGGGAACAAAGTATAATAATTATTATTATTGATACTTGACGACTACGCTGTCAATTATAACAAAATACGTATAGTCGTATACAGAAATAACTAAGATTGAACATTTTAAGTGATCCAACTAATACTTATACTAAGATAATATTATATTATATGACAGGTGTTAGCGCCCACCCTTGCCGAATATCTAATGCGAGTACATTCCATGCTGTGGAAATATGTACGACTATCTTATACCCGCGGCTTTGCTCGCGTTAATATTGATTACTGTCGACCAAACCCGGTTGTCGATCGATACAGAAATCATTAACGAAAACAACTCTTATTGTTTTAACTATAATCTCCAGGGTCCTTCTGTATCTATATCAACAATTTATCATAATCGATTCAGTGGTTTAGGTGTGAAAGGGAAACAAACAAATTCACTTTCGCATTTATTATATTAGTTAGGATATCAAGTCTCCCCCAACGAAATGTGACTCAATGAGATATCTGCCGAAAATATATCGCTGCCTAAATTCAACAACGACAAAACTAAAAAAAAACACATTTTTCAGGAGAGCGGTTTTGCGTTGAGCGATGGCAAGTAAATCCGACCAATCAGGTAACGACATTTAGTGACGTTACGCGCTCAGTTGGGCGAATAGGAATATGAATTTTATTCACATTATAATACAGAAGATTTCGCGTCCAACTACACCAATAACTCAATTTTGACACATCTGGTTTTGTGTCACTATCGAATTTAGTCAGCGATATATAAAACCGAACCATACTCGTATCGTACCTCTGTGTGGCAGTAGGCAACTCCATCCGGTCGATAGGGACCTTGTGGACACAATTCCATTTAATCTTACAATGGTATTGACGACTGGCCTAACCACAGTGCGGCGGACTAATGTCATAATGGACGTAAAGGAAATGTGTCCGCGCCTCGATCACATTCACAGTCCATTCAACATCAATGATTGTGTTCACTTGTCGCCGGTATATAACGCATATGCTACAGTAATAGTACCGTTCGTCTGCCGCTGTTTTTGCTAAGCCTGAAAGTTCTCTAACGAAATGTCTCTCTTAGCGGTTCTCTCCTTATTCCAAATACTAATAATAGTCACTTATTGGTAAAACAAATGCAAATGGAATTAATAATGTAGATGGCCTAATGGATATGGAATCCATTGTAAAATCAATACAGATTTGGGAACAAAACAGGTTTGTAAATTAATATTAATAGTGTCAAATTCGTTTTAATGGCCAAATTAATAACTAATAGCTTCGCTGTCAGTCTTCCCTATTTTGTATGCCAATTTACAATATCGGGATAGAATTATTTACTCATCATTCTATTTCTGTACAATTAGCTTGAGACAATATATTTTGCAACGATTTCGATGTACAGATAGAAAATGTGAAAAAGTCGAGTTTGAATGGGACCGGTGGAAGGGGTAGACCTCGGCGTACATACTTAGACCAAATCGGTGACGTTTTGGAAAAAGGCCAGGCCAAGAGTACCCTATACCGCCGAGCATGCATGAAGAATTTGATGAGTGGATGAAGCTAAGGAGGTATGTCAGGATCGTAGCAGGTGGAAAACCATGATCTCTGCCTACCCCTCCGGGAAACAGGTGTGAACAATCTGTGGAAAATAAATCCCTACTCTACCAGCAAAGTTATTGAGTCTGGTGAGGTCGCTGGTACCACATACATGCGTGTCGGGGTTACTTTATGAGGCATAAAATGCCCCATGGGCTGGTAACGTGTTAATACCTAATGAAAACGGCATGGCTGGCTATTACCGGCACAGATCACAGAAGCTTTGATTGTCGGAATCTATCAGCAGTAACATTCGCCCTACATTACCCCATTTTCCAGGTAGTGACACACATTATATAACGTAGCACGCCCAGTCAGTATTGGTCATTATTGTATCTATACTCGCGTGCAACTAAATCGACTCAAGCCGTACTTTTGTACAAAAAGTAGATTTTTGGGAAGACGGCTTATGTGATTTTCATGATTTCTTTCTTATTTAAAAGCCGTATTTCCTCTCTATAAAATAACATTCTAATAATGAAAATCGTTGCTGTAGCTATTGGTCAAAATGAATTTGAATGAAAATGCATTGAAAATGGAGAAAAAAAAAACTTTACTTAACATTACTTGGTATTGCCTCCCCTAGCCTTTATAACGGCTTACATGCGATTCCTCATAGACTTTAACAACTTTTAAAATCAAAATTTTGATACGAATGTACGGCTTGAGTCGATTCAGTTGCTCGCGAGTGTATATCGTATGGCCTCATGGCACATTGGTGACTCCATTTCAGAATATTGATTTAAAATCGGTAATTAATGGACTGACATTATGAAAAATTTATATATAGAAACGTATTCTTATTTTTTTGTGTAATGTAGGGTATAGAACGAGCTGACGGCTTACCAGATATTAAGTGGTAACCGCCGCCCATATACAACGGCAATACGACTCAAGTCCTCTCCACCAAATACGAGATGACTCAAGTCGCATTGCGTTGCGTCCATCACCCCGAGACGGGGATGTTACGTCTCATGCGCCTGCGATTTCACCGGCACCCACTCCCTTCCACCGGAACACATCAACACAAGTGCATCACTGCTTGACGGCAGATTACCAGGTGTGGTGGCAGTACTTCTCCGGATGAACTTCTACTGCACAAGTTCTACTGCTACTTAACGTATTCAAGTATTTTTCTTCAAACGAAAGGTTAGGCTCGATGGCCCTCAATCCGCTGTAGGTTACGCTTTCGTGGCAAGTTATCAGCTGATCGCTGTTAATGCTTTGTTACAAAAACTCAGCTAAAGTTTACTTTCAGTAAATAGCGAAATAGAAGAGAGTCTTTTAATAATATTACTGACTTATTCTGCTGAAAAATACGTACAGAAAACTAGATACGAAGTAATAAAATTAAAGTGTATGTTTGTAAACACCAATCAACAGATTTTTAGTAAAGGCCTATGAAAGTATACAAGGTAATTATAATTAGGTACGTATATCATTACATTGGGGCCACACTAACACAATGATAGCAAAATAATTTTTAGATTGTCTTTAAGAAATCGTTTACCAGCGATAAGACGTCTTATATAATAATATTTCATAGTGTTTAATTTTATTTGGAGTACAATAAAGCATTATCTGTAAATTTATCTGCGACATCAAAATACACGTTAAAATTGAGCGATTATAATTACTTGCATATAACGTCATAAATAGATAACAACCGCTTTTGATAACATTAAGAAACTTGTATTTAGCATCTTTTACAAATTTGCGCGATACAATATATTGTATATATATATATATACAGTACTGCGCAAATTTGTAAAAAAAGTAATTAAATATAATGTCCCATATCTCGATAATCTCCAATATTAATTTTAAATGCAAGATGCGATGGCAATACGGGTCATTCGTGGGTATAGATCAATATCGTATGAAGCAGCGTGTGTCTTGGCGGGCTCACTCCCGTGGTATTTAGAGGCAATAGCTATGGCTTCAATATACTTATGGCGTGAGGAAGCACTGGAGAGAGGCGAGCGGCCAGCGTTGAGAGAGATGGAAAAACGTAAGCTTGAGACTCGTCTCTCTCTCACTTAGGAATGGTCACTTAGTTTAAGAGATACAACCGCTGGCCTAAAAACGATCCAGGCAGTAAACACAGTCATCCACATGTGGCTGGATAGGAAGTTCGGAGTCCTTACCTTCCGTCTGACACAGGTGCTCTCAGGGCACGGCTGCTTTGGAAGCTACCTGTGTCGGATCGGAAGGAAGGAAACATCGCGATGTCATCATTGCGGCAATTGCGATGCGGACACGGCTCAGTACACATTTAGAGTCGTGTCCGGGGTGGGCAGAGCAGCGTCGTGCTTTATGTGATATAGTGGGGAGCGACCTCTCCCTTCCAGTCATCATTAAGTCCATGCTTGAAAGTGAGAGGTCATGGAATGGGATGATTGCCTATTGTGAAGATGTAATGGTATCGAAAGAAACGGCGGAAAGGGATCGGGAAGCTACCAGCACAGTCCCGGCCCGCTCAAGAAGACCTGGACGTACAAAACGGACGACAAAATCCAGTCGTACAATCGACCTAAGACGGGGTCCACATGACCAGCACCGTTGGAGGCGTAGTAGAATGTCCACGAACCTACTGCCTCCAACACCCATGGTGCGAGACGGAATACCAACAGGTTTTTAGTGGGTTTTCCCCCAATATCAACACTTTAATAATGGGGGGGGCGAGTCCCACATAACCTCTTGCAGCCCCGAAATGCGAGAAGTAGGTATGCATAAAAGCATTCCCAGTTGTTAAAAAAAAAAGGGTTGGACCACATCTGACCGGCACCTGAATCTTACATACCTCTATCCTTTTAAGTAATGTAGTCATTAGTTTATTACAAGGTAGTAATGATCTATCCGAGTGACAGAAAGGGATAGGGGTAAGGTAGGTATTCAAACATCTGACGGGTCAAATGTGACCTAACCCTTACAGCGCATGGTACCACTATAGACCTGATTCACTGATCCGAGGCACTCCTAGGTCACAGACAATCAATGAGTAGGTAATGACCACTGGGCACGGCTATTGACAGACTATTAACAGATCACTTATGTCATTGCGGGGACCAGCGGTGACGTGCCAATGCATTTGTGGATTGCCGTAGGTAAGTGTACCTTATCTACGTCTTATCGCGTGGGGTTCATCACTACACTATAATGAAATAACAACTCGGTTGATTGCTAAGACTCGTATTAGTGTGCTTTCTCGTTCAAACCCATAAATGTTCCACCCATTAGGTATTTTTCTCACACTATCCATTTTGTTTGATTTCTACCCAAAACTTATATGATAATAATCTAATATCAAAGAGTGTCTAAACAGATTGTAATTTGGCAGTCAATGGCAATCATTGCTCGTACATTAGGTACTAACAGCACACTCAGGGGCGGCGAGTCCGTGGGTACTCGGGGCTCCAGCGTCCACGGGAGGTCGGAAGTGAAGTGCTGACTACCCACAAACAGACATTAAGACTGGAGACATGCTCAAGTTCAAACGAAGATATAGACACATATATCCAATTTTAAGACACATATATCCGAGTCTAAGACACATATATCCTATTTTAAGACAGATACCCTATTTCAAGACACATATCCGATTTTAAGACACATATATCCGATTTTAAGACACATATATAATATCCGATTTTAAGACACATATATTCGATTTTAAGACACATATATCCGATTTAAGTCACATATTCGATTTTTCTCTATTATGTTCGATACTTTAACTCGATTAATATTCTCCTCTCGCATTTCCCCAGTGGTTTTATATGTGTCATAAAACAAACCGAGCAACCTTGAGCAGCCACGGGATTCACTAAAGTCGGCGCATCTGAGTACACTTATGATGTCGGTGATGCGACTTGGGTATTTTTGTAACTAAGTAGGAGAGAATTTAAAATGAATTGCTTTGTATATTGTAAATGTTTTTTTTATGTATAGAGGTTGCCGCTTAACATCGGGTGGACCATTTAAAATTGCGTAATTAGTAGCAAAATAAGTTGTCTTTTCGTTACATTTTTATTTTAATTAGACATTGTATTGACTCAGTTAAATTAATCGCATCAGAAAGTGAGTTACAAACATGAAACAAATGAATTGACAAGTGTGTCTTTGGGTGAATAAGGATAAAATATTTATTGAAAAACCCGAAATATATGAAAGTACTACCTAAGTACCTAAGTACTACCAATCAGAATCGTGTTATTTATGTAACCCGTTCTTTGTGACTGTGTGCCGAGACGGGATGTTTTGGTGTATAAAGAAGCCGAGTTGGAACTAAATAAGTGAAAAGAAGGCCTACTGTGGCTCCGCTTACCCCACTGGAGTAACAGGCGTGAATTTATGTACATTATGTACTTACATGTGCTTACCGATCGGTACATATATTTTTACCGGGTGTTATACGGATATTCCTACGACCATTTCTCTGTAACATGGTTGATATCTATAACTTTTCACCACTTCATTATATTCGATATTTATTTTAAAACGTCATCAGTTGATGAGCAGCTTCCTAAAAAGTATACTGGTGACTGAATGACATCATAGCAGTTCAAATTACACCGCCTTATTCTACAATAATAAAGTATCGATTATTTCCTAGAAGAGCATAGATGAAATACGTGACATTGCACGCCGTTTCGAGCTTAATAAGCAACTGGTCAATATTATTGTCGAAAGGCAATCCAATCACGAACACAGTCATGAAATAGAAATAGCCGTACGTAATGAATAGATATAGTTTTACAACTGCAATCTGCATACGGTTGGCGCCCCAATAATCGGAATGTCATCTGTTGTTTATGGCTATTCGCGGGAAGTGTCGTACGACTCACGCTAGAGCTGCTCAGCCGAACATACGTAAAGTAGCTCTCTTGAGGCAATTCAATAAATAAATATATATTGGTGGACATTTCATCTAGCCCAAAAGTAAGCTAAGCATAGCTTGTATCATAGGAACCAAACAACTGATATGATACTTTTTGTAAATACATATAATACATGTCAACAGCCAGACACAGAAGAAACTTCAATGTTCGTCACACAAATGTTTGTCCTGGGTAGGAATCGAACCCACGACCTACAGCGCAGAAGGCAGGGTTACTACCAACTGAGCTATGAGGCCAGTAGATAAATGAACTGCTCAATTCTACTGGCGAACTTAATATTGGCAAAAGATTTTTTCTCTCGTGATTTTTCATGTTAATAACTCCCATATCGGCTCGAGAGTCCGATATGGAAAGGGACCAGATTGGGACTAAACGAGTGAATAGATTCAAAGCATTTAAGTAGTTTCACACTAAGCGTATTCACTGCGAAAAGATCTCTCCATGAAGAAAAGTCTGAGCGCCATAAACTTAAAGTTACACAGCTACGTACATTATAAGTTGTATCAGATATTTACAGAACTTTGAGGTATTTAATATTTAAGTAAAGCGGATCTTCAGACATAATATTTGTGTTGTTTGACTGTTATTTACAATTATATTCAACATTTTTAAAGATTATGCTGGAAGTCCTCTTGATAAATTGACTGTAATTGGGTTGGTTGCTCATAATCAATAACTTATACACCTATACACCCACAGCGTTAGGCTCATGAGGTCAAGAGGCACATAGAACTAACTACATTAATAGTAAAAATACGTGCTAGCCATATTCTAGAGACATCTGACTTTTTTAGTTTGTATAAGAAAAAATATTGCCTTCGCTATAAGACGACTAAATTATAGATGGCGTGTCCCAGGTAACTAAAAACTCAAAAGTATACAGGTGTTGTCAGCTCATCTATTATGTAATGCAAACGAAAATCCTAACTCGTAATAGTGCCACAAATAGAAACCGCTTCTACTCCACTGACCGATCCAAATTGTCTACACATGATGGAACAAAATAACCATTTCCGTCGGCGCTACGAATGTTTCCATTTATTTATGTAAACATGCTTTAGTTGTTATTGTACGTATCTCTTCTTAGCCGAGGCACTCGCTACGCTTGCAATGGTAACAATAGCAGTCGTGTGTTACATACAGGGTGCTGGTAAGTGTTTGGTGTTCTGTTTTGAAGCCTTGTTGTGCTTCATTTAATTATAATCGTCAATGTAATGTAATAAGGAGATGAGCTTGGTAATTATTAGTTAATAATACTCTAAATCGTGTCATTGGCTCTCTCGAACCAGTGTGGTGAAAGGATTAAAGTGTGCCTCAAAAGGCCGTTTCGTGCGCTTGAAACGTGGCTTTGCAGTTGTGGTTATAGGACATGTCGGTTCCCTCACGACGTTATCCTTCACCGTTTTTGAGAGCGTGGTATTGCATAAATTTTTCAAGTGAAAATCTCAACAGTACACGTCAAGATACGAACCAGCGACCTCCGCATTAGACTACCACTGGGCCACCTCGCTCTCATTTAGTCTTAGTAGTAAATTAGTCTATGCATACAAATAAATAAAATGAGTGTCTGTTTTTAATATTAAAATAACCGCTTTTTACTAAGTGCATATGGATGTATTCTATTCTATTCGATTCACTGGTTCCCTCAAACCAGTGTGGTGAAAATATTTTAAGTACGCCTCAAAGAGGTTCCTTTCTTGCACTTGACACATGTCTTTGAATTTTTAATTCTAGGACATATCGGTTTCCTCACGATGTTTTCCTTCACCGTTTTGAGAACGTGGTATTGAGCACAAAAATCTTTCAATCGAAAAACCCGTAGGTGCACGGGATTTGAACGGGCGACCTCCGGATTGAAACCCGGGGTCAGTACAACTAGACCACCACGCTCTCATTAATTGTTCTTCATTAAAAGTAAGTAAGTTGCTTAATTTCAAAACAAGTTACAATGTATTGTCACAAAGACGATTGCGAAATCTGAGCGTTATTGGATATCGTTATGCCCTATCAGCAGCAATGTATTACACATTCAAAAGTTATCAAAAAATATTAAAATAAAACGTTAATAATAACAGTCACATAAGACATTTTTCCTTCCTTATACCTCTAGTTACGGGCGCATACAATGCAACTTGGATCTTGTCGTACCTATAGGAGAGGTCGTCGCCCAAGTCTTATTGCTGTTATGGACAGAGATTATCACTTAACACCGGGTGGGCCATCTGCTCGTTCATCACATAAAAACAAAGGATACACAACATTGAATTTCAATTCTCACTTATCTTAGCCAATGGCTTTGTGATCGCAATCAGCTGTCTTATCTTCTGTCAAATGGTGCCCACACGAGCAATACGAATCGGTTCCTCCCCTACTTAGGTAAGACAAGACCCAAGTCTGTCGTATCGTATGCCCCGTACATCTGAGACGGAAGGTGGAATGTATCATTTGCCTGTAATATCACCGGCAACTACACCTTTCGAACCAGAACACAGATATTAATAAATGTTTTTCTTTCTTCTTTCTTTCTTCATATCCACAGAGTCCTTTTAACAACAATTTTTACGCGCGTCTCAATTCCGTGACGCGCGTCTAAATAAAGATAAAAACTAAAAAGCATGTCTAAATGGCTATTTTCTTGTTATTACTTGTATTTGTAAGGCAGGTTTTCATCGTGACAATCTGACATTTGTCACACCGAAGTAACCTGGAGTTGTCTCCGTGCGATATTGTATCAGCTTCACTATTATGCCTCAACAATGCTTTACAAACCATTGAACTTGCTCGTGACTTTCTGCTAGATCTGACAGCGATCGTGCTCAATCTTTTATTATCGGAACCGCCGCCGCCGCGCCGTCCACATTTTAAAACATTTCAATGTAAGTAATTCCTACTCAGAAAATGGTGCAATAGTGCTACACAGCGAAATTATTATTCGAAGAAATATGTACTTCGTGTTGTAATTTGAATGTGAGCGCCAGAAGCTGAGTAAGCGATTCGCTTGTTTATTGATGACTAGCTGTTGCCCGCGACTTCGTCCGCGTGGAATTCGGTTTTATCGCGAACCCCTATTTTATCCCTTGGAAAAGTAACCAAAGTTACTCCTTATAACATCAGCTATCTGCCAGAGAAAGTCCCGTTAAAATCGGTCCAGCCGTTCCGGAGATTATCCGGAACAAACAGACAGACAGACAGACAATTTTTTTTTTTAATATTTTGTGTTATTTGTACCGTGTATACATCCATATGCACTTAGTAAAAAGCGGTTATTTTAATATTACAAACGGACACTCCAATTTTATTTATTTGTGTAGACAAGGTACGTACGTAGTGATATATAAATGACAAGGGGAAAGAAAATTAAAGGTGGTTTGCGTTACCTTTTGGAGTCGAAAAAAACGGTTCAACGGCCGCATTCTGTCTCGCCGTTTCGATCAAACGAGGTGGTATTCCAAGAGAGATGATTCGCAAATTTTGTTCCTGACCCTATATGGAATTGACGAGAGCTTTATCCCGATTGGGATGGTGTCCTCGCTGTGATGATTACTCGATCAGGGATGACACCAGGATCAATAAGATTTAATTCACAATAGTCAACAGTTTATTGGTTTCGCGGTGGTACATTGGCTGTTACTAGGGCTGCCAGGTCGTAAAACCGAAAAACCGGACAGAACGGCTAGTTTAGCCGGACATTTTGGTAAAAATATCGACACGACAGTTTTTTTTTAAATTAAAACTTGACCTTTACTTCATTATATCAAACCATAATTATTTTACTTTTGAATATTCTTAAATTCTAACTAAACAGCTATACAATTTAATGAATAAGTATTCTTTATACCAGCATATGAAAAATGTCAAGAAACTGGCCAAATTTAAAAAGCCTAACAAAAGTCAAAAACCAACTAATTTGGCCGGACACGCAACCAAAAAGCCTGACTGTGTCCGGCTTTATCCGGACGCCTGGCAACGCTAGCTGTTACAGTATTATGTTAGACATCACATTATGGACCCTTGTAGGGTTATTGCAATAGAGAGGAGATAGGCTGAGGTTATCTATGTACGTTATTATATTTTGATTTTATGATATTGTTATTTGGCTGATAATAATTAGTAGGTTCTTTAAGGAGCCAGTGTTCATACCCACAACACAGGGAATCCTAGTGTGGGGGACTAGTGAATTTTTATCATTAATAATCTATTATGTCACTTAATTAACTGCTCAGTAATATTCACATATTGTATACGTATACGTATTGTATACGTAATTTAAAATATTATGCATTACTGTATCGATATTCACGCGTTTTCTCGTATTAGATCCTGGCGCTGTTACTCTTAAGCCTAGTAAGAGTAGGTAAATAGGAATTTGAACTTTGTTGCACTAATTTTAGTCCCACATATTCCTCGTTTAATGTTTCGTTACGTTTTGGATTCAACCATATGGATAGCATTTTATTCTGTCGTCGTTCTACTCTCAGGGGTACGGGAATGACAGACAGTTCTACAAATAGGATGTCCTACGTTTAGCACTATCTAGAGGCAACGTAAGAAAATGCACGTTTCCTGCCATCGTTCAGACCTAGAAATGGTTTTGGACGTGACCTCACCAAATCAACGGAAACTAGGTCGCGAGTGGTTACACGATGTTAGTGCTATTACATATATAGGCGTACGTTATTCAAAATGGAACAACACCAGCCTATTACCAATGCCTGTGGTTGTGTGTCCTCACAGTTAAATCTCAAAGACATGACATGAAAAAAGTAAGCATTCATAAAACACATATATAACAAAAAGCAGTTAGTTCTCATCTGACTCTGGAAAGCATCTCAGGCATCAGAAAGTATTATTATACATGTAGGTAATACAATATCTAGAGCCGTATCAAATAACTGCACATCATTCAAAACGCGATATGATGGGAGTTGAATCTAAATACATAAGTTAAGTAAAAAATACCACATGCAAAAGTTGAGATGGACCATTAAAACACAGGTCCCATAACCGTAATTAACATGCGCTTAATCAAGAACGTTTATTTAGATAAAGTAATAAGATAACTCCGTGATTTAGTAATTCATTCAATCTCAGTCGTGAATCGAGTGTGAACACCGTTAGACTGAAATATGCCGTGATCTGGCCTCATAGCTGATTTGGTACTTGGTAGTAACCCTGCCTTCTGCGCTGTAGGTCGTGGGTTCGATTCCCACCCAGGACAAACATTTGTGTGATATTTGTAACATTGATGTTTGTTCTGTGTCTGGGTGTTAATATGTATTATATGTATGTATTTACAAAAGAAAAGTATATAATATGTATATCAGTTGTCTGGTTCCCATGATACGAGCTATGCTTAGCTTACTTTGGGGCTAGATTGCGCTGTGTGAAATGTCCACCAATATTTATATTTACATATATTATCTTTATTATCTGCACAATAGCTGCTCTGCTCTTCTCTACCTAATTTATATCTAGTGTGTGCTATAAAAAACATAATAACTTGTTTTGATATAAAATAATTCTAAAATTCCAAAGCAAGATTCGTGCACGCAGTTCCAGCGTTTTTTGCTTTCTTGCCGTAGCTGTCTTTTTAATATTACTATTACACAATGGACGGTACAAATCTGTAGATTTTGAAATAATTAACGACATAATAACTGCGTTGCTCTTCCTTGTATATTTTTATTATTACTGTGTAAAACATAGGATTTATTTTAGGAAGAGAACCTTTCCCATACAAAATATGCAATTACATTTCATTTATTGCTAATGTGTAGTATTCGAAATTGTTCAATTATATTTTGTTATCATGTTGTTGATTCTACTTTTCTTTTTACTACCAACATTTAAAGTGACATGATTAGATAAAACGATGTATGAATAAAGAAGACAATAAGATTATGCAAATCATAGAATACGTGAATTTCTCACAAACCCTGAGCGCTACAGCATCGAACCGACACTAATTTTGCGGCTCTATCCGAGAGCCAACATCGAGATTCTATAATTCCTACCATTTGACGTTGAAATTAGTGCATTAAAATGCTGAATACGTGTATTAACACTTGTAGAGCGACAGCAATAAATAAGCCTTTTACGAATTCGTGTCCAAGTTAGCACACTCGATAAGACAAATGCAGCAAAAGCAGCCAAGAACAAGTCTACAATTGTATTAAATCGATAAAATGCATTGGAAAACGGTTTAATAGGTAGTGATTAGGAAAATTAGGAGCAATGTACTACCATTAGATGCTTAGTACGGAGTCTTGACGCCCTAAGTCAAACCCAATAATCTCTGTCTCGTGGGAGCTACTTCAAGTTTCGTGCACTGCATTTCGTATCAGCAAGTCAAACCCAACAGGAGAAATCGCGAAGGAGCCGGCATGTCCTCGAACCAAACATTTTGAAGGCAAATGCATGAAAGGTGTCGATTTTAGCTTCACTTTAATCCTTTCACTACACTTTGTTCGAAACAGTTACATAGCAGTATCAATAAATAATACTATTACTTCTAGTAGCATTAGTATTATTAACCGAACATTTTGTCACAGCGGGAATCGAATCATGCTCAGTATGCCACTGAAGTTACCAAATATATTCTTATATGTAACATATAGATAAAAGCCCGCAGTTCAAGGCATGTTAATTTCCCTTGTCGAGAGGTGGCACGGTCATATCATCATAACAAATATTCTCTTCTGTAATAAAGAATAACACTAAACTTAATTTTTGCCCGTTATTACGACGCTTAAAATAATTAACATATTACTCAGTTTAATCCTTATTCCCGTGAGCTAGTCCAGCCCAATCACGCTCAAGTGCCGATATAATTGAGCAATATAAAAATGTCATACTAGTATTGGTCTGGAAACGAGTTGATTTTGCGCAATATGTCGCACGCTTTTTACACCTCAGCCGGCGAGCTGCAACTATGCATTAATAGTGCGACAGTAGGTAAGCAAGCCGTAGCAATGTGCAACCACGCGTGATAATTAATAATTCAATTGGGGTCGAAGGCAAGTGTTTTTCTTACTCAGCAGTCACATTATGAAAGAGATGGCCTGTTGTTTAAATGTACTAAGTTTTACTGTATGTTGGTCTTACATTGCGCCCTTGTTCACCTAATCCACCCTTGCACCACCCCATCTATTTAGATGAGGGGAGTTTTTACTACGGACTTAATTTTAGAGATACAAATTGATGATGAAGGAAATTTCTTCCCACACGGTTTTCGATATACCTAATTGCTCCAATTTCCGATAACAGGATACATAAGCCGGTAGAGTACATCAATTACGAATACTTCAAATAAGTAGAACAGGTAATTGGTAATTTTGAAGTAGAACGAATTCAAATAATGTTTTTGTCATGTTTCGTTTAATACTGCGCTGATTGACGTCACAGCGAGCATATCGGTGTAAACAATACTTAAATCTACTAACGATAAACAAATGCAAGCGTACCTACAAACTTGCAGCGAGGTGGGGAGTCAGATCATTCAGGATGGGCACCCCGGCAGGCGGTGGCGGCCCACCGCAGCGGTAGCGTCCAAAAACAAGAGGTAGCAAATGGATGCGGCCGGCTGTTTATAAACATTGGATGCGTGCGGTCGATGGTAGCGAGGACAGCGGGGCTACCGGCGGCCCCTGTCCCGGCGCGCGGCGCACCGGCGGCGGCGGCGGCGCGGCGGACGGCGGGTGACAGTAACGCGACGCGCTCCACGCGGCGTGGTGAGCACCGATACACGCGGACGTACCGAGCGACGGCCGGCGGCGGTGTGCGCGCTGTGCCGGTTACGTCACGTGTTTGACAATCGGGCCGAGCTGAAGCCGCCGCCGGCCGCCGGACGGGAGTGGCGCCACCGGCGCGCGCGCCCTCGCACGATCAATACCGCGCCCGCGAGCGACAACGCGCCAAACAAACGGTGATTCATCTTTATAGTGAACGACACATCGTAATAGACACTGTCGTCACGCATTTGGAATAAATATAAAGCTGTAAATTTACTTTATGACTTTAGCTTTAAATCCTTTATGTTCAGCGTTGAACGATGGTTTCACACACGCCACGTAGGAATCCTGTATATATTATATTTTTTATTTATTCATACTTACATGTCAGTCCTTTATGATGCTTGCTTTTAGTACAAAATGTGGATACTTGAACGATGTAGTTTTGTGTAAACCCAGATCGCCAACATAGAGTACCTAACCGTTTTACGTTAATTGAAGCAAAATGTATGTCGTTTGGTTTTTAAATGCCAATTTCAGTAAAAATAGCCGTTATCGCTATAAGTTCAAATGGTTGTTTACCCGTGGTCCCAGTAGCTCAACTCATACATGGGTCCAGGTCCATGGCTTATTATATTTTACCTGTAGTGTACACTTAAGATTAAAATTCGATTGCATTATATTTTTTTCATTAAATAAGTTTTATGATTATATATAAGAAGTTTTCAATATATCCATTTCACTTTTACACTGCTTTGGGCAAAGTAAACACACTGTAAGATAAACCTAAACTATGTTTTAAAACCGGTTGATTTACAAATGTTTCACTGGATATGTTGCGCTGCTATATATCCTCGTTTACGTTGTCGGACGATGCAGACTGGCTGAGACGCTGCGCAGACACGTATCGGACAGAGGGTAGTGGGAGCAAAGCATGGCAAAGGCTAGCGTTTTTATATTCTCCGTTTTTGGTACAATTCCTTCCTGAGAATATCAATTCGCAGAAATGTTAAAGAACTATTTATCACTAGCTGTACCCGGCATGCGTTGCAATGCCACGTTAAGTATAAACATTTCATTAAAAACAACAAAAAAAAAACATTTATATAGATTTCTTGGGCCAGGAACCGTTGCGGGCGTCCCCAGAACACTATCAAAGTTTCATCACAGTCTGATCGATGATTTCGGAATGCATAGGGATGAAACGAAACATACACATATTGATTTATATTTATATAGATGATAAAATTACATTTTGAAAGCAGCATAACTCAATTTAGAATTTTAAGTAATTGCTTCCCTTATATGTACTTCTTATGACCTTTTGGCTTAAAGAAGTAAAGAACATTCAAAGTAACACGCATTTGAATTTTGATAACATACAATACCTACAAACATCTTCCCAATTGGTGGGATATTGACATGGGCATTTTGTCCGATGCTATGAAAACTCCCTGTGGGGTAGACGCTACCACAACCACAGGGGTAGACTAGCGGCCGGCAGGGGTAGGCAAGGAGACGGGAAAAATTGCATACATTAATTGTATGAGTGCTAAAAGTCAAAAACATTTGTTTTTCTCATATAGGAAACTATAGATATTTAATTCTTCCTTGAATTTTTCCTTCTTTCTTCTTTCGAACGTCGTCTAACGGAAAGAATCGTAAGCTAGAGAACCTTACGATTCTTTCTTTTCATTATAAACACGTAAAACGACAATTTTTAAATGTATCTAAGGTTAGATTTGGTAATTTGGTAACAGTTTGTGAGTACTACGGACTTGTCGTAACCAGAATATCGTAGTCAAAGGATAATACAGCCTACGAGTTATCCTGTCTACGAGTCCTTTGAAGGCTACAATTGCTACGCAAGCGCTACGAAATCTTTGATCTAACTAAATTATTAATTTTATCAGCCATCTCTACAGCGCAGTCAGAATCAGAAGTCGGTTTATTTCGGCTTAGCATATCTTTGTACCAGTTTGACCTTCAAAACTTATATCCATATATACAAGTTTAAGATCTATGTAGTAAAACTTGAAAATAATATAATTGCTCCGACAGTTGATAGAAGTTCCCTGACAGTTTACAATTATTACACGTGTCCTAGTTCTCTTCTCAATTTTCCATCGCTGTTTCGAAAACATACATTATACATTTGGGGGGCCACTTTGCTCGCGTCCGTAGGTGATAACCCTTTGAATCCCTACACGTGTCCCCAGGGTGGTGCGAAAAAAAATAGCCAAAGTAGCAGTAGAACTTGTGCTAAGTTCGCCCGGAGAAGTACTGCCACCACACCTGGTAAGCTGCCGCTAAACAGTCATCGTGTTGCTGTGTTCCGGTGGAAGGGAGTGGGTGCCGGTGGAATTGCAGGCGCATGAGATGTAACATCCCCGTCTCGGGGTTATAGACGCAACGCAATGCGACTTGAGTAATCTCATACTCTGCATGGGCGGCGGTTACCACTTAACATCAGGTGGGCCGTCAGCTCATTCTATCACCTACATAACATAAAAAAAATAGAAGTTTTTGTTTCTATTTCATGTTCTCATCTGGGGTTTTGAACCTGCGACCTCCGTAAGGTACCCTGAGATATGAAGACGAGACGTCTGATGTAATATGTTGTCAGCAACACCGTTCAAACCAGAATACAGCCATGCCTCAAAAGAACGACAAGCTTGACATAAATTACCTTTTTCAAAGATATTTTCATGAAATAAAACAATCATCTTAATAAAGCTCACTGCTTTTATTTTACAATCACAACAAGAAAACACTTGGAACTTTATAAAATATGGAACAAATGGGACGTCCTCAAACCAACAAAACAAACTTCAGACAAATGATTAAAGCCGCCAAAGGCTTCCGATGCGAATATTACATAAAATATAATAAAATTGATATATTATGATCACAATTAGGATATTTTTAGCGTCGAATTAAATGAAAAATCCTGTTAAATCTGTATTATGAAGAAGAATAATTCCACACATGACTACGTGAAATACAAGAAAGATAATAAATTAAATAAACTGATGGCTACGGACGAAACGCTTGATCGGTATGAGTTAGTTTAACAACCCTGTTTCATTAACACTTTAGTACCTATTTTAAGGCGGTTGTTTATAGAATATTTGTCGATCAACGCACTTCTTAAATGTAAAAGAGCAGCACCTTTTCCCGGACATCCATTTTGACCCTTCGTACACAAGGCCCCTGTAGCTTCCAACGACTTTAGTATAAAGGCTACTACCCAATACTAATTTATGGAGGTACGTACACATGGTACATGTCGCCGACATTTGAATTTGTATTGCAGTAGTCCCCAGGATACTGCAATCGTCAGGTATCTGTGACTTATTTTATAAAATACAGTCATTGAAAAAGCATCTAAGGTAATTCGTTGGTGAGTCATTGAGAAAGCATCTAAGACAATTCGTTGGTGACAGTCATTGAGAACGCATCCAAGGCAATTCGTTGGTGACAGTCATTGAAAAAGCATCTAAGGTAATTCGTTGGTGAGTCATTGAGAAAGCATCTAAGACAATTCGTTGGTGACAGTCATTGAGAACGCATCCAAAATGATTCGTTGGCGACAGTCATTGAGAACGCATTCAAGACAATTCCTTGGCCACAGTCATTGGTAAAGCATCCAAGGCAATTCGTTGGCGACAGTCATTGAGAAAACATCCAAGTTGATTCGTTGGCTCTTTGAAAAGCTGAATGCTTTTAATTATCTTTGATATATGATCCTCTTAATTGTCTATAACGAAGAAAAAATAAATTGTTTGTCACACCACACGTAATGATATCCAAAATGCAATTTATCATATTATAGCTACGCATGGTATGAAAACAATGACTGTATAAGATTAAGGTGTAACCATCTAAACGAGTCATATTTTCACAGCAACATGTGGCAGCAACATAAATAAAGGCAAATAGTTAAGCGCATCTGTGACAGTATGGCTGTCAATCTGGGAATAAGGAGTGGCTAACGAAACACACAGAACTAAACGCTCTGCCCCTAAAAATCTTACAATGTATAATGACTGTCCAGCTACAAACACAAGTATGCAACATTAACAATGGACTAATACTACGGTATGTGCTGATAAGTACAGTACAAGATATATTTAGAAAAATATTGTTGCACATTTCATTGAACTGCTGATGTTGCCGATTGCAACATACACATCAAATCTACATATTGCGGTGATAATTTGACGCGTCTAAGTGTACCCTATGTTGGCAAAGATTTTACTTTAAACAATACAACACATCTACTTACATCGGTGTCTATATTATGGAGTGGAACACTTTGGGGATTATAATATAAAACAGTGGCATGCAGTGGCATATACAATGCGGTTACGTTATACGGTTATCAACTTTAAGTACGGTTAACACTTTCCAAAGTACAAAACAGCATTAGTATAAGCATATCAAACGATGATCATTCACTTTCATGAAACAGTAACCTTATTCACTACAACAGGTATTGACTTGATCAGCGAGCCTTTAGCAGCCAAAACGTAAACCAAGTTAAAAAATCATCAAAAAACACAAAACTGCAAGTCGCGTCATCAAGGACACTGAAAATTTTGCGAAGACATTCCCACACGTTCCGTTTAAAATTCTAGATAAAGAATAAAGATGAGAGTGTTTGTATGGCAAGAACTCGATATGACGTTTCGACTTCTCGAACTACCTAAGAGAATCATGGGAAGGTTCAGTACACTTTTAGTTGATTCTTGTCATCGAATCCCGCCGAGTGACCGGCGTTACGCACGATAAACGAGTTGCCATCGAAGTGCATTCGCCTCTCGCCACGTCTGCGTAAAATAATATAACTGAATAAATAACAAGCAACAGTGTCACATATATTCTTAGGTGAAATACAAATAAAAAATTTAAAGAAACGTACGAGTCTAAACACGAGGTAGATGCAGTACAACGCTGTGGAATTGTTCTGGCGGGTTGAATATTGAAAATTTCAATTAAATACTTCAATAGACTTGACTGTCCTCATAGCTCAGTTGTTAGTAACCCTGCCATCTGCACTGTAGATCGTGGGTTCGATTCCCACTCAAAACAAACATAAGTGTTGTTCTGTGTCTGGGTGTTGATATGTATTATATGTTTGTATTTACTAAAAATAGTATATCAGTTGTCTGGTTCCCATGATACAATCTATGCTTAGCTTACTAAGGGGCTAGATGGCGCTGTGTGAAATGTCCACTATTATTTATTATTATTATTATATACATAACAATAATATACGTATAGAAAATTCATAGATACCTCACAAAGAGATGCTGAGTTTGCCCAAGTGAGGCGGTACAGTGCAAGAATGGGCTGGTAATAGAAGCTGACCCGTTACTAGGGCTCGTCCGTAGTTGATACTTGTGGCTACATCTGTGGATCCTGCGGGAACAATTTACTCACTTCAGCCAGGAATCGCACACGAGTAGGTTTTTTTTATTTTTTTATATTAAATACTAGCAGACGAGCTTACGGGCCACCTGATGGATAGTGGTCACCGTCGCCCATGGACATCTGCAACACCAGAGGCATTGCTAATGCGCTGCCGGCCTTTAAGATGGGCATTAACCCGTCGCTTGGTACCCATGTCGAAGCTCCGAGGGAAAACCGCTGAAGGCATATCATTCCATAGCTGACAGATGCGTGGAAGGAATGATCGCGAGAAGCGAGTGGTGGTGAAAAAAGGTACGGCGAATGCCAACAACGCAGTGTTAGATTGGCCGCTCGCCAAAACAATGCATCCACAGAAGAAACAAAAAAAAACAGTTTCTGTCGATCTAAAGTTTGCGGGATGATTTCCTAGATCAGTACTTGGTCTAATAATAATAACAAGGTGGTGGTCCAGTGATAGACGCAGAGTTTCAATCTGACAGTCACTGGTTCGAATCCTGACAACGCAATACCACTTTTTTATAATGGCAACGATAATCATCGTGAGAAAACCAAAATGTCATAGAACCAAAAATTCGAAGGCACGTTTCAAGTGCACGAAAGGAGCCTCTTCGAGGCGCAGAATAATCCTTTCACCGCTGATTCGAGAGCGCTAGTGACAGGAGTATTTTGCCAACAATGTCAAAAATAGTCTCTGGGTATTTCCAAGGGTTGTAAATGTAAGTTAACGATTTTTAATCCTTTGAAACCCTAAATAATTGGTTACGTAAGTTGGTAACATTATATTAGAGGTATATAAGAAAACCATTATAGTAGAATATGAAAATTAATTAGCCTTAAGTACTGTTTCGACTGAATGTTTACATTTTAATTGTTTAGTTATAATTTTTTCTCCAATTTCATCCTATGTTTGTAATTCTTTTTTGGTATTTCTATTAGATACGTTATACGTAGATACTCGCTCAAAATTATTAAATGTTGTCTTCGCCACTAATTATAGTGACACTTGGCTACATTACCCATAGAACATTGTTTTTAAGTGAATGTGCTTGTGTACATTTTTATATGTGATATAATTACGGAACGAGCCGATGGCCCACCTAGTGTTAAGTGGTAACCTCTGCCCATAACAAACGATGCGACTCGGCTCCTCCCTTACTAGGTACGACAAGACCCAAGTCGCATTTTATACGCCCGTAACTCTGGAGACGTGGTGTAATGTCTCATGCGACTGTAATTTCACCGGCACTGTGAGACAAACGTATAACGGCTACAGTGACGAATGTCATGGATTGTACGAATGTGCAGTCACTTTCTGACTCTCACAATAATGCTAATAATAAGTTTGTACCCTAGTTTACCACACCTATCACGGAACACAGTAACGCGAACGCGTCACTGCTTAGCGGCCGAGATGGTCAAGGTGGCAGTACTTCCCCGGACGGGAACTTGGCTCTACTGCTCTTGCTAATTATGTTGGTATGTACCTGACAAGACCGTCCGCGGTCTGACTGACTCGCACGTTGTTTATGATCCAGTTATCGATGCCGTCGTCGGTCAGCCAGTACTGCGCCGCCTGCAGGAGCGACACAGCTTCGTTCACGTACGAGGGACCGTGACGGGACTCACTGTCAATATGTATACACTTATTGAACAGCGAATCTGTTGTAATATATCAAACAAGGGGGCCTACTCCGGACAGCTGACAGATAATCCCATGATGTGTGACGATTACTATTTAAAAAAAGATCCTGTAATGTTCCTCTTAATGATAACGTCGTTGGATGCAAGATAGATAGATAGATAATACATTTATATCGGCACATAGGACACAAATACACATAGGAACAAGGTACTAATACGAAACAAGAAAAAATATAATGCAGCTAAATAAATAAATCTAAATATCAATAAGTCACAGTCAAAAACTATATTTCCATAGAATTCCTAAAGAAATGGCATGGAAATGTCAAATAATAGGTAATGTTAAAGAAAATACAGGCCAAGGATACTTTTTGAAGTTAGTTGTTAGTCGTTAGTATTAATAATAAAGTTAAATTAATAAAGCTTGTCACACATAAAATAAATTTAAATAATAATAATCAAATTTAATTTTTTTTTTTTTTTTTTTTTTTTTTTTTTTTTAATTGTAATTTAAATCATGTATGTGTTTATCAATTGAGTTACAAATAAAATATTTTCTTTTTCTTTCTTTCTTTCTTTACATACGATTCAGTGCGTGAGGGTCATTTCTCAAGATAGAAAATCACATAAAATTAATAACAAAAAACCCAATCCGCTGGTAATTAGCAACCATCTGATCCATCTGTGTTTTTTATGTGATCACGTTACAGAACGAGCAGATGGCCCACCTGGTGTTAAGTGGTAACCTGTGCCCATAACAAGCAATACAACTTGGGTCCGTCCCTACTTAGCTAGAACAAGACTAAGACACGACAAGTAGCATCGTATTGCCAGTAACTGATACGTGAAGTTGGTATTCCTCAAGTGCCTGTAATATCATCGGCAACCACATCATTCAAACGGGAATATAGTAACACGAATGCAATACTGCTTGGCGGCAGAAATGGGGTCTTGCTCGCAAAGCAAGCTTATATTCTTGGGAACACTAAGAGTATGGTGAACCTATGGAGAAAAACATGGGTGCCCTTAATTTCACCGGCATCGTAAGCTCCGATCCGATGTATGTAATATTAGTGCAATAACTGAGGAATAAGTAAAATATTTATTGTAAAACTGTGTATAAAAGGATCACATTATAATGTAAAATATCAACAGTCTATCCTTTCAGACATAAATAATATCAATTAGGTGTAAATGAAGATACAGGCTATTAAGATCGCCGAGGACAGAAGTACGCGGAAGAGTACAGTGCATTGAGTGATCACCAAGTCAGACTAGACACGATCTTCAATAATGAAGATGCAGACTAAGAAGAACAATATCAGTACATTACTACTTAGTAGGCCAAGACAGGCATGCTTTAATTACTCATCTAGCGGCAAGAGGCAGAGTGTGCAAAATGGTTACTTACTTGTAGAACACGTTGAGTGTGAAATCCTGGCTCATGTCCAGAAATGTGTCAGTGGTGGTCCGAGTGCCAGCAGCATCCACAAGATACACCAGCGCGCACTGCTCCGCAGTGAACGATACTCCTTTGTACCACATTTTGGCGTATCTACAGATGTGAGATATATATATTTCTTTTAAAAAGGACCCACCCAATAAAATCTGTCTTTTTCCAAGCTTTTACAATCGGCCCCTGAATACCACTGAGGGCCTAGTACTTGTCAAGACAAATCTAACCAGCCTCAACACCATATGTGTACTGAAAATCAGCGCTGGGGATTTTGTGTCCTCAGCACATGCTGAGCACATAACTTTTTTCACAAGCAATGTACACGGCAGCGATCCGCGTAAGCATTTCATTTATATATATTTATTATATAATTATGTATTCGGTGAGTACAATTTGAGAAATAAATTATTTTCTTTCTTTCTTTATTTCTTTATATTTCTTATTATTCTCTTATTATTTTCTTTATTCGCTTTTGAGAACTTGTGTGGTCAGCAGTAGTAAGGTGAGTGTCAATGGAACCGGTGGAAGGGGTAGACCTCGGAGTACATACTTAGAACAAATCGGTGAGATTATGGAAAAAGGCCAGATCAAGAGTATCCTAAACCGACAAGCATGCATGAAGAATGTCATGAGAGTGGATGAAGCTAAGGTATGTCAGGATCGTAGCAGGAAAACCATGATTTCTGTCTACCCCTAAAGGAAAAAGGCGTGATTTTATGTATGTATGTAGAGGATCGTGGATTAGCTACAAACAACTGATACACGAGAACTAACTTGTTGTTCCCTTGCTGGTGTCTCGCTTGAATCTCAACTCGCGACCCGTAGTGGTACACCCTCCCATTGGGGTGTATGAGCGCTGCGGCGGCACCGGAACGCGACAAAGCTAAGATGATGTTGTTTTTGGCATTCGTCACCCGCACAGCTCCGTCTATGGTCATGTCCACTCTAGAGAGAGAAATAGCTCGGATTGTGGTTGGAAGGAATAAGGTAGCTCTTTATTCTTAGTGAGACATCAGAAACAAATAATAATACTGCAGGACATTTCACGCAGCACCATCTAGCCCCAAAGTGAGCTAAGCATAGCTTATATCATAGGAACCAGACAACTGGTATAATACTAGTACACGTTTTTGTAAATACATACTTCTATAATACACTACACAACACCCAGACACAACAAAATTAAATATCTATGTTCGTCACACAAATGTTTGTCCTGGGAATCGAACCCGTGACATACAGCGCAGAAGGCAAAGTTACTACTGAGCTGTGACGATAAAGGAGTTGCGAAAAGCGAAAAGCAACTGAATATTCCAACAAAACAGTAGCTACCTAAAATTAAAATACTTTGTACGGCCGTCATCTTCCAGGCCAATCAGCGTAACACACACCATTTCCTTCGGTCTGAGCACCAGACAATGTAATAGCACTGTAAACGTAACTTACTTGACCCGGTCCCGAAGTCGCAAGCAGACAGTTCCGTGTGGCGTAACGGAAGCATTGTATCCCGCTCCGCCGACAACGTCCGTCACCTAAACGTACATACATTATATATTAATCATTAGTATATATTCTGCCAATACATGTGACATTTCGTGCAGACTCTTAGTTAGAAAGACTAGAAAAAATCATATGGTGTTTAATTTCATTTTCTTTTTGTTGCGATAGGATATCATTTGACTGCATTCTCACCTGATGTTAAGTGACGATGTAGCATGCTTGCTCAGGAGTAACCTATTCACTCCCCTCTCGAAGACTCCCAGAATATATTTTATAGTAGCTGCGCCCCGCGGCGTTACCCGCGGTGAAGTAATCCCACGGGAACACTGCACTTTTCCGGGATCAAAGTAGTCTATGTATTAATCCAGGATATAAGCTATCTTGGTACCAAATTTCATCCAAATCCATTCAACCATTTGAGCGTGAAAGAGTAACAAACATCCATACAAACTTTCACGTTTATATTTAATATTAGTTGGACTCAGTTCTACCGCGACCGCCTCCAAAGACTTTGATTATGTTAGGGAACGCGGATAAGTAGGGTGCCTACCTCTAGCTCCCTCCAAGTGTCGGCGTGGTAGATATCATCACCGGGGTAGAAGGGCGCCTTGCGTTGCAGAGGGGCGCGCCACGGCGGCTGCCATCCAGTTGCTCCTACCAGCTCAGCCTGCCCGAGACCGCCTTCCAAGAACTTGCTGTAGTCTTGGAAAGCGGACAGGCTGGACTCTTCCTGAAGTGGCACACGTTAATAGTTGACAAAGGTTCGATTACCGTACAGCAATATATACGTTTTAAAATAGACTGCATACATAATGATGAAATTACAAGCCCACGAAACATTAAATAAGTAAATATTTGTGGACATTTCACACAGCGCCATCTAGCCCCAAATTAAGCTAAACATAGCTTGTGTCATACGAACCAGACAACTATACATATACTAAATACATATAATAAAATTGTAGAAAAGTGGTGTCTGTACAATGGAAATATATAAAAAAAAGTAGCAGGGGTTGTTATTATATCGATGCCGAACCCGAAATTGTAATTAATATTTTTTTTGTCTGTTTGTCTGTTTGTCTGTGTGTTTGTGCACGCTAATATCAGAAACGGCTTATTTGATTTAGATACGGTTTTCACTAATATATTGTAGTAAGCTTCACTTAACATTTAGTGTTTATTTCATGTCAATCGGTTCATAAATAAAAAAATTATGTCAATTTAAAGAATCACGGCGAACATTTTTAACGTACAGAGTACGTACTACACGCCTCGCGCCTGAGCGTCCGTGGCTATATAAAGCGCGCTGAGAGCCGCGCCGCTGCGCTGCCATAAGGATTCAGTTATTCAAAATATGCTGCCCGAAAAGTCACTATTACACGCGAACGAAGTCGCGGGCACAGCTAGTATACTAATATATATACTCATATACTTTTTTTTTTTTGTAAATCATTCATATAATACTTATTAACACCCAGAAACAGAACAAACATCTATGTTCTTCACACAAATGTTTGTCCTGGGTGAGAATCGAACCCACGACCTACAGACACAGAAGCCAGCGTTACTACCAAGTACCAACTGAGCCATGAGGTCAGTCTATTGACATCCATCATCACATCTCAGAGTTACGCCTAGGTACGGTAGGATCCGAGTCTATTGTTTGTTATGGGCAAAGGTTACCTAACACCAGGTGGGCCATCTGCTTCGCATCTGCTTCGCATCTGCTCGAACTGTAACTTGTAACTTTACACATTGCATACGAAGACAACAGAGATCCGAGAGCGGTGCCCGCATTATACGATATCACCTAATTTGTGTTCTGATGATGACAAATTTGATTTACTTACATCCACTCATGTGTATCAAAGACTCTCAGGTGTCACCCATACAGGGACATAGGTACATGATTAGGGATTGACTTTTGCAGTTGATTTAAGTACCTATACCAGTAAATACTAATATCTACATCTACCCGATAAGTCTTAATATACACTTTTCATATCAAATCGTGGCGAACAAAATGTATGAAATGAGCGTTTATCTGACATAAAAGCCTACTTGAAACATGATGTCACCTGGTTATACGAATGCGCTGTATACACACTTCTGGGTCGCACTGGCATCGTCGTGTCCTTTCGAAAATCTGTGGTGGCCATTTCAACACTTTTTTTCAACTTAAAATTGGGTAAAGATCACTATTTTGAAAAATACATGAACAACAATAATTAGTGATGAAAGAAATATCCTACATAATCTTTCTTGGACGGATGGCAATCAAATGGTATTTTTTTCGATGACCGACGTAGGATTTTTTTCTAAGTTTGAAAATGGAAGTATTTCTACTATTAGTCATCAAGGAGTTTTTATTACGATAGATTGTAG
This sequence comes from Chesias legatella, assembly GCA_947359385.1. Taxonomy (NCBI): domain Eukaryota; kingdom Metazoa; phylum Arthropoda; class Insecta; order Lepidoptera; family Geometridae; genus Chesias; species Chesias legatella. Next base: position 9,996,824 of record OX375762.1, on the reverse strand, counting down.
ATAATAAATACAGGTACAAGGTTCCTATTTTTGGTCTGATGTGAGACAGAAAATGTAAAATATAAAAAGTTTTACATTATCTGCCAAAGAAAACGACTTGTGTAAAATTAAAGAACTTTCTTTTAGTATACTATTACTATAGGATCTAATCAATTGAATAATATTTAATATATTTTTACATTAAACAAAACTAGTTTAGTCAAATTAAAAATGATTATAATAACGTTCTTAGAGGGATTTTATGTTTTTTCGTGTCCTTATTTTGACAATGTTGTTCTCGATTACGCGAAAATGAATTTACTGTTACGTAGGTATCACATCGGGCCAAAACTAGGAACCATGTACCTAGCCCCATTCTCTGACCCTGAAGTCACTGTATTGAGGTGATTATCTATCTAAATTCATTAAAAACACCGCTTCACATGACCAAAAAGTACTCCACGATTTTGAAATAGGCAATGACCAAAAGTTTAGACAAGACCTGGCATATCTATCATCATACTTTTTTTTAGTATACTTATTTAGGTATTTATTAACAAAATCCACAGCTCATACTACCTACATGTTTTTCTTATATTCCTAATAAAAAGCCAATTAAGGATTTTCATTTAACGGATCGTTATATATAGGATTTAAAAAAAATGCCTTTTGTATATTATTGGCAAGAGTAAAAGGCATATTTTACGGTTCATTTTATTATTAATCGTTACTGCGTGCACTTATGCTACTTTTTATCCCAGAAAATGTACGGATATTGGGTGACACCGCAGGGTGAAGGTACAGGTGAAGCGAATAATAATAAAAAACATGACAAGTTAAATGAATACTTGCAAAAAGCATCTTAAATACAACCACAGCATTACCTCCGTAAAGAAGCAATACTCTCACCATGTGAGTACGTGTACGCGTTACGAGGATTGCCAATATTTCCATCTATAGGATACTAATAAAATGAACATGTAAGATTCAATACTAAGAATAGCGCCATCTTGTGAGAACTTTTATTCTCATTTAAACGGAGTTTTTTGTGTGACAATAGGTTGCATTCTATTATTTCGATTATGTAACATGTTATATACATATAAATAGCAATAGAAAATAAGCATTGCAAGAAAAAAAAAATTGCGTGAAATAAAATCACTATTACAAGATTAATATCGTAACAAATTGTATAGCAAAGATGCATAAAATGAACGAACACTAAATCTGTGCTTATAACTAGAATGGCAACAATACAAGCCGATCGATTACGTAGCGTCACGTAGCTGTCATGGCGTGTCACACAAAAATGGAATGTCATCATATTATGTAGGTGGCAACACTAAGATCTCGCTCGCCACGTTTCTTTTACCAGTTCGACAGTCTTGTAGACGGTCGTTTGTGCGTAATTAATTAAGTTATTGATCTTTTTCACTGGATAAGAAGAAGAAAAGTCACAATGAGTGCTGCAGTACCGGCACCTGCTTACAAAATAGGAATTGTAAAACAAGTAAGTGAGATTCAGTCAATTTTAATTCCCCTAACTGTTGAATCGACTTAGGTGCCTCGTGCCGAAGGTATGATGCCCCGTTGGCACTGCATCGCTTCTTACACCAATGGATGCGTGACTCAAGAATTACTATTATTTTGAATAATTGATCATTGCATGTCTTCTCATTCCAAAAAATATATTAGGAAATGCTGTGATTAATAAGAAAGAAAACAGGATTGTCTCTGTACTTTCGTGTCATCCCAAAGTTGTTTCGCGCTATTACCGTCATTGATTAAAAAAATGCAGGATTGCTTCTTTAATTTCATATCATCAAACACGATTCGTGCGGATATTCATTGGTAAGAAAAAACAGTGTTGTTTCTGAAATTTTGTCTCGTCAAACTTGTTTCGTGCGGATAACTCGGTACCCTCAGTAAGAAAAAAAAAAGTGTTGTTTTGAAATTTTGTCTCGTCAAACTTGTTTCGTGCGGATAACTCGGTACCCTCAGTAAGAAAAAAAAAACAGGGTTGTTTCTGAAATTTTGTCTCATCAAACTTGATTTGTGTGGATTACTCGGTATCCTCAGTAAGAAAAAAAAACAGGGCTGCTTCTGAAATTTGTATCATCAAACTTGATTCGTGCGGATACCCTCGGTAAGAAAAAAAGCACGGTTGTTTTACAAATTTCGTATCATCAAACTCTTTTCGTGCCGATACCCTCACTAAGAAAAATAAAAGCACAGTTGTTTCACAAAAATCGTATATCAAACTCGATTCGTGCGGATAACCCTGAATGAAAAAAAACAGCTGTTTCTGTAATTTCATATCATCAAACTCTATTCACGCGGATAACCTCATTGGTAAGAAAAAAAACAGGGTTTGACTTGTAATTTCATATGATCCGACTCTATGATGGTGTATGATCTAACTCAATTGGTGCAGTTACCCTTCCCAGTTAGAAAAAAAATAGGATTACCTCTGTTCTTTTGAATTTTGTATCATCAAACTCAATTCGTGTTGATACCAAAATTGGTAAGGAAATAAAAATGGACCTACCTGTACTTTCATATCATCTAAAGTCTTATCATGCTGATACCCTCTCTGGATTGCATATTTTTACTTTTGTATCATTTAAACTTTTTATTTGGAAACTATTGTTGAGGCAGTATTTTAATGGTATAATTTTGTTTAGATATTGTCGGGTGACACACTAGTCATCCGGAAACAGCCTCAAGGAGGACCACCGCCAGAGAAAATAATTGCACTCTCTGGCATCACGGCCCCAAAACTAGCGAGACAGAGGGGACCAAACAAGTAAGTTCTTTTTTATTTTGTAGGTCTTTCTGAATTTCACTTAAGCTATCATGTTTATGTTTATGTATGCCCATGGCTTCACCTGCGTGGAATTTTGTTTCGTGTTTATATGAGTTGATAAGTTAGTATGGTTTAGTCATATTTTATCAATGTGTGAATTCATCTTTACATATTGATAGTCTTTTTACAGACATTTTTAAGCTTTACAACTTTTCTGTAACAAATTGGCTTGACAGGTTTTTTATCAATTTATATTGCAAAACTGGTCTCCAGGAAAAGACCTTATATTTTAATGGAATAATCAGTTGCCTTTGTCGACTCGAGGGCCCTTTCTAAATATTGGAGAAAGATTCTTCAAATAGATTGAGTAGTTTAGTTTCAGTGACTACCTTCTACCTACAAACCTAAAACTGTTTATAATATTATTGTAGAAAAATAGATAAATATCTGTAGTGCTTACAAAATTGCAGCAAAGTTTATTGATTAAAAATGTTGATGTTCAAATAAAGTGTGTACTGGTACTACAGTTGACCCATCCCAATATGATCTTTTATTACATGCTCTGAAATTCATGCTTATAAACATTCTGATAACACATATTATATAACTTCCTATCGGGAGATCTAGGTTAATATTTTCCCACTCTTTTGTGGGAAAATATTAACTCTTTAATGGCCGTGATGCCATTTACAAACTGGAATCAGATGAAGATTAATTCGAGTTTGGTGCTATATGAGGAGCTTGTCCTTACCGTTCCAAAGCACAGGGATTGAAGTGGCTCATCTGACTTTAGGTATCGACATAGGATCTGGTTTAACAGCAGGTGCTCAGGATGAGGTGCTCATTTTGAGTAACTATAAAGAATCATCAGTTTCTGACATACTTGGGTTATGTGTATACATAAATACATTATAATTCTTGCAATTCATTTTAGCTGAAAAAGGTTTTGCCTGGCATTTTACAGCTGTCTTTAGAATTATCAAGATATATTTGTCTTCTACTGTAGCTGTATTGTGACTAATTAAAAATCACTCATATTAGTAACACCTTGAATGTAGGCAGTTGGGTATATTTTTGAAATAATATATAGCTAATAATAACAATGATGTGATGAACAAAGCCATCTTGACAAGAATTATGAAAATGGTAGGGCAAAGAGGGTGGATACAGGTCCGTATTAAGATCTTGCCGCCCCCCCCCCCCCCCCCCACACATTGTTACATTTTCTTTATGATATGCATTATCTTGCCTATAACAAAAATTAAACATCCTGGGTTGCTCCCCTACTTAAGTATGGGATGACTGCATCGCATTATATTGTACCCATAACTTTGAGGTATGAAATGGAATCACATGTCTGTAATTTCATCGGCAATCACACCTTTCCTTCCCACCTTCTTTGAGGTGTGGTGGCAGCACTTTCCTGGACAAACTTGGTACTACAAGTTCTCCCTGCCAGGCCCTGTCCCTGTCAACTTATACAAAAACTTATCAAAGACAATAGTTGTGTAATTATATCAAGGACAGAACATTCAATGACATATAATCAGGTTTAATCAAGTTGTGATATGTCTGTTTAGCGAAATATGAGAGACGGTTGCCTTAGGGACGACCTGTGTGGGCGTGATCTCTGTGGGTGTTCCTCAGTTACAAAACCTTACTAATATAACAAATGTGAAAGTATTTATGTTTGTTGGGTATTTTTTCTTACAACACAGAGGGTCGATGTGATTATTACCATATAGTTTATGGGTGTGGAGGAGACTATGTAGTTAGGCTGCCTTTTCCTGGGAAACTGCATGGTTCTTGCGGGACAGTTCTGCAGCAAACCACTGAAGCGAAGCAGCGCGTGAAAGCTAGTACATAAATGATATTCCATTCAGAAGAAACGGAATACTGTTATAATTTATCTAAAGTGGTCATAAGCAATATATTGAATTGAAAGATAGAAATTGCTTATATATATAAATAAATTGTATATAAGCCATATTTTTATTATCACCTGTAATATTTTACCATTTGTGTTGCTAACTGATATATGGTTTATAGTTAACATAGGATTATTAAAGAACATTTGCTTTACAGCACTAAAAATAGAATAAAAAATATTATGTGTTAAAATGACTACTGGCTTCACCCGGTTTTGCCTGCATTAGGGTGTTTTTATAGCAGTTATCTATTTAAAGTAGAAAATATGCTAGGTTTGTCGGGGGAAGTACTGCCAGACAGTAATGCATTCGCATTACGGTATTTCAGTTTGAAAGGTGCGGTTGCTGGTGAAATTACAGGCACATGAGATATTACACCTAGTCTCAGAGTTACAGGCGCCTTGATGCGACTTGTCTTATTGCACTAAGTAAGGGACGAGCCAAGTCGTATAGCTTTGTTTAGTTTGTCGTATTGAGGTTACCGCTTAATACCACGTGGGCCGTCGGCTTATTTTGAAACATTGTCACATTAAATAAAATCTCTTTGAAATATCTGAATATAATGAATTGATTGGGAATTGGTTTGCCAGAAATTGATGCTTCGACCGAAGTTACTATAATAAAACAGAGGCATGGCGCTGCCGCCTACGCAATAATTATAAGCCACTGTTTTAGCACAGAGATGTTGATATTGTTGAACAGTCGATATCTGCACGTGTCGGGGGGGGGCACCGCCAGTGGATAACCGCATCCTAAAACTTGTTGCTCGGACAAAGTGAACGGTGAAAGTCGTAACCTAAATGTGTAATCACGATTATGGTGTTAAGTTGAAGGTTGAGCACTACCTTTTGATATTTGCCTTTTGCAGTCACTTTTGATATTTTTACACTTTACTAGTGACCCGCCCCGGCTTCGCCCGGATTAAAACTCCCAGACAGACAAACGAACGAAACTTCTGCATTCAAATTCTAAATTTTATTTCGACACATAAATAGGTAAATTATATATAACACAGAAACAAAAAACTTTGCAAAACATTCTAAAACTTAGTTTTGAATATTCAATACCCTACTTGAAACGAATGCCCCAGTAAGAAAAGTGAAAGTACTCGTATAAAAATGGGTGTAGCAACGTTAAGAAGTTACCAAATCGGTAATAAAATATCAGCCACGAACGACAGGACTTATGTTACAAAACCGTTCAATTACTTTAACCCGATGTCGTGGGGGTTGGGTCAATATGACCCGGCACGATTAAGATTGGACAGTTTTGTCACTACGAAAGTGACTTTGCTGCTTTTCTCAGTAACTGGAATTTATGAACTGGTCAACGTGGCTCGAAGCTACAAGCGCGCAAACCAAAAAATGGCAAAAAGTTTCCAAAATTATTTAGCAAATATTGATTGTGAAGACTTAGTTACCCTGAAAGTTTGTTATCATTGGTATCACTGATAACCCTATATGTATATCTGAATTCGTTTTCAGTGGATAAAAATATTTAATTAACATAACATTTTTTTTACTTTTATATAAAAGTACCTACTTTCAACGTTAACTGTACGCATATTAAAATCATACTCTTTTATGGAATTAATCTATTCCAAGCCAAACAAGCACGCGCCAATTATTTCGTGTATTTTACATCCCCCTGGCGGGCAGAGGAGCGTCGCCGGCAGGGAGCAGGGGGTAGGGGGTGGTTAGGGTGGCTCCGCTCTCCTTCGCACGCATCCCATCGTTGCTGTCACACGGTTGAGTGGGCAGACTTCATATCCATACATTACCATAATGGCAACGAATCTCACGTAAATCTCGCAAAATCATCTCAGTGGGTACCTAATCAAACGGCGGGTAAACGAGTTAACTTCTCAGTCTGTCCTTGACTAATAAAGTATAAAAGCAACAAGACATCTTACATGGAATTTTAGAAATTATGTAAACAACTTAGCAGTCCCTGCATGTATTATCGATATGTTGTAATAACGAATGAATATTACGTGGAGATGAAAACTCGTACGTAAGAGCCATTTTAGTGGGACTAAAATACCCTTCAGGGTCATTTTAAATCAATTTTGGCATTATCACAAGATGGGTTGCTCCTCGGTTTGTTGCTGATTGTCTACCCTTGCCGCAGCATGGCAAGTTTGCTCTGCACATGTTGGCATATCTGTAGTGGGGGTATGCCAATAATATTGGCGGATATCCGCCATCGGCTTTCCTTAGGGACGGCTACTGTTTAACCTCTCTAAAAAGGAATCCTTACGTATAAATCCCTCTTTTATGCTAAGATTGAAATTTCTCTGAATTTGAGTGGTAGGTATCTCTTAGAGTCGTTACATAACAAACAAATTATATTAAATTCAATATTATTACCAGTCCGCAAATTAACCAGACATAATATTTGCTCAGCGATAGCGAGACGAAAGATGAGCCTTACGCGTGGGAGGCGCGCGAGTTTCTAAGGAAGAAGCTTGTAGGCAAGGAGGTTATATTCACCTCGGAGAAGCCGCCCAATTCCGCGAACAGGGAGTACGGTTGCGTGTGGGCCGGCAAGGATCCCAACAAAGACGAGAATATCACCGAGGCCCTACTCGCCGAAGGCCTTGTGAAAATACGCGAGGGCGGCAGGAATGTTCCACAACTCAGGAAAATGATCGAGATCGAAGATGCCGCCAAGAATGCGGGGAAAGGCGTCTGGTCGCCGGACGCACACGTAAGCACACTTCATTATTTAGCATTAATTATTCTGACTCTTCGATTGGACCACCATTTTTAATTCTGCAATACGCACTATTTCAGCCCACCATACCCTACCACGGATATAACTATAGTTTTGAATGTGAATTTTCGTAGTGTATCGCATGCGTTATCGCGATTACATAGCTTAATATGATTATCGAAAGGTGGGTTAAAAGACCGGGTAAAATATGATTATGGGTAAATAAATCAGTTTTGTGTGCTTTGCTCATACTCCACGTATTTAATATAGGTCAGACCTCAGAACTCTTCAGTTTGCCCGCTCCACTGTAAACTAGGCTACCAGCTTCGTTAGCTAGCGCTATTGTGAGTCAGAAAGTGACTGCAGATTTGTACATGACGTTAAGAGTGCTTAACTAGAGTTAGTGCTAAAGTGCCGGTTAAATAACAGGCACATGAGACATTCCACCTTCACGTCTCCAGAGTTACGGACGCATACGACGCGACTTGGGTCTTCTACCTAGTAGGTGAGGACCCAAGTCGCATCAGTTGAATGGCCAGATGTTACCAATTAACACCAACACGTATCGTAAAAAAAAATGCTTTCGCGTGTCTGACTGAATTTGTTCGTTCGTTAATCCAGGAACACGTACGCGACATAAAATGGAACATTGACAACTTGAAAGCTTATGTGAACAAGTTCAACGGCCAACCCATCAAAGCTATCGTGGAATACGTCCGCGACGGTTCCACGGTCAGGGTGCTGCTGCTACCCGAATATATGACCGTCACCCTAATGCTGTCTGGAATTCGAGTGAGTACATTTAACAACCGTTATTCTTCTTCCACTGTATTTCTGTGTCCTAGGTACTTAGGAGTTACAGGAGGAGGTACAGGTACATACTTAGGAGTTACAGAAGGAGGTACAGGTACATACTTAGGAGTTACAGAAGGAGGTACAGGTACGTACTTAGGAGTTACAGAAGGAGGTACAGGTACATACTTAGGAGTTACAGAAGGAGGTACAGGTACGTACTTAGGAGTTACAGAAGGAGGTACAGGTACATACTTAGGAGTTACAGAAGGAGGTACAGGTACGTACTTAGGAGTTACAGAAGGAGGTACAGGTACGTACTTAGGAGTTACAGTACATGTACATATTTAGGAATCAAGTGTTCATTTTACTGTTATGCTATAGCCTACTTCTGGTAACCTGATGTCGCCGCTGTTTACCTTATGTAAGTTTTTGTGACTGGAACTTTTTATTATTTATACTTTATCCCGATAATGAGTTTGAAAGCTGATAAAAAAGTTGATAATAAAATAAATAAAACTAAAAAAGTTGATAATTTGTTTACGAGATTATTGCATAGTTAAGAATGAAATGTCTTAACACTAGACTGACTAATCTAGAAGGCAATATTGTATTGTAGACTCGAGGTTTAAGATACGAAAAATAAGTAATAATAATAATAAATTTATTTGTCAAAACAGTGGGTGTGAATAATATTTTAAATTCTAGTTCCGGATGTTATCCTGTATTATCCCGTATATTTTTTGATCTTTTCTATATATTTCTTTTATCGGAGAGCTGTAGTTTCTCTATCAAACAATTTCTTATTAAATTAAATAAATAAATCACTAACGAATCGCTTCACTTGTACCTACTTGGTATTGTACAAATCAATTTCATAAAACAAACAAAAATCATTTATACAAGCTTGCCAATTTAATCGAACCAATCGGCCAATGTTTGAAATTCCAAATCAATAATTGCTTGTTCAATCAGCTACCACGACCCTGATTTCTCTCGGGTGAGATGTTGAACAAACTGTTGTGGGCCATATTCTCGAAACTCACAATAGAAAGTTACAAATGTGAAATAAATACTTCAAGGGTGTTATACGTATTTCATTTCACTCAATAATTTTGCTTCAGTCGTTCTCAGTTTGCGATAAAGTCTAGCTTTTTGAGTGGTGTCGGACCTACAATAGTTCATACATAGTTATTTATTCATAATCATTATTTCGGGTACGATAGTGTCCTTGATCTCAGAGATAACATTTATAAGGAGACTCTTACTGGGTTGTACCAATAAAGACATTCTCAGATGTAACTTGTTATAACTCATACGTAGTCTTGTAGTAAAAGCGAACGAAATAGCTGACGGGTAGCTTATGCTCTTAGTTTTGTTACTTAAAAGCTTCCTGCGCCTCTGTCTTGTAAAAAATAATGGTCGTTCTCGTTTCTGTACATCGTAGTCGCACAGGTCAGTGACCTTTATGGTGGCGCGTCTGCGTCGTTTTCTAGCAAATTCGTTGTCTTAAAGAAAATTAAACAAGTGATATGATTAAAAAATTGTGTAAATTTGATTATAATTTTTTTTCGTCCGTCTCATTCATAAGACAATTGGATAATTTATTTTAAATTTAATCATTAATTTCTATTTAATAACTGTCCGTAGTTTGCATAGACACAGACAATTATTACACGTCACATCCAAGACAACCTACGCTGAATACACAAACGTTAGCCCCGGTCGGGCATCAAACTCGCGACTAGTTAAAATATGACTGCTACCAACTAAACTGAAGGCCGTCCTCGATCCGTCACATTAAAAGAGTATAATATTTCTATTGGTCGATACCATATGAAATAAAAGAGGGTAGGCACTGAATAAATCACCCAGTTTTCTGTTTACCAGTATCAGTGTCACGTTGAAGTAGTTTCTCTTCTCATAACATGACGCAAAACAATACGTCTCCCTATTGTGATCGGTTCTTACAGGCTTTATGCCGCGCCATTATATCGAAGACATCAATATAATACATTAATTCTTGAAAGCATGAAACCTTTTATCCACTTAGACCTATTCACAAATTGCCTATACACAACACGTTATGTACGACACTCAAAAAAACTATTCATCATTTAAAGTATAAAAATAGCATAAGTAAAATATCTATACGAGATATAATCTTTGTGCACATATTTAAATACAAGAGGGCAGCAAGTTCGATAATGTAAAGATGGGCTTAAATGGGTGGTTAGTTATCTAAGAATTAATCGTTTTCTGTACCTACCACATTACGTTGCCTTTAAAATTATTATTGGCTTTAGAAATACAGGTCATTATTATGTACGATATGTGTATTATGATATAATTATAACGTGTAAAATATTTTTGAAACTACAGTCGTAATCATTTAAAAACAAGACACGGCTTTGGGGCTAAACTGTTCTCATGGCAATCCTTCGTTCGCATAATCGACCGCAAGCTTACCCTCACGAAGGTGAAATTGATATATCAGTACGATAATGCGAGGTCGTAGGTTATACTCGTTATTCCCTCTGAGTTAGTGCTTTATTATTTGGCAGTATTATAATTTATCATTACACGTAACACCGATTGCCACGCCCATTTCAAGAACCCCTAAAGCTGTAGATTTTTACAATTTAGTCTCTGCTATATCTATTTTTAGATGCTGTAAGTTATTTATAATAATTCTAAATGTTTCTGTTGTCATTTAGCGACTATTAAGGCAGGTTTATCTTATACCACACTTTCTCATTCTTTTTTGTCTGGATTTTGGATTTTTGATGCCGATGTTTAGGTACTCTTTGTGACAAGAGTTCCAGAAGTTTATATCCAACTCTAATGACACACGTAACGACTAGATACGTAAGCAGTAATATATTCTCGTTACTGTGTTCCGATTTGAAAGGTGTTATTGCCGGTGAAATTACAGTCACTTGAGACATTCCACGTTCACGCCTCAATGTTAAGGGTGCAAGACAATGTAACTTGGGTCATCCCATACCTAAGTAGGGGAAGACCTAAGTCGTTTTGAATTTGTTATGGTTAGTCACCGCTTGACATTAAGTGCCATCTTGCCGTTCAGTAACTTATTCGTGTTAAAAAAAACTTAAGTCTTTCACAACATTTTAGGCTACCACCTACCTGAACATAAACGTATGTACGTAATTGTTCTGTCATTACAGTAAATAAGCCATCATTCACAAATTATTTCTTCTATCAGTGCCCGCCGATTAAGCAAGACGGATTCTCGGAGCCGGTCGCTGAAGAAGCGCGCTTCTTCGTCGAATTCAACTTGCTCCAAAAAGACGTCGAGGTTATCCTCGAGTCTGTAAACAACAATAACTTCGTGGGCACGATTGTTCACCCGGTGGGGAACATCGCCGAGGCGCTGCTCAGGCAGGGTTTCGCTAAATGCGTGGACTGGTCACTGGCTGTCATGAAAGCAGGTTTGTACCGTTGTATTTGTTCCGTACGAGAAACGGCATCGCCTTAGGTTTAAGATAGTTAAAAATGTATAAGTTAGAAATAGCATCATAGAAGACAATAGAATAGTTCTAAGTAAGATCTTTTGTTATAACACCTGGTGTTTACGTGTGAAAATACAGATAGTTAATTCCCTTCTTCGAATAGTTCTAAGTAAGGTCTATTGTTATAACACCTGGTGTTTACATGTGAAAATAGTAATAGTTAAATCTCCTTCTTAGAATAAATACTAAAAGATAAGCCGCAGCATTGTCGTACCGCTCCCATTGGCAGCTGCGGCACAAGCCGGTTATAGTTAAATAGAATTAAATAGAATTGTAGTACAATAAAGGAAACTGGAAAGGGGTTCGGAAATATGGTTGTGACGAGTGGTATAAATATAACGCCATTTCGGGCGTAAGTTGTAGTTGGTTAATAGTCGCGTAACAGTACACACGTATAGTTCACGTAGTTGGTTAATAGTCGCGTAACAGTACACACGTATAGTTCACGTAGTTGGTTAATAGTCGCGTAACAGTTCATACGTATAGTTCACGCAGTTCGTTAGTAGTCGCGCTATAGGCGACACGCGTTCCGTAAATAGTCACGTAACAGTTCTTCGCAACCAGTGCGTTAATAGTCCAGCGTCAAGTCGAGCAATAGTCGACACGTTGGCTTAAATAGTAGTGCGCTAATCGCGGAATAATAGAAATAGATAGCAGATCGGCAGTACCACTCGGAACAACCGGAACCCAACCCTCCAGTATAGAAACACCATCTGAAGTTTTCTTAACAGAATCCCAGTAATAGCGTGTACAGACCCCTCGCACCGGCGGAATAACAACACCAACATACAGTCCACTACCACCTTATAGACCCCGGTCGAGCCACCTCGTACATTTTGGTCCTTCGAACCGGATACTGGAAGATAGAAGATGGTTATCACGAGATCAGGAGGAGGGAACAGGCCTGCGAGCACATCTCGTACCGAACCTTCGAATACCTCCAACACCACCGCAGCGCCTACCACCACAGCTCCAGTGATTACGACGGCACACGCTCCGTCAAGATACATGGAGCCGTTAATAGCCACGCCACGCACCCATTCTGTGGCGCATTCACCACCGAGAACCAGACCATTGGCTGACACAGTGTTTGCAAGGCGCGCCTCACCGACGTTAGAATCTGTGTTCGGGAAGCGCGTTCCTGCCGACTTCACGCCTACTTCAGCCAGCAGGAAGACCCTACATGGAATGACGAGTTTCTTCGTGCCGGCAAGCGATGCTGTCGCTGCCTCATCAAGTGGCGGAGCCAGCACAGAGAGCACAACAATAGCGTCGAGCCAAACAGCGAGTGATTCCAAGGAGTCGATTGTCACCGAAGTCACCGGCAGGAGGGACCAGAGAGATCCCGATAGAGAAACGTCGTTGCACAATGAGCAAACTACGACCACCAAGCCTAAGTCGACGACTTCAGCAAAGGCAAGAAATAATAGAATAGCAAATGCCCGACTAAAATTGCTGAAAATCCAGAAGGAAATAGCGGCCGTCGAACTTGAGCTCATGGAGGAGTCTGAGAACGACGATGAAATAGCAATCTCTGGCCCTGAAAACACGTCAATGATATCCGATTGGGTGAAAAACACAACCAGAGTGTTAGATATAGCAAAAGAATCACAACGAGAAGAGAGGGAAACAATACCCTCCGTGCTACCAACGGAGGAACAACGGACGGAGCTGCCCACTGAAGATAGACCGGCACCGCGCCCTGCACCCGCTGCGGTTCCTGCAGTCCTTTTAAAAACAGAACAGGAATTGCCAGCAGCGAACGAGGAGCGCGGACCGACGAATAGCAAATTCGTAGATGGACCTGGACTCAATAGTTTTAATGTGCCCAGACCCAATAACGGATATGAACTTCCAGTGTTAAATAGAACCAACATGAAAAATAGTGATTTTGGAGACAATAGTGCATCTGCAAACAATAGCGCGTATGCCAAAAATATTGGAAACGTGAACAATAGTGCCTTGGCAAACAATAGTGCCTCGGCAAACAATAGTGCCTTGGCAAACAATAGTGCCATGGTAAACAATAGTGCCAGAGTGAACAATAGTGCGATAGTGAACCAGATTGTGGGCCAGCCTGGAGGACCTACGAAACCTGAAAACACTTGTTGGGAGGAACCAAGATGGTACGATTTTAGCACGGAGCAACCGGCGGGAGAGCCTGATCTTCTGAAACTCTCTCGTTTCCTGGATAGAGAAGCAAGCAGATGCGGTCCCTACGCAGGGCCAGAAATAGTCCCACGTTCAGAAACCACCAATAGAACTAGTTTCAAGGATAGAAGTTATGCTGCGAGGGTGGAAGAGAAAAAAGGAAAAGTTTGCCTAATTTGCAATAGAGAAAACCATCCCACGACGATTTGTAATAGATTCACGAAGGCAGAAGTTCCGGATAGATGGGATATAGCGAAGAAGCATAGATTGTGTTTCAGATGCCTTCGATTGAAAACGGTAAATCACACGTGTAAGACGAGAAGGTGCGAAATAGATGGTTGCCAATACTGGCATCATGGACTCCTTCATTTCAAGAAGGAGGAAACCCAACAGAAAAGGGAAGCCGTAGCCTCCACATGGACTCCCAAAAACATCCAAACGTTTTTAAAAATAGTACCTGTCACCGTGTTTGGACCGTCAGGGAAAATAGACACGTACGCGCTGTTAGACGACGGATCCACGGTTACATTGGTAGAAGAATCTATAGCAAAGGCAATAGGGACAAAGGGAAAGAAAGAGCCCTTATCCATAGAAGCCATAGGAAACTCTGAAGTGAGACAAACACAGTCACAGAGAATACAGCTCACTATTACAGGCACAGAAGAGCACACAATAGAAGCTCGAACGATAGCAGAGTTAAAACTTTCACCTCAACTAATGAAGAGGGAAGATATCAAAACGATGTATAGACGCCAACCTTCGTCGCAAGGTATCTCGGCTGAAGAGGGTCATAGTCGCCGTGTACCCAGGAGCAGACGGAATAGTACGCGCAGTCAACATTTGATCCCTAGGTGGCGTGCTGAGAAGACCTACGCGCAAAATAGAAATCCTGCCCAAGAACAGACCCGACGTACTCCACACCATAGGTTGCAATGCCAGGAGGCATTGCACGGCGGGAGAGATGTTCCGTACGAGAAACGGCATCGCCTTAGGTTTAAGATAGTTAAAAATGTATAAGTTAGAAATAGCATCATAGAAGACAATAGAATAGTTCTAAGTAAGATCTTTTGTTATAACACCTGGTGTTTACGTGTGAAAATACAGATAGTTAATTCCCTTCTTCGAATAGTTCTAAGTAAGGTCTATTGTTATAACACCTGGTGTTTACATGTGAAAATAGTAATAGTTAAATCTCCTTCTTAGAATAAATACTAAAAGATAAGCCGCAGCATTGTCGTACCGCTCCCATTGGCAGCTGCGGCACAAGCCGGTTATAGTTAAATAGAATTAAATAGAATTGTAGTACAATAAAGGAAACTGGAAAGGGGTTCGGAAATATGGTTGTGACGAGTGGTATAAATATAACGCCATTTCGGGCGTAAGTTGTAGTTGGTTAATAGTCGCGTAACAGTACACACGTATAGTTCACGTAGTTGGTTAATAGTCGCGTAACAGTACACACGTATAGTTCACGTAGTTGGTTAATAGTCGCGTAACAGTTCATACGTATAGTTCACGCAGTTCGTTAGTAGTCGCGCTATAGGCGACACGCGTTCCGTAAAATAGTCACGTAACAGTTCTTCGCAACCAGTGCGTTAATAGTCCAGCGTCAAGTCGAGCAATAGTCGACACGTTGGCTTAAATAGTAGTGCGCTAATCGCGGAATAATAGAAATAGATAGCAGATCGGCAGTACCACTCGGAACAACCGGAACCCAACCCTCCAGTATAGAAACACCATCTGAAGTTTTCTTAACAGAATCCCAGTAATAGCGTGTACAGACCCCTCGCACCGGCGGAATAACAACACCAACATACAGTCCACTACCACCTTATAGACCCCGGTCGAGCCGTCTCGTACAGTATTAATTATCTCCCGACAGATTTGAGACATGAGACATGCCCGTAGTCACTATATTGTGTACGATTAGGAATTGTCGAATGTTTACGCGTGTTTTTTTTTATTTATTTATTCATGTCTGGTAACAACACTATGTAGTTAAGAATACATTGCCCATAGAATTAAACCTAGATAATACATACAATATAAAAACACAATTAGAGAGTTTATGAATTTACTCATTCCTGTACGGACTCCGGCCTTAAAAACCAAATTTTTTTAATTCCAAATACTTACTGCCTGAACTACTTGCAGGTGCATCGTCTCTCAGGGCAGCGGAACGCTATGCCAAGGACAATAATATCCGTATATGGGCGAACTACGTCAGCAACGCCCAAGTGATAGCGGCAAAAGATAAAGAGTTCGTCGCTACAGTTACGGAAATCATTAACGGAGACGCGCTTGTCGTTAAACTAAACAATAACAGCTACAAAAAAATATTCTTGGCGAGCATCAGGTCGCCACGTGAAAAGTAAGATATATTATGCTATCCTACATTTTTCTAGTTATTCATATTCTCTTGAACTAGAAATAAACCTAAAGGAAACATCTGTTGCAGTTGTTTAAGTGACACGGCTAGCGGAAGGCACACTTGACTTTTGTCAAGTTATTTTCTTTGCCCATTGAAACAGCAATACTTAGTTCCTCCCGTGCTAAGTATGGACAGATCCAAGTACTATTTCTGACTGGTTCACCCAGTTACCCGATACTTTGGAACACTTAATGTACTACCTGTTGTCATTATCGTTCCTGTAGTTTACTTCAAATCAGTAAATACACCGAACACAAACAGTGGCACAATTGCTCCTTATTCAAGACGATAAGTAGCCTATGCCACTCTCCAACTTATTCAGAGATAATTTCGATTTCTCGTTCCGTTGCTTTGCGGAAGAGAACAATAATACACTTTTGCATTTATAATATAAGTGGTATTCATCTGTCAACAGTAATAGCACCCAGGCTGAGGAAGGGAAGCAGCCACCCAGACCCAAAGGCTTCAGACCGCTGTATGATGTTCCATGGATGTTTGAAGCACGCGAATCCCTCCGGAAGAAGGTGATAGGCAAGAAAGTCAATGTCATCGTTGACTACATCCAGCCAGCAAAGGACAAGTTCCCAGAAAAGATTTGCTGCACTGTTACCATCGCTGGACAGTGAGTACACCAAACATTATATAAAACACTGAGATCCTTGGAAAAAGCTGATTGACAAGAATGTCAATGTGACAATTGACTAATGCAATTCACCAAGAAAATTAGTAATAGTACCTACGACAATTTCTTAGCAGTAGTAACATTATGATGGCAGTATGTTATAATAAGGATTGTTGCTATTGACCTAACCATTTCAAGTTTTATGATTTAGATAAATAAAGATAGCATTAACTGACCAAATGCAGTATTTTAATTATCCAACCATCTAGAATTAACTAAGAATAGTTTAACATGTTCCATGTCATAGTTTAAACTCTCATTTGATCTAGTGTTAAGTTTTAAATTTATTTTTAACAGGAACTTAGCCGAGTTGCAAGTGACCAAAGGGCTCGCCACAGTGGTCAGATATAGAAATGACAATGACCAAAGAAGCTCGCTGTACGATAGGCTGCTGGATGCGGAACTGAAGGCACAAAAATCTGGAATCGGTGTCCACGCCAAGAAAGACATCCCCACCCACCGTATCCAAGACACAAGTGGAGACTCAGCCAAGTCTAAGAAGTTCTTCCCGTTCCTGAAGCGCGTTCAGAAGACTGAGGGCATAGTTGAGTTTGTGGCCAGCGGCTCAAGAATGAGGGTGTACATTGCGAAAGAATCTGTGGTTATTACATTCTTGTTGGCCGGTGTGAATTGTCCGCGAGGCGCGAGGCCGGCGGCCGGCGGTGCAGGCGCGATGCAGCAAGCCGAGCCATTCGGAGAAGAAGCTCTGAATTTCACCAAGGACAAGGTTCGTTCACTTGTTAGCCTTGCTTACTACTCACTCTGTATGTATCGCTCGCTCCCTTCCCCTCCCCCCGTCTCGCTTACTTTCCCCTCCGTTTCTCGCTTCCTCGCCCCTCCCTCCCTGTTTCTCCTTTTTCTCTTTCCGACTCTGTGTAGCCTTAACACCAGCAGTCTTGTAAAGTGAAATTCACAGTAGCATGAGAAATACAACCCCATATGATTACGTAGATATGGGTTTCTGCCGCCATGCAGAAACGTAGGTGTCCTTGAAATTGTCCCAGGCATCCACTTAAGAAATGCCTACTTAAAACTAGACAATTCAGTAATGAAATCATCATTTTCAGGTACTACAACGCGACGTCGTGGTCACCATTGAAGAAATGGACAAGGCTGGTAACTTCATTGGATGGCTGTGGGTGGATAATGAAAACCTATCCCTATCGTTGGTGGAGCACGGCCTCGCCTCAATGCACTACACTGCCGAAACGTCGGAATACGGGCGCGCAATCAAGACCGCCGAAGAGAACGCTAACAAACGCCGTATCGGAATCTGGCGCGACTATGTTGAAGTCAACAAAGAAGTCGATAAGGAAAAGGGCGCACCCGTGTTAGACCGTACTCCTAAATACGAGAAGGTGATCATCACAGAGATTACAAACGAGGGCAGTTTCTTCGCACAGAGCTGCGAGCTTGGCGCCAAACTGGAGAAACTTATGGAAAGATTGCATCAAGAGTTCAGTGTTAACACTCCGCTCCCCGGCGCATACTCGCCTAGACGAGGTAACGTTTGCGCGGCGTGCTATTCGTCAGACGAACAATGGTACAGAGCGAAAATTGAGAAGGTCATCAACGATTCCACCGCTCAGATTCTGTACATTGACTACGGAAACCGTGAGGTAACGCTTCTAATATACGACTCACAATTTATGCACGTTTTATAGTCGCTACCTATGATTCCTAACCTATGCTAGTCACATTGCAATCTTGCGATTTCTTTACCTAGTGTGATCAAAAATAATAATTGGAAAACATTTAAAATGGTGTAAATTCTTGCTAATATACATTTATTTGCACCGCAGTTACCTCAGTACACTTGGTTATATCAAAACCTCACACAGATTACACTGAGCTTTCTTCCTCCACGTGATAGTAATAGTAATTATTATATATTTCAATGTAGGTTGTAAAGACGAGCAGACTCGCGGCCCTGCCGGCCGGCACCGAGACTGATCTGCCGTACGCACACGAATACACGCTATGCTGCGTGAAGTTCCCAGCTGATCCCGATGACCGAGCGGAGGCCATTGCGACTCTCTCGGCCGACACGCTCAATAAGCCATTGCTGCTTAATATGGAAATGCGAGGCGCACCGCCGGCCGTCACTCTCGTCGATCCGAACACCAACGTCGATCTGGGCAAGGTAAGACACAACAACAAATATATGTGGACAACACAATGTGTGTATTTTTTTATGTTATGTAGGTGATTGAACGAGCTGACGGCCCACCTGATGTTACGTGGTAACCGCCGCTCATAGACAACAGCAATACGACTCAAGTCCTCTCCACCAAAGTACGAGATGACTCAAGTGGCATTGCATTCATCACGTGTTACGTCTCATGCGATATATTATATATTTCAACATGAGGATGAGAATAGATGTTACTGTTTGGCTCTTAATGCATTTAATCGCCCTTTTCAGAACCTGATCAAAGAGGGTCTGGCGCTAATGGAGTGGGTCCGCGAAGCCAGAATGGCGACCTTGGTGGCTGAATACCGCGCGGCGCAAGAACACGCAAAGGCCCAACGCCTTAACCTGTGGCGTCACGGAGACATCACAGAAGACGACGCCGTGGAGTTTGGTGCACGCCGTTAATACCGTTACCACATCGTAGGAAACATTCCCGACACTCGGAAACTATTCTTGAAATAATTGCAACTAAGGTTCCTTCATTCTTGCTGACTAACATACGTAACTAGGATATGACTGTATTGTGTCATAACATACTTTTAAATATTAAAGAAATGTATACCATGTTATTTGATGAGCAATACTAACACAATTTACCCCCTGACAGAAATTAGCACTTCTCCTGTACTAAAGTACTTACATGTACTTAAGAAAACATGTACAGGTGAAGTGGTAAATTGTGTTATTGCTCATCAAATAATATGGTTTACACACACCTAAGAAATATTAAAACCGTATAATAACTATTAGTTTCCAGTTTCGGGAGTAGCTGTTTAACCGCTGTGTATTAATGGTGCGCGCATATTTCAAAGGCGCATTGTTTGTAAATCAAATGAAAGGCATTCTCGCCTCGTAATGTGCAAACTATGAAATATATATTACGTGAGGAGTTTAAATAATGTATATGTACTCGTCGAGATTTACGCATAATCAAACAGATCGCGGTTCGACATAATAGATCAAGTAACAAAGTAACTTTTTGATATTGTAGCAGGTTGTTTGTATATCTGAATATGAAAAGTATAGTTTATTTCGTTGTTATATTCGTTATTTTACATCGATGTGTAGTAGAATGCGATGTTTTACTACTCGTAATGTTTTTTCTGGCTTAGCAAATTGTATATTTGGTACTTTTGCACTTTTTTTTTGTACAATTGTGATCTTCGCAATCGCAATTTTTTTTTCATAATCTTTAGCATTATTGTAAGTCTGATATTGTTTTTCTTTATTTATATACTTGATTAATTAACAATTTGTGAATCGAGTGTTGTCTTTCGCACTAATTGTTTACTGCAGTTTATACTGTAGTCAATCAATTAACTATTCCAGGACACTTATACTTAGCTATGCATATATATATAAATATAAAACTTGATGTCTGTAAAGTACCATACTCGGTGCATGGATTGTTAATGAAATATATTAGTCGTAAAATAAATACTTTAGGATGTCTCATTGAAGTTTTTACTTAATACCTCCCTTCCTACCTATCCCTATACCTATACCTATCTAGAAGAAAACAGTCTATTCTGCCGGCGTCAAACTGTTCGAAAGTATAAGCTGATTAATTATTTGCATTTATTATATAACATTGTTACTGTTCAGTTTGATGCATGTAGAATTGGGGCTATCATAAAACCAACGAATATATCATAATTTATGCGAAGGCAGAAGGTTCATAATGAATTTGGTTGTAATCAATATTGATACCAGAATACAGAAATGTATTTTCAATATTTAAGACCGTCTTAAACAGCTGAGATCAAGTTACAAGTCAAAATCTCATACTCAAACAATAAAATAATGCATGACTTAAAAACCTCAAATCAATTATTTAAATGCCACAAAACCATAGAGATAATATCTAACAGGAGTGCTTACTACGTTTGACATAAAAAGTAAAAATATACTTTATCAGCATGACATAAAGTTCAATTTGCATTACCAATTAATGTAAGGAAAAATGGTCTTGAAAGAGAATACTTTACGGTATCGGTGTCCCTCTCGCACAAATTGTCATTTTTAGTTAGTTTCTAAATTAGTAATATTAAAGTCCTACATAAAGCTCCTACGAAAGTCACAGTCCAGTATAAAAGTCCTTGTATTTGAACAAATACACCTACATATGACTATAGTAACTAAAAAAAACCTATTTCGATCTTCGATTCCAATGTTAATTATTTATAGTTACAATTTATTAAAGTATTCATAGCATAGACATTATTGAAGTCTACGTTTTGGCAATACTAAGTACCGAGAAAGGGCAATGGGTTCCAATCAACAAAATGGCGTCTATTTACGTTTGTAGTTTGGAGAAAATAGCGGTGTTAGCTTGTTTTTTTTTCGAAAATCTTGGAAGTCTCAGTGTAATCATGGTGAATACTTGTGTTGTAAGTGGGTGTAAGAGAGAATCCTGTCCAGGTTTTGAAATATCCTTCCATAGGTTAGATTCTTTGATTATTTGTTAATAGTGTGAGCATATATTTTTATATGGCGGGATAAAACTTTTAATAATCTCATTTTTCCCGTTTGCCTTTTAAATTATAGCATTAGTCTATATCGTATTCTAAATATGAAAAATCAAGCGTAAAAAACTACCATTTTACAATTTTAATTTCAGAGCCGTCACGCGGTGTTTTAATTGAACTGGATTATGTTAGATCAATTAATATATTTCTTTTATTTTTTTACGGCTTCTTCATAAAGTGTCAACCACACATACTAACTGGTTGGTAAAGCATTGTCAACATTTTGCGTCCTGTTTTCAGGATTCAGGATTCCAGGTTTTGTGGATTACTGCCATGAATCTGACAGTAATGTCAAAATCTCATCATCATCTCAGTCATTCGTTTGCAGCTTGCATTTTAATAATGATGACTATATAACAGGAGCTAAGAAACAGTTAAAACCACAAGCAGTTCCTTCAATATTGCCTATAATTTGAATAAATGACTTTTGGTTTTGATTATGTATTGGTTACCCATTGTGTTTTATTTCCTACAAGCTCTTGTAAGTGGTAGAGTCACGCTGTAGACATGTGTCTACAGCATAAATGAGCCGGCTTAACCGGAGTACCACTGTCTCACAGAAAATCTAAGTAAAATGATAGTTTGCTGTCACGTTTCGTATGGTGAGTGAGAATATCACTGTTAGATTTCCGAAAGCCCTAACTCCTAAAATTCTATAACATTTACAATCTATAAAGCAGTCAAGAATCTGTACAAAAATTATATGTAACTAATATCTTAATAACTTTATCGTATATTTTAATGTTTAATGGTCACCATATTAGACAAGGACACCTTGACCTAGAAGTATTCTCTTTCGAGACCGCTTTTTTGGCCTGTCAGCCCTCCAGTTGTACGAAGTAGATACTACCTCCATGCACAAAACAAACTACAAAAGTTTGACATCTGACTGCAAAGATTTGAGTGAGCGCCGCAACCAATCATTAAGTCATCGAATTGCTAAATGTTTTTTTCTTTTATTTTGTCCCCGGTATGGCGGTCACTCAAATTTATTACATAAATGTACGTAGTTTAGTCACAATAAGCTCTAATATAAGAAAAAAGTCTCTCCTGGTCTGTCCCCCAACCGACTTTATTTGTAGGTAAGCCAGCAATTATGAATATATTAAAATTCAATAATCACTTTATCATCCTTAATTTTATATAGAAAGATAACTAAGTAACAGTATCTTAGAAGTAAAATTGCTAATATTTCCATTTTTCATAAAAAATATCAACGTTGAAATTTGTCCTCCGTGTTTCGTGTCTCATCCCCTGGCTTTTTGTTTTCGTTTAAAAATCGGTTTTGTTTTGCTAATCTGTTGAAGTTGTGACCTTGAGTACATAGGATGTAACGTGAAGCAAGCAGCAAGCGGCGCATAAGTCGACTGCGCAGCCATTATGTCGGCCATTTTAGTCACACCACTCGCTGGTTGCAGAAGAGTTGAGTGAAGCAGTCTTTCCCCTGGTGAGTTTTATTTAGCAATTATTTGTTAAAATACTAATATATACTTAAATATTCACTATGAATTGTGCATACATTGTTACGCTTTGTTGTGAATTGCGTACGAGAAACTCTTACGGCTATTTTAGAAATCAATCGAAAATATATCTCCCCTGGCTCTTTTGATGTTACGGTAATAATTTTGTCCAGGGGAGATACATTTGTATGTGTTTTCATTAATACTTCTACCGTTTTCTCTGAACCTTTACTTGGCAATATGTATCTTAGCTTTACAATGTCATATGGCTTTTATTACAGAAAAATTGCCATCTCGAAAAAAAATGAACGCGCGAAGAACGGCTCGAAAAAAAAAGGATTGCAGAACGGTTACAATACCAAAAAATTAAACATGACCCGAATAAGTACGCTCAACAAAGAGTTAAGAAAAGGAAAAATATATATAAAACATTCTACTCTTCAACTCTCTGCTAACTGTAACAGGTCTATTTATTTTAGAAATATGTATTTTTGTGAAAAGAAATCAAAGTTATTTTTTTAATGTTAAATCTGTTCGTGCAGACAAATTGCGTGAAAAACATAAATACAATATATGCATACCACAAATAAACAATACAACATTTTATAAAAGTATGTAAGTATATAACTTTTATTAAACTTAACTAATTTAAACTTTTATTTATCATTTGTGTATAACATTTTAGTACTTGAGTGGCATTTTAATTGAGTACATATATGTACGATTTTGAAGGATATCTTAGATTGCTAAAACAAAAAACAGGATGAAAAATATTGTCTTTAATTATTCTAAGATGCATTTTACTGAATGCCAATAATAAACAGATTTATAATAGGTATACGTAGCCTGTTTTACATAGATGTCGATGAAAACTAACGTAAGAACGCTATCTTATACTTAATATACAATTTTCAACATTACATTATTACTATGAATTTTAATGATAAGGGAATTTATTGTACAAAATAATTGAATTACCTAATAGATATTAAATATTTTATAACAGTATGACATCAGCTCAGTCCATATAAGAATCCACTTACTATATTATTATCTTTGTCTAAAAGCCAATATGTGTATTTATTCCAATTTGGCACCTAACTCTACAACACTTAATGTATCAAGTTCAATCAGTTACAAGTTCAAAGTATTTTTTACAATTAATTTAATTATATATATGAATTAACTATAAAGAACAGAAATGTCTTAATAACACACATTATTAAATTCTAATTGAATTAGACATCCATTAAATATGTAGATAATAATTTGAAAGTGTCTAATGTAAGCAGGCGGTGATATGCTAGAAGGTAGAAGGATAACAATTTAGGGTTGTATTTATTATTTAATGATAAATCATACAACAATTAAATAAAAAAAATTGCACAAAAAATTAAAGAACTAAGTGAGATACATATAGTCCGTTATGTTGACATCATTATGATTGTGCTAAGGGAAGTATAGTAAGTGAGAGTAATATCAATTACGTTGTTTTGTGCTATATGTACGATATAAATATATATATTAACATAAATACATATACGACTTACATATACATATTATATTGACATCAAAATAATAACATTTAGAATGGCGCTGTTCGAATGAAAAAAGCGGTTGTGATTTTTAATACCTACCTATTTCATTGAAGCCCACTTTGTGTGAAATAGTTCTGTTTTACGAATAATCCCAAAACGTTAAGTTTCACTTGAGGGGCGTTCCCCTTACTCATGAATTAAAAGTAAATAGTGAAATAGCAGTACCTACCGATTACATTTTATTGCAAAGATATGCACCGTTATAATACATGGATTCACACATTTTGACGCGTGATTTTACAAATACATTTCCACCCGTAATATTACATAATTATGTGTGACACTCACAGAATTAACGTATATTTTAATAACTAAAATTATGATATCTATTTATGTATAATTTTTTTCGAAACACTACTAATTTAATTTATTATTGCGATCAAAGTAACCTTTAACAAAAAATAAACGTTTTAATCGTTTAAATATTTTTTTTTTTTATGATTTGGAATGCTTGTGTAAGCGCAATCAAATACTCGATAGCCTCACCCCATACTGTAATAGCCTACAACAATTATTTGTACTAGTAATAAAATTTATGACTCACTAAACACATTAGCCTAACTAGGCGGAATTTGCTATCAAAAGTATAATTAAATATTGTCACAATTCAAGAGATTTAGTGAATTAACACTATTAAAGGTAAGTCGAGACGGGCCGGGAGGGTGTTGTATGTTTACACATACACATACTTTGGGGGCATAATACAAATTTAAGTAATTAAAACGGGTGAAGTACATATTATCATAAAAGTATTTTCAGCGTAAAAGAAACTAATTTTTGTTCCCAAACTATACGTTCTCGAGTTCCTGATCGATTAATGTAGTTCACAATACAGATTGTTATGCTCACTTTAGTCTCGCGTGTCAATTCTTAATGTAGTTCACAAGTTTTCATATTAGCTCAACTAACGGTGATTTGAAGGCCCCCTGCCTTTTAGTATATGTCTACATTGTGACCCTACACCGTCTAGTCACGGTTGGTGGGACGAGACAGATGAGGCAACAAGTACGTCTGTAATTTTCAATTACAAGCCCACAGAGTGGAACCAAATAGCCAACGAAGCGAAGTGTATGTGAAAACAATGTTATATAATTTTGCTTTTACGAAGTTAATTGCATTATTTAAGACAATCCCGTCTAAAATGAAGTGATTAGAGGCCGTTTTGGGTTCATGGTTAAAGTTTTACTTAAATAATATTAGGTATTTGTACCAATATACCACTAGTGACTTTATAAACTGATTAATCAAAATGTTTAGTTTGTTAATTAAATCCACTAAATTAATTTTAAGTTTACATTACAGTTTTTTTGGATAACTGGATTTCCTTGTGTTCCCGCCTGAAG
Organism: Chesias legatella; assembly: GCA_947359385.1. Lineage (NCBI taxonomy): Eukaryota > Metazoa > Arthropoda > Insecta > Lepidoptera > Geometridae > Chesias > Chesias legatella. Next base: position 9,970,684 of record OX375762.1, on the reverse strand, counting down.
ACAGTTATCTTCTACTATCAATACTAGGGAAACGCCTATAACGACTAATTGACAAGAAGGTGCTAACTACTTACTTATATTATTACGAATACCTTAGTTTTTTAAGCAGCACGCACTACGAAGATTGTACAACTGGCTGTAAAAACGTATGTATATACATCAGGTACTCCATAGTGTCTCAATTTCACACTCACAAAAAAATTACAACTAATAACATTGTTTTGCTGGATTTTGATCAACAAATTTCTTGGCTAGGTTTGGTCATTCTAAATAGTATTAAATTGTGGGAATGATAAGACATTATACAGAACAATATCGGTACAATTTTAACCGTTTATATACCTAAAAACGCCACAAAACAGTATGTCGTCCGACATTATAATTATTTAAACTGTATGAACAATACTGCGTTCCTTATTGTCTTCGTCAAAGTACGGTGTTACCTCAGTGGGCAGAGGGGGTACATTCAGAAGGAAATGTTGAATAGAGGTATAGTACTCCCGACACGTCCAAGTGTCGTCGTGACCACCACCAATTAGAACTACGAGTTTCTTGCAAACTGCGCCGCAACGGACGAATAGTTCTTTTGCCATCGATGGAGGCACTAGAGTGTCACTTGATCCGCACATCACCAACGTGGGGGTCAGAATATGGCCGATCTTCTGTAGTGACAGGTACTGAAACGTATAAATATTATCCATGAATGAGGACTATGCAACATTTAATTAAAATTTACTCAATAGATTTACGTGACAATGTGTTTGGATGATTGTTACACCTTCACAACAAAAGTATTGAAACGATCTGGCTGAAATTTCAATGATTATGTAGATGATCTGTAAAACGTAATCTAAGATATCTCTGTCAGTCGCCTTGGTATGTAAAATGCTACCGCATGGCTCCGCTGATTCGCAACACACAGTTTGCATAATTCAATATACGAAATATATGCCAGCAATTTAGGTTATCAGACCATATTTAATAGCGATGGGTGGTGCTGATTCGGTGCTAAACCAAAACAAAACTTAATCGTTGTTTTAGAGCTTCAAACTACTTAACATAAACTAAAAAAGAACCTGGATTAATGGATTTTGGTTCAGTATGATGAGCGATTAGAATAGACGACAATAACTTATTCTTCAATCAGTTATAATGGTGTCTATTCTAATGGTAGTTTAGGAGCCTCGTTGAGACGCATTTTAATCATTTCACCACCAGTGGAAGCCAGTGACGCGATAAGTAGTAGGAGGCCCCACCTTGTTCTTGTGACAAAAATGCGGGAGCCAGTCCAAACACTTCCATTTTAGAATGATTTTCGCCATATCGGGTATACTCGTGAACGTGTTCTCAACCACCAGTGCCCAGATCTTATTTCTGTTTCCCAGCCTCGATGCCACGTCGATCGCCACGGCTCCACCTGAAATGTGGATATTTATCCTGAACGATACAATAACCATGACAGATATACAAGTGTTCAAAATCAGTTAGGTGGTTGCGAGACATGCAGCAGTAGAACTTGTGCTAAGTTCGCCCGGAGAAGTACTGCCACCACATCTGGTAATCTGCCGCCAAGCAGTGATGCACTCGTGTTCCGGTAGAAGGGAGTGGGTGGATTAGTTTGGGGCTAGAGGCATTGTGTGAAATGTCAACTTGTATGTATTTATTTAAACTTAATTATATGCATATATTATTTAAACGAAATTGTGTAATATTACTTGACTATCTTTCAGCAACAATTGAAGCTTTACTTACTTTTACTTAAATCTGTATTAATATTAGAAATGCAAAAGATGTTAAACAGATTTTGTTTCACTGATATTCGGTGATTGACAAATGGTTTTATATATCCCGGAAAAATACACAATGTAAATGTAATGGGATATATCAGCGGCCGCGAATTACAGTAGGGAAGCCGCAGGTATTAGGTAGCTAGTGAGATATGATGGTACTACCTAATGATCTGCCGAACACAAAGAGCTTAGTGCGATCAATATCCGTCCGCTCCATGATGTAGTCAAGGGCCGACTGCGCGTCCACATACAGCCCGCGCTCGGACGGAGTACCCTCAGAAAGGCCGTAGCCGCGGTATTCCACCATTAGTATGTTGATGTTCAATGTGTGGTAGAAACCTGACACGTTTGATAGCCTGGAATAGAGAGGTTAGCCGATAAAGTTGTTGTAGTGCATCAAACAGGTGAATATTTTATTACAGGCAAATAAGATGTTCCATCTTCAAATTTCAGAGTGCAAATACTAATTTTATAGGTAGGGTAGTATAAGAGTAATAGCTTAATGTCAGGTTGGCCACCTGCTCACTCCATTACTTAAAGACATAAACAAAGCAGAACTTAAAAGCCCTTTTGTCAAAATGATTACAAGCTTAGGAGATATTCCACCTTCACATTTCAAGAGTTACAGGCGCATAAGATGTGTCGTAACCAAGTAGGGTAGGCCTCCAAGTTGTTTGTTGTCAAGGGACAGGTTACTATTTAACACCGGATGGGTCATCTTGCTCGTTCTGTAATTTATTCACATAAAAAATGGACATTGGTACATTAAGCTAGAGGGAAATGTAACTCACCTCTGTCCCATGTTTCCAGCATTACCATGAAAGAATATCATAGTCGGTATATGATTACTATTTGATGGCTGTTTGATAAGGAACATATGAATTTTGAAACCATCTTTGTTGTTTATTTTAATACTTTCATATGGAAGCTTGTAGTTGCTGGGCTGTAGTACAAATACTCGGGAGTCTGGCGGGTCATTTGGATAGTACAATAAAAGATCTTGAGCACTGTAAAGGATACCTGTTACAAAAATGAGATGAAATTTAAAGTTACGCTAACTATTTATCACATGATCTTAGGGGGCAAATGATATATATCAATTATTTTTCTACTTGTTGTTTTCTTCTTATTTTATATTGATTCGATGATATTCAACCACACTTTATCATGTTCACTCAAATCTGTGCAACATATTCTCTGTGTCAGAAATGTCAGTAATATACAGCTTGCAACATTGAACCATTGTGTATTGTAAACTGGGACAGGATGCAATCACTTAGCAATTGAATGAAGGCATAGATACCATACAATGGAAAAATATATTTGCTAGCGAACAACAGATGTGAATGTTCAAAATGATTAGGAACTTTTACACATTTTATCATGGATAAATAATGTATGTGCAAGATTTATATTAATAAAAATTGCCTAGAATGACAACACAGGAAACAGGAAGAACTGAGGATAAAATTGTGCAGATGAAAATACTGATGTTATAGATAGAGTTAAGACCCTATGGAGAATTGAGTTAGCTAAGGTATAGACAAAACAGACAACTTTCAGCTAGGGTACTTTGATGGAAAGCTGACTGTCTGTACAGATCGTCTTGCGCGGCCTGTCAGTATTCCCAGCACAATATGGAAGCTCATCCCTTTGCCCAAACAATTAACTAGCAAGGTTAAAAAATGTGAATGTAACTTACCCAGAATTCCTAAAAAGAAAACGCCAAATGCCAATAATATTCCGTACAAACAAAACACAACAACGCTCGATAATAAAGTAATTGTTGATACAATCCAAAGTCTATGTAAAATTATCCTCATTATGTGATACATTTTCACATTCATTGTATATTAACCACTCATTATTTCTTCTCCTATTGGTTAGTCCTAAAAGTCTGAAGATATTGATTGAAGAGATTGAATTTATATAAACTGAAATAATAACAAATTAGTCACTTATTTAGTTTTGATCTTCATGGATGGATTTCGTTGAATTCATATGAATGTCCAGAGAGAAATGACATGTTATCAGACGTGACATACATGACACTGACAATAACAATAACTTTTTTTTTGTTTTAGTTACAGCACAACAGCCAAAAAAATGAACTGAACTGAACTGACAGTTATCTACACAGCATATTTTATTTACGTTACAAAAAATGTACAAATAAATATGAATATATTAATAATATATACTGGTATCAATCGAGCTGTGTAAAGTCCGTTCCACTCCACATTATTTTTCTTTTGTTATTTCCTTATTAGTTTGGCGATGCCACTATTAGCCTTGCGATTAATATTTAAAACAACAGATTGAGTAGCAAGAAATACCTATGTGTTCCCTAACATCTCCGGTGTTTACCCGTGCAAAATCAGGAGTGACCGAAAGCTCATACAGGGTCTATCCCCAAGTAAGATTTCATAAAGTGGGTTTTTTTATTTTTATTTCGTTTTGCTTAATTTGGGAAACATACAGTATGTACATAAATTATGTTAGATTAACACTAATAAATAACACAGAAACCAGTGAAGTTTCCACCATGAGGTAGTACAGTTTAGGAAACTTGTGAACTTAAAGAATATTACAAAAAAAACACACAAATATAAAGTAGCATTAACAATAACAGTCTAAATTAAGTACACAAGTAGCAAATGCTTGACATAAGTTGTCGACGAAAGGATGGAGCTGTTAAATTAAATATATCAATATCGTTAAAGAATTTGTTGTGGATAAATAATAATAATAATTAATAATAAATAAATAATAATAATTGGTTGTTCAAGAAACCCAGTATAGTATCTTTAATGTAGAGATGGGCTCTATTCGAGTGTCAAGAAGTCCGATGCTATATTCTTGATATGATATTAAAAATATTCCTCATTATCAAGTCTTTATAAACACAAATCAATGAATTTTGTCCGTAACATTGCGTTTTTATATCCATGTAGAAATTTCTGCCACCTTACTTGGTGCTTACCTTAAGGTGGGTTCCGGTAGCGTCACTCGAGACCGGGTTCCCAATCCACATGTTGCGTGGCGCCACTTTCGGCTACATACCACGTGATAATATCATATTATGTAGTGAAACACAACCATACTTGTAGTAAATAAGACGTAGTAATGTCGAAATCACGTTTGAGATAAACATTTCTTAAGGGACCTATAATAATAATAATATTGGTAGACAATTCACACAGCGCCATCTAGCCCCAAACTAAGCATAGCTTGTACTATGGGAACCAGACAACTGATAGAATGAATATATACTTTTTTATTAACACCCAGAACAAACAGAACAGAACAAAAATCTATGGTTGTCACACATATGTTTGTCCTGGGTGGGAATCGAACCCACGACCTACAGCGCAGAAGGCAGAGTAACTAACAACTGAGCTGAGGCCTGTCATTTCCCAGTCCCAGTCCCTATTTGATGTATAAATCGGAGCTGTGCAACCTGGTTCTTTTTAAATTAATTTCTGAGCATTAGTATGTAAGATAAATGTAGTACTTTACTACTGCATTGTGCTTCAGGGTGGACACAAACTATATAATATCCCGTTCATTGAAAAGGTCTTTTCATGGAGACAAATTTTGCAACGAATAAGTACCATGCGAAACAACGTACAAGGTCAGCTTTATATTTTTGGTGTCAGGCACAAGACGCGTGCGCGTCTGAGACATGTAACCGCGGGCGCAGTCGTACGGTGAGGACGATGAAAATTAATGATTTCTGAATAAAAATACTCAGTTAAGGAGTGATAAAAATTTGTATATTGGTATTTCATTTATAATCACAAACTGAATTTACGGCTCGCGGGCACAGCTAGTTCATAATAACATCATAAAAATTGTAAAATACTTAATATCTAATCGTGATTGTTATTGCAATACAGTGTAGTCGGGTCCACTTTGTTTGTACAGATATATTAGAGAGTAACTTAACGCATACTGGCCACGTAGGTTTCAAATATGAAGTGATATATTTAATTTTGTCAACAGGCACATTTATATTTACATAAATCAAAGGTATACTCAAAGGTATGAATAGCATGGATGATTTAATATATATATATACTATATAGATACTTTATAAATTGTCTATGGTTGCCTCACAGATGGAGCACGCCATGTTTCATAGATTATCAGTTTGACACTATGGTTTGAGTATTTTTGTGACAAATAGCCCAATGGCTGTTAACCTGGTGGTAACCTCTACCCATAACATGTAACATGACTTGGGTCCTGAACCTAAAATGAATTTAACTTTGACAGAATCATTGCCAATTTCTCTACCAAACACATATAGTCATTCAGTATCTGAATGGTGCAAAATAGACCAATTCCGATAAGCAGCCAATATAGTTGTTCCGTACGAGAAACGGCATCGCCTTAGGTTTAAGATAGTTAAAAATGTATAAGTTAGAAATAGCATCATAGAAGACAATAGAATAGTTCTAAGTAAGATCTTTTGTTATAACACCTGGTGTTTACGTGTGAAAATACAGATAGTTAATTCCCTTCTTCGAATAGTTCTAAGTAAGGTCTATTGTTATAACACCTGGTGTTTACATGTGAAAATAGTAATAGTTAAATCTCCTTCTTAGAATAAATACTAAAAGATAAGCCGCAGCATTGTCGTACCGCTCCCATTGGCAGCTGCGGCACAAGCCGGTTATAGTTAAATAGAATTAAATAGAATTGTAGTACAATAAAGGAAACAGGAAAGGGGTTCGGAAATATCGTTGTGACGAGCGGTATAAATATAACGCCATTTCGGGCGAAAGTTGTAGTTGGTTAATAGTCGTGTAACAGTTCACACGTATAGTTGTAGTTGGTTAATAGTCGTGTAACAGTTCACACGTATAGTTCACGTAGTTGGTTAATAGTCGCGTAACAGTTCACACGTATAGTTCACGTAGTTGGTTAATAGTCGCGTAACAGTTCATACGTATAGTTCACGCAGTTCGTTAGTAGTCGCGCTATAGGCGACACGCGTTCCGTAAATAGTCACGTAACAGTTCTTCGCAACCAGTGCGTTAATAGTCCAGCGTCAAGTCGAGCAATAGTCGACACGTTGGCTTAAATAGTAGTGCGCTAATCGCGGAATAATAGAAATAGATAGCAGATCGGCAGTACCACTCGGAACAACCGGAACCCAACCCTCCAGTATAGAAACACCATCTGAAGTTTTCTTAACAGAATCCCAGTAATAGCGTGTACAGACCCCTCGCACCGGCGGAATAACAACAGCAACATACAGTCCACTACCACCTTATAGAGCCCGGTCGAGCCGTCCCGTACATTTTGGTCCTTCGAGCCGGATACTGGAAGACAGAAGATGGTTATCACGAGATCAGGAGGAGGGAACAGGCCTGCGAGCACATCTCGTACCGAACCTTCGAATACCTCCAACACCACCGCAGCGCCTACCACCACAGCTCCAGTGATTACGACGGCACACGCTCCGTCAACATACATGGAGCCGTTAATAGCCACGCCACGCACCCATTCTGTGGCGCATTCACCACCGAAAACCAGACCATTGGCTGACACAGTGTTTGCAAGGCACGCCTCACCGACGTTAGAATCTGTGTTCGGGAAGCGCGTTCCTGCCGACTTCACGGCCAGCAGGAAGACCCTACATGGAATGACGAGTTTCTTCGTGCCGGCAAGTGATGCTGTCGCTGCCTCATCAAGTGGCGGAGCTAGAACAGAAAGCACAATAATAGCGACAAGCCAAATAGCGAGTGATTCGATGGAGTCGAATGTCACCGAAGTCACCGGCAGGAGGGACCAGAGAGATCCCGATAGAGAAACGTCGTTGCACAACGAGCACACTACGACCACCAAGCCTAAGTCGACGGCTTCAGCAAAGGCAAGAAATAATAGAATAGCAAATGCCCGACTAAAATTGCTGAACATCCAAAAGGAAATAGCGGCCGTCGAACTAAAGAAGTTAATGGAGGAATCGGAGGACGACGATGAAATAGCAATCTCTGGCTCTGAAATCACGTCAATGATATCCGATTGGGTGAAAAACACAACCAGAGTGTGATATAGCAAACGAATCACAACGAGAAGAGAGGGAAACAATACCCTCCGTGCTACCAACGGAGGAACAACGGACGGAGCTGCCCACTGAAGATAGACCGGCACCGCGCCCTGCACCCGCTGCGGTTCCTGCAGTCCTTATAAAAATAGAACAGGAATTGCCAGCAGCGAACAAGGAGCGCGGACCGACGAATAGCAAATTCGTAGATGGACCTGGACTCAATAGTTTTAATGTGCCCAGACCCAATAACGGATATGAACTTCCAGTGTTAAATAGAACCAACATGAAAAATAGTGATTTTGGAGACAATAGTGCATCTGCAAACAATAGCGCGTATGCCAAAAATATTGGAAACGTGAACAATAGTGCCTTGGCAAACAATAGTGCCTCGGCAAACAATAGTGCCTTGGCAAACAATAGTGCCATGGTAAACAATAGTGCCATGGTAAACAATAGTGCCCTGGCAAACAACAGTGCCAGAGTGAACAATAGTGCGATAGTGAACCAGATTGTGGGCCAGCCTGGAGGACCTACGAAACCTGAAAACACTTGTTGGGAGGAACCAAGATGGTACGATTTTAGCACGGAGCAACCGGCGGGAGAGCCTGATCTTCTGAAACTCTCTCGTTTCCTGGATAGAGAAGCAAGCAGATGCGGTCCCTACGCAGAGCCAGAAATAGTCCCTTCAGGAGAAACCGACAATAGAACTAACTTCAAGGACAGAAGTTATGCTGCGAGGGTGGAAGAGAAAAAAGGAAAAGTTTGCCTAATTTGCAATAGAGAAAACCATCCCACGACGATTTGTAATAGGTTCACGAAGGCAGACGTTCCGGGTAGATGGGATATAGCGAAAAAGCATAGATTGTGTTTCAGATGCCTTCGATTGAAAACGGTAAATCACACGTGTAAGATGAGAAGGTGCGAAATAGATGGTTGTCAATACTGGCATCATAGACTGCTTCATTTCAAGAAGGACGCAACCGAACGGAAAAAGGAAGCCGTAGCCTCCACATGGACTCCCAAAAACATCCAAACATTTTTTAAAATAGTACCTGTAACAGCGTTTGGACCGTCGGGGAAAATAGACACGTACGCGCTTTTAGACGACGGATCCACGGTTACATTGATAGAAGAATCTATAGCAAAGGCAATAGGGACTAAGGGAAAGAAAGAGCCCTTATCCATAGAAGCCATAGGAAGCTCTGAAGTGAGACAAAGACAGTCACAGAGAATACAGCTCACTATTAGAGGCACAGAAGAGCACACAATAGAAGCTCGAACGATAGCAGAGTTAAAACTTTCACCTCAACTAATGAAGAGGGAAGATATCGAAAACTGCAGTCACCTACAGGACATAACAAAAGAGATACTGCACTATAGAGCGACGCCGAAGATCATAATCGGACAGGATAACTGGCACTTGTTGGTGACATATGGAATGCGAAAAGGCGAAACGCATCAACCAGTAGCTTCCTTGACGCCGCTAGGCTGGGTACTCCACGGATCAAGAGTCGGTGCCCAAAGAAATAGCATAAATAGAGTCAACTACGCAAATAGTTTTGAAACAAATGGTCGAGGACTCAAAGATTTCTTTGCAATGGAATCGCTGACGATAACGCCGAATAAACCCCAAAGCGATCCGGCAGTGAAAACGTTGCAGTTATTGGAACAAAACACCAAAACTCAAAACAATGTATAGACCCCAACCTTCCTCGCAACGTATGGCCCAAGGGAGTCATAGTCGCCGTGTATCCAGGAGCAGATGGATTAGTACGCGTAGTAAACATTTGTACCCCAGGCGGCGTGCTGAAACGACCTACGCGAAAAATAGTAATTCTACCCACCGAACCAGACCCGGCGTACTCCACACCATAGTTTGCAATGCCAGGAGGCATTGCACGGCGGGAGAGATGTTCCGTACGAGAAACGGCATCGCCTTAGGTTTAAGATAGTTAAAAATGTATAAGTTAGAAATAGCATCATAGAAGACAATAGAATAGTTCTAAGTAAGATCTTTTGTTATAACACCTGGTGTTTACGTGTGAAAATACAGATAGTTAATTCCCTTCTTCGAATAGTTCTAAGTAAGGTCTATTGTTATAACACCTGGTGTTTACATGTGAAAATAGTAATAGTTAAATCTCCTTCTTAGAATAAATACTAAAAGATAAGCCGCAGCATTGTCGTACCGCTCCCATTGGCAGCTGCGGCACAAGCCGGTTATAGTTAAATAGAATTAAATAGAATTGTAGTACAATAAAGGAAACAGGAAAGGGGTTCGGAAATATCGTTGTGACGAGCGGTATAAATATAACGCCATTTCGGGCGAAAGTTGTAGTTGGTTAATAGTCGTGTAACAGTTCACACGTATAGTTGTAGTTGGTTAATAGTCGTGTAACAGTTCACACGTATAGTTCACGTAGTTGGTTAATAGTCGCGTAACAGTTCACACGTATAGTTCACGTAGTTGGTTAATAGTCGCGTAACAGTTCATACGTATAGTTCACGCAGTTCGTTAGTAGTCGCGCTATAGGCGACACGCGTTCCGTAAATAGTCACGTAACAGTTCTTCGCAACCAGTGCGTTAATAGTCCAGCGTCAAGTCGAGCAATAGTCGACACGTTGGCTTAAATAGTAGTGCGCTAATCGCGGAATAATAGAAATAGATAGCAGATCGGCAGTACCACTCGGAACAACCGGAACCCAACCCTCCAGTATAGAAACACCATCTGAAGTTTTCTTAACAGAATCCCAGTAATAGCGTGTACAGACCCCTCGCACCGGCGGAATAACAACAGCAACATACAGTCCACTACCACCTTATAGAGCCCGGTCGAGCCGTCCCGTACAATAGTAATCACGCGTACTATTCACTAATGCAGGGACGGCGAAACTTTATGGAGCCAAAACTCTTAAATAAATTATTCATCGTATAGTAATAAACGTTTCAGTTACAATTGTAATTCAAATTAAATTAACATTAGTGTGGCATTTGTTATATTAAATTAGCTATCTAGATCATTGTGTACTTTGAACTAAAGCGCAAACCGTTTCGAACGGTGGGTGGTGTGTCAAAGTATTTTGTCGCGTGCCATTGGTTCGCCACCCCTGCATTGATGGATTGTTCTGTGACATTACATCTGACCATTGAGTATTTACTGCTGGGCACACACAGTCTGTGCTAATGTTTGGTGTATGAGGAAAGTTTGCGGACTCATGTAAGTCACTGTACATCAACTGCCTAATTTATATGATTAGGTAGGTGTTGAACACATTACCTACGTCACTGACATAAAATTATTGTAACATGCGTGACTTAACCGACTAGCCTGGATGTTTACACAATATTAAAATTATTCTATTTGATATTTGTACACGCATAGTTACAAAGAGAGATTTTATTACAACTGCTGCTAAACAGAATGGACCCTCTATTCCAAAACAAACGAGAATAACCTATATATTAGTGGACAGAATTGTAATTATTCAGATTATTCGATAAAATAAATACATTAACAGGGATAAAAAGCAAAACACGTTATTATTAATAAATAAATAATTGTAATAAATATAAGCGTGAGTAACTTTAAAATTAATATTATGTTTATTATATGCAAATTATAACATCATATTAAAATGCACGTAAAAGCAACGATTTAAGTTTAACTGAACAATTTGTCAGACATATAATGGATTTTGTTTGAGGGCGACCCATATAAAACATGTCAATTGAGCACTTAATAGAAACAAAATATTATATATATATTATTGTAGACGATTTTGGTGAATTATCAGAAACTGATATTAGAATTCATAATAATTTTGTATGAGTACCAACAAATGTTATTTTATAAGAATTGTATTGAGTTAACATTTATAAATTCTATAAAAAGTTTTGTTAAAGCTAAGTATTATCCAAAAATATTATAGTACACCTAAACCCACACAACAGTTTATCCTAAACTATATACAACTTACGCTTAACAAATAGCATTATACATAGTCGTATCAAAATCTAAATACTTCCATTAATGTACAGCTGCGAACAAAATTGCACTAAAAGACTATACATAGAATACCCGAAAATGACATGAGGGCTGGTTAGTGAAAGTAATTAACAACTCTTTTAACATCACTTATATATACTTGCATTTTGTACGCTACTGTACAATTAAATAAATTAAAAAAAAACTATGTGATCTGTATACATTTGTACGATGTTCATTCGAGAAGTCGATAATAATAACACGAATTCAGTAAACATTGTATATATGTACAATGTTTTTTGTTATATAATATGTGTATTCACATCACATCAGTATGTACGATGTTCTATATTATTACACTACAGGGTAAGATTAATTTTGACGAAAAGGGGTAGAATTTTGAAGAAATGAGGTAGAATTTTGAGTAATATATATATATATATATAGTAGAAAGTGATATATATTATATATATCACTTTCTACTAATACTATTCGTGTTTTAGCTCTCTTGAGTCAGTGTAGGGAAAGGATTAAAGTGCACCTCAAAGGGGCTCCTTTCGTGAATCCCTTTCTTTAGCTACGTTGACGCAAAAGAGTGTTATACATATTCAGTATACCGACGCTTAAACCCATCAGCTGACATTGCCAAATTACTCAGTTGCAACACTGTATTGAAATTGCTCCCATATAAATATTATTATTATATTTTAAAATATTATTATTAAAATATTACATTATATAAATCCATGACATTTTAGATCATATTTTTGTGGTGCGTGACCAGCCTTTTCATTTTAATTGTGATGTAATAGAAATGCGAATAGATGACTGAGCAAAACTAATATTATGATCAAATATAGATCAGCCTACTTTTAGTTTTCAGCGTCGTCATCACAGTACATATGGTAAGCGAAATATCTTTATGATTAAAAAGTGATTTCAATACATGAATGTATATGTAAAAAATTGTAAACCTATATACGATAAGATATTATACACTATATAATATATATATTTCTCGCCTGTCACCATTTAAAAAAGCGCTATTCCAAATTGCTCTAAACAAACGCAACCGTTCCTTCTAAGGTATACACAAAGAAACATTTAGAAATACTTAAGTTTGCATTGAGTGGTCGCTTAAAACTAGCCAAGTATTATTTATAAACTACACATACCAACAACAACAAAATTCCAATAAACAATAATCTAAAACAATAAAATTATCTAATATATTGCTATTTGTTACTTTTGACGCCGTTTTTGAGTTTGTTGTATGCGTTGAATAGGTCCTGGACGTCTTTTAGGGCATTTTCTATTTGTTCGATGAAGCGTGTTGAACTCTGAAATCATATTTTCAGATGAGAAACAGCCAAAGTGATATACAATGCGATTTACAAATATGTTGACTTACTACTGTGTAATCCCTTGGTAGCTGAACAGAAATAGTGAAATGCGTTATTAAATATAAAAAAATTACCACCGTCATTCATAATATTGTTTTCATTTTTATTTTGTGATAATTTTACGAAACGAGCAGGGAACCTGGTAAGGCGGTAAACTCTGCCCATAAAGTACGACTTCTTCTTTCGTGTCAACAGTCCAGATCAAACAAAAATAGCGTCGTAGTACGACTTCGATCCTCCCTTACTTAGTATAACAAGACCTAAGTTGCATTGCCTGCGCTCATAACTCTGAGACGTGTAGGTGGGATGTCTCACGTGCCTGTAATTTTAACGGCAACGACACCTTTCCAACCGGAACACAGTAACACGAATGCATTACTGTGTGTGTGTGTGTGTATGCGTGTGTGTGTGTGTGTGTGTGTGTGCGTGTGTGTGTGCGTGTGTGTGTGGGTGTGTGTGTGGGTGTGTGTGTGTGGGTGTGTGTGTGTGCGTGTGTGCGCGCACCACGGGTCGCATCTAGCCTGTGAACGTGTGCGACACTCACTGTGATGGGACAGCTCTTCTTGCTGGAGACGTGGAAGAAGACGGTGTCTTCCCCGACGATGATGTAAGAGACTCCATAGCCGTCGTCGGCGACGGGACCGAAGCCGCCGCCCGCGCTCACGCACTTCGGGTGTTTCTTCAGGTCCAACATGCTCGTTTGCCCTGTTACAAACAGTGAAAGTAGAAAAAACAATGCTTCCACTCATAAATAAATTGCTTGGAAACGTCAATAAATAATATTCAAACCATAAATAAGGTCTCGCTACTTAACGCTAATGTCTATCACAATAATATTACAAAGGTGAAAGTTCGCATGTATGATGCGTGTGTGTTCTTACTCTTTCACGCTGAAACGGCTGAGTGGATTTGGACGAAATTTGGTACCAGGATAGGATTAACATATAGGCTATATTTTGATTCCGGAAAAGTGCAGTGTTCTCGTGGTATGATCAAATAGAATGTACAAACTTAATCACCGCGGGAGGGTAATTTTTTTTTTTTTGACTGGACAATTTGCTGTTGCATGTAGGTGGCCTTGACAGCGTTTTAGCGACGGGCTTTTAGTTAATTACTTATCATATGTTTTATTTGCTACAATCACACGTTATAACTATAGCAATATAAAATAAAGCGCGTAGCATCTGTTTTAAATTAAACAAATGGCGCACAGACTGCAACAGTTGGATTAGAGGCTGTTGACCGCCGTTGTATTAGGGTAGAAAAGGGGTTAAAACAAATAACAAGCGGATGATGTCGGAGAGGGGTCGACTAGAAGTATAATAAGGAATTGCTTCGAACAACCTCACAATCATTAACAACAATAATAAAGCAAAGCCCGATTCGCAAAGACAATTATAAAAAAATAAGAGTCTTCGTGCCTAGCCGCTTCTCGGCGCGAGTAGGCCAAATTCGCAACATTCTTGACAAAACTAGCATTTTCAGCATTTCAGTTCTGGTAAACAATACAGCTGCAAGTGACCTGACAGTACTCAAAGCGCGATGAGCACTATCATTTACCTGATATAAGCATTTTGTACATAACATTAACAGGTACATCGATACAGCCTCAAAACAAAACACACAGTGCACAGTCATGCTATACATATATTGCTGTGCATTATTTTATTATTACGATAGAGCTGCAATTGAGAGTTCGAACTCACGCCAAGTTCGTCCGGAGAAGTACTGCCACCATGCACATATCTGCCGCCGAGCAGTAACGCATTCCGTTGGATAGGTGTAGATGCCGGTGAAATTACAGGCACATGAGACATTCTCAGAGTTACGGGCCCATACGATGCGACCTGGGGTTTGTCATACTTGTTGTACGACCCAAATCGCATCGGTTGTTATGGGCTGCGGTTGCCACTTAACACGAGGTGGGCCGTCGGCTCGTTCCGTAACTGTATCACATAAAAAAATATAATAAATATATATGAGAGAAGGCAAACGGAGTTGAGCACTATCTTAAAAAATCGCATTATTCGCTCAGATCCGTAGAGAATTAAGAATCAAAACGCATTTGACTGGCCTCACAGCTCAGTTGGTGGTAACACTGCCTTCTGCGTTGTAGGTCGCGGGTTTGATTCCCACCCAGGACAAGCATTTGTGTGATGAAATAGATTTTTGTTCTGTGTGTGGGTGTTAGCATGTATTATATGTATCTACAAAAAGAAATATATCAGTATTCTATCAGTTGTCTGGTTCCTGCAGAATAAGCTATACTTAGTTTGGGGCTAGATGGCGCTGAGTGAAATGTCCACTAATATTTATTTGTTTACTTTAATTACAGCCATCCATCACATAGCAATAGCAATAGCATAGCCTTAGCACAATGCTTTTAAAATTAGAAATTTATGCTTAAAATTATAGTCAACTGACGAGGGATGTAAGCAAAATCGCGATTTCAGCAATAAACTTTGCTGTTTGTTATAATAAGGTCAAGCCTTATATGTAGTTTTATAGAGTAGTTTTATATTTTTCGCGTGTTTGAAACATTTGCATAAATAGTTATAGTCGTGATGATCAACGATGCAGGGACCGAACCCACTTTCCTTGAGAATTATTGTGGTGTTCAAAGATTCAGCAACTGTGGCCATTTGCAAGCCAAGTTTTCTAATTTATTGTAGTTAGGACATGAGTACCGTTCTCACATAAGTCCTGACTGAAAGTCAATCAGCTACTCAGTAAAATACAATAAATGAGCAAAATTTTTCATAATTATATAAATGTTGCCAATACATAGTAGTTTTTTAAGTCAGGCAATATCAATTCAGCTTACTTACGATGAAGTCTGTATAAAAAACTTTAAATCCCAGATAATGCAAAAACATGATCATCAAATGTTTCGGGTCTTTATTATTCGCAATTTTAACTCCACTGGGCAATAATATTCGGATCCATAGTTATTTTATGTGATGAAGTTAATTGGTAACCTCTGCCCATAACAAGCAATACGACTTGGGCCCTACCCTACTTGGGTAGAAGAAGACCCAAAACGCATCGTATGCCCCCGTAACTTTGAGACGTGAAGGTGGAATGCCTCAAGTGCCTGTAACTTCACAGGCAACCACACTACTAAAATATCATATCGTCATAAAGTCATATTGGTATTTGCAGCCTTGCCTGAAACATATCGCTTGTGGCATTTGAAGTCGCGTAAAAAAGTAATTGTTTATTTTTATTTTTTTTATTATCGATAGATAGGCCTTTGACCACAATCTCACCTGATGTTAAGTGACGATGTGGTCTACGATGAAACATGCGCGCCTAGAAGGGACCTATTCACTCTCCTCTTGAAGACTTCCATAATTAATAATTAATTGGAATTTGTTCAACATTATCGTGGGAAGTGTCGATTATCTACTAAAACTCACTGAAATTTGATAACTCAAATGCAGTCACTTTTACTCCCTTTGAAAAAAATGAGATGGAAGGAGTAAGGTTTAGTTCGGTCTGGCTCTAGGCATAATTATCTATATTGCTTTGTACTATATATGGTGGGTATGTATTTGCGCGAGCTATATTCCATTTGCAAAAGCGTTATTCAGGTAATGTACAAATATTTGATATATCATTATTATATTAGTTGTCTGCTTCCTATGATATAAGCTATGCTTAGCTTACTATGGGGCTAGATGGAGCTGTGTGAAATGTCCACCAATATTACCATTTAGTTATTATTTGTAGTTAGACAAGTAAGTTAGGCAGTGCAAGTCGCTAAGCAGAGAATAGGTTAGATCAAGGGACGTACCATGAGGCGTCTGACTGGTGGACAAGCGCCAGGGTTCGTTGAAGACCTCCTGTAGGAAGGGCGATTCAATTTCCAGGTACTTGGAGACTACGTAGAGGCAGAACAAGTGGCGGTCGATGCCCCGGCCCGACATGGCGTCCTGGTAGCCCAGTTGGTGCCTGTTCGCCGCACGGACGAAGAGACTCATGCGTTCTTCCACCTGGAAAGTATATTAATATAATAATAACAAATGTTCTTTTTATCAACTAATTATGACAAACACATTTTAAAAATATATTTCTGATATGTACAGTATTGCTATTGACTATTATAGATTAAACGTATATAATGATGCAAAGATAAAATAATGCATTTTATGAAAGGATTATTTTCAGGGCTAATAAGTAGTTCAATTGGTACTACCAATGATACGACCTTGTTATAGTACCAGCATTATCGATGTATGATATAGAACCACCAAGAACAATGCATTTGAATGACAGTATATATGCCGGCAAACAATGTGGAAAATGTCATTGGATGCACAGTACTCATTATTGGTGCAAGTGTGTGCGCGAACTTTCCCCCATTTCGCCAACTCATGTTCAAGTTGTTTGCTACATGTGTAAATGTCCACCGTGAGAGCCACATGCCTTTGATTTTTGGTTCTAGCTAGGACACGTCGGTGCCTTTGTTTTTTGGTTCTAGCTAGGATATGTTGGTGCCTTTGTTTTTTTTGTTCTAGTTAGGACATGTCGGTGGCCTCAAGCTGTTATCCTTCCCCGTTTTGAAATTTGGGTATGTGGTATTATTTTCATAACAGTGAAAATCGAGTATGAGAAGTAAAAGTACATTAAGTTATTACTTATTCTCACCTAAGAGCCTATCTAGACTATAGAGTATTTAATTATCGCTCATAATTGGCTCTGTCCATACGAATTACAATATGGTGTGCACTTTCATTATGAATTCTTATTGAAAACATCTAATTATTTAAAGAGAACTTACTTCTCTCTCATTAGTGCGCTAAAGAAAGAGATAAGGTATAAGCAATGGAAATTAGTAAATGTACCGCTAAGATACTAAAATCTACATAATTATCTATATAATTATGTAGATCTTAGCATCTTTATTATAATCCTGGAATTTATACATATTTACAAAAAATAAAAGAATACTAGTTGAGTATTGTATATGTTTTGTGATCACTACTTAGATACTACAAGCACAGTTTACCGCTAGATGGCGTTGTGCGAAATCTCTTGTACAAATTGATATAAAAAAATAATGATAATATCTAAGATATTATTCATAATACTATATTTCCAGGAATACTCTGTGCCTCCGCATAGGGGAAATCATATTCCCGAACTGTCTAGCAGACTTAGTTCTTCTGCATATGCAGTGCACAACATAAGATGCATTTATAATATCAACACAACAAAAAAATACAGTCCACACACACACACTCCGACACACACACACACACACACACACACACACACACACACACACACACACACACACACACACACACACACGCACCATACACACACACACACGAGTGTTTGTTTGTTACTCCTTCACGCTCAAACAGCTGAACGTATTTGGATGAAATTTGGTACCATGATAGCTTATATTCCATTAAACATGGGCTACTTTTGTTGCCAGAAAAGTGCAGTGTTCCCATGGGACGACTAATTAACCGCGGGGCGCAGATTGTAATAAACAAATAACCACTACAAGATAAAATTAGAGTGTTACCGTCGCATTAGGGTCGTTCATGGCCTTGACCCACTCGGAGCTCTCTATGGTGCAGGGGCGAACGGTCTCTGTGCGACCTTCGCGGAACAGCCTCGTCATGGACGCTTCGTATGTGAGGCAGAAACGCCCGGCGTTCCGGTAGTACGACAGTTGGAGAATTAGCTGGATGAAAGCGTCCGGTGACACGCGGCATTTCTTCATAAAACCTGACAGAAATATATTGGTCACTTCGAATATATATGTAAAATTAGAAATTATGAAATAAACCTTTTTTTACCGCCAGGTATCTATCATGGAAGGCCATCGGCGCTTGCCAGCGTCTTAAATAAATACCTTTTCCGTATTTTGTGTACATCAGTATCCTCAAATCGACGTCGTGTAGAAGTTTCTGGGCGACCGTGTACGAGACGTCTATAGCCGACTGCAAGTCTACATTAGTGAGGTCCCACTGGAGACGGATTGGCGCAGGAGGTGGACTCGTCACTGCGCCTAGCGTGTTGCCGTCAGGAGCATACCTGAAATTATTTATTTACATTACATATGAATAAATAAGCTCTAAATATTAGGGCTAAGTAAGTTTTCTGTTGAAAAGTAAATTTTTCCTAGAACACCTAGGCGTCAAGACAAATTCAACGAGCCCACTCATGACAGACTTATTCCGCCATATTGGATTTGGAATGACGTAGTTTTATTTTCTGTGTTCTAACCCAAACCCTGTAAACCCTTTCATTTGATACCCATACTATGGGAGTGCATAAACAAATAATTAGTCCACCATCTGGAGCGATCCACCCTATTCACCTTGTGACCCACTCCCACACAATTTTAGCAGATTTTCTTCCAATTTCAGACTTGCCAATATCCGTCGCCGGTACTGCCGTCGTTGTTTCGAAATAAATGAATAATCAAATTAGTGTGTTACTCCGCAGCCCAAATATATGGTTAAACTCACCCAATTTCTAATTCGGACCAAATTACGTATTCCCATAAGTGTCCCATAACTGGTGCGTCAGCCCTGAAAAGACCAATAGGTTTTTTTTTATATATTTTTAGGAATAGATAGATAGATAATACATTGAGACTTATAATAATAGAATACAATAGAATAGACTAAACAAGAAGTATGAAAAAATCCCAATATGTTTATTCAATGCTTAAAAAAGGGTTGGTTCAGCATGTTGAGCAATGCAATTACTCAGCGCTGATTTTCAACCAAAAAGTCTCAATATACAAGCATAGTTGAAATAAAAATTAAGTGGTAATGTGATTCATAAGTTAGTTGACACTCACCAAGTATGTTCAGCATTGAAACCAACCTGAAACCAAAAATTGACCTCAATATAGTTTAAGTTATTGAAATAACGGAACGAGTAAATCGCCTCTTTGATGTTTTTCAATTACCTCTGCTTATAAAAATGATATTTACAACTTTATTCGTCTCTACAAAGTTATGGTTTGGGAAGAACCAAGAAGCATCATTAAGGGGCACCGAAGCCTTTTTAATCGCGGACTCACTACTGCCATGAGGCAGCAATAGGTTGCATCTTGTTTTACCTAAGTAGGGGAGGACCCAAATCGCATTGCTTGTTATGGGGAGAGGTTACCACTAGGTAGGTCATTAGCTCGTTTCTAAATTAATCACATAAAAAGTATACTGAGGACTTACGAAGCCATTAGTACTGAAGCACAGGTTGAAAGACTTGTCAAACCATCTGTCATGCCCCTTGCCGTGGAGTAGAACGCGTCCGAACTGGTCTAGCTTGCGAGGGTTCTCTGGATCGAAACCGTACTCGATATCATCTGTAAATATGCGTATATTTACTGATACATTAATGTGTTTAGCATTTATTAAGGTCCGTTTTTGTATCGATACGTATTAGTTATTAAACAACTGGCCTAGCAGCTCAGTTGGTAGTTAATCTGACTTCTGTAGGACGTGGGTTCTATTACCATTCAGAACAAACATCAAGGTTTAACATAGATTGAGCCGTTCAGATTATTAATAATAAATAAGTGTTTGTTCTGTCTGGGTATTATTATGTATGTATTATTTAGTATTCTACCAGCCATCCGATAGTATAAGCTATGCTTAGTTTGGGGCTAGATGGCGCTGTGCGAAAGTCCAAAATAAGAAAGAAAAAGAAATCAGAACGTATAATAATTATATATATATGTCGAAAGAGAGAATCGAAAGGGCCATATATATATATATGGCCCTTTCGATCTTTATAATACACCAAAACATACCTAAGCATAAATTGAAGGCGGCCCTTTAGATCTATACAATATACCAACACATACCTAAGCACACATTGAAGGCTGCCCTTTCGATACAGTGCAGGGACGTCCTGTTGTTGCCCCTATTGAACATTGTCTGTCGAATGTGGGCCCAGTGAGATCGCTCGCCGGCCGTCAGAGCAGCGACTCGCTCCTCGTAAGGTAGTGGGGGTGACTTATCGTCTAGAATCTGTTGAATTTGTCTGCAAAATAAATAAAGTCATTATATATCACACTATATTTATGTATTTACAAAAAAGTATATATGTATTCTATAAGTTGTCCGGTTCCCATAGTATAAGCTATGTTTAGTTTTGGGCTAGATGGCGCTGTGTGAATAATAATAATATTAGAAGACATGTAATATTATTATTATTAATATATTTATATTTTTGACTGGCCTCACAGCTCAGTTGGTAGTAACCCTGCCTTCTGCGCTAACGGTATTAACAGCCGGACAGAACAAACGTGTAAGTTTGTCATAAAAATATTTGTCCTCGGTGGGAATCGAACCCATGACTGAAACTGAAACTATGTGCTGCTGCGTTTTATGATATGGTCACTGCATCATCAACCTGTATTTGTTCAACTTTCAGTACTGCACTCAAATTATTTACAAAACTTGCTCTATATCAGACTGATCCATAACTACGAGTGGTTCTCTTACGACATGGCTACGTTCTAAAATCATCTGTATTCAGGTTATACATATAAAACAATAGAGATACCACGAGATAACAGTCCTAGATGAAATAATAATTTATTCTTTCAAAGACAAGAAATTCTCTGACATAAGAGAGATAATTGAGGGATATAACAAGTTTATTCATTTTAGTCCAAAACTTCAGTCAAAACTCTATTTTATTATTTGTGGAATTATTTAAGGTTCATCAAAATCACATCACACAGTTTATACACATTTTTTCCATTGTTTTATCTGTCTGCGATCTACAAGTGTTTGAATAGAAGCGTCTACGCGAGATTGCATCTCGTGGCACCATTGCGGTTGATTAGAATTATTCCAGTTGTAAATGATATATTTTCAACACTAATTTTCATAGTCTGGATGACACAGGATTAGTGTATAGTATAACAAAATAGGGTCGTGCAAATAATTCTTGTTCACAGGGCGATCGGTAAATTACTCTTGGCATCTTGTATTAACCGACAAATAGTTTGACTTTGACCTTTAAGTCGCAGTATTACATACGCATTATGAATGAAATAATGACGTTACATAAAACTACTTAATTGTACTTGTGACAACTAAAGTTTCGATAAATCTATAGCATATGTTTACTATTAAACAGAAAAATATTTTTTGTAACTGGATTACAAACGAGACGAGAACGTTAGCCAGTTCCAAAATACTCACACCGACAGTCTTATGTTTTATTTTAATTTTTCTTTAAAATTATCTTCTTTATAACAGAGTAGCGAGATAATATTTCTATTAAAACTACGAAGTCAATTAATGTTTGATCAAATTCACACAGATGTTTCATTTTTGAGTAGTTCGCAAGCTAACCGTTCAGTTTCAGATAATCAGCACCCAAAGTTGAAAGACAGTGTCTAAGCGCGCGAAAGGACCCATCGAGGTGCACTTTCATCTTTTAACCACACTTGTTCGATGGAGCTGGTGAGATTAGTAGTATTTTGCAGTAAAGTAGGCTAATGAGGCGGATTGTGGCTAGATAGGGCATTACTAGCGTAGGTAGGGCTCAGGGCCGATTCAATTGAGCCTTGCGGCAATAATTGGCTTATGTAACCTTGTCCGTCGGTACACCGTCACACAGTTAGGCACTTGGTGTCTTAGTTTGTATTGCGCTACATAAATAAAAAAATATATAATTTTGGTGGCCACTAAAACACGCTCCTCTTTAACCGACTTCAGTTTTTTATGCTGCTTTTAACTCAGATCTTCTATATTTATAAACCGATTTGAATAATTATTTATTTGAAATGATATATTTACAGACAAGTCCAAATTTTCTTAAAAATCGGTTCAGTAGTTTGGTTTTTAAGTGAAAATTACTGGAATAAATATGTCATCCAAGTACGAGTAACAAGGATTATTGGCGATGAAGTCGGTTTTCTCGTTTGGAAACCGTGGCTTGGCCATCTGCTCGTTCCCTAACATTGCCACATTAAAAAAAAACCTTTGAAATCGGAGCACAGTGCGTATTGCATTACTTCTTTGCGCGAAGAAGTAGCGGCAGAAATACGTGGATAATCCACGTATTTCTGCTGCCAATAAGTAATGCAATACGCACAGTGCTTCGGTTTCAAAGGTTTTTTTATGCGGCAATGTTAGGGAACGAGCTGATGGCCAACCTGGCGTTAAGTGGTAGCGATAAAGTTTATTAGTACCAACTCACAGTTGTATCTCAGCTGGTTTGAGCAAGCGTCCTCTCGAGTATACCATCAGCTTGTAGTACCGCCCCTTGTGGTAGGCAGTGACGTGCGTGGAGTCGTGGTAGTGCACGATCTTGTCCGTCTCCACACCGGGCACTCGCACCGTGTTGAACAACCGTTCGTACTGCCACGAACACAGGGGCACCATATTTTGCAGCATTATCTGCAATAAACAAACAAATAATATTTTATTTGTGCAACTAAGCTAAGCTTACACAGAAGACACAAGTACCTGACTAAATATGAATCATTTATAATATATATAGGTATATTAAAACATTTTGAAAAAGCCTATTTGCCGCATACAGGACTCTGGAATAGATTTACTTTGTTCTTCCTTTCGTGTATTAAGTTAGCTTACTAAAATAAATTCCCCCTTTTTTTTCAAATTCATTTTATTACGCTATGTTGTTACAAAGATCTTAATATCAAAATTTATTTATGGGATCCCTGTTAGGGCACAGCAATACTGATACCAGGTGGTTGTTTATTTTAATTATTAGTGTATATTTTAGTTTATTATGGTAAGATTCGTTATATTATTAGATAAATAGAGTACCTGCACAATACGATATAATAACAGTAATATGAAATTTATTTATTTTTCAGGGATCCAAGAGTAAATTTTGTGATTATTACTGTGCACTTTTTTATGTGATACAGTTACTGACATAAAAAAATCATCTATATCTCTGACTGGCCCTACAGCTCAGTTGTTAGTAACCCCCTGCGCTGCAGATCATGGGTTCGATTCCCACCCAGGACAAACATTTGTGTGACGAACTTAGATGTTTGTTCTGTGTCTGGGTGTTAATATATATCATGTATTTAGTAAAAAAACAATATTTAAGTATTATATCAGTGTATGTGCGTCTCAAGTGCGTCTGGTTCCCAAGATAAAAGCTATGCTTAGCTTACTTTGGGGCTAGATGGCGCTGTGTGACAATGTCAACCAATATTTATTTATTTATCTAGTAAGCAGTAACCGTTACGTCCCCTAACAACCTTCGCCTTGGTACAATAATACACTGAGATTGCTCACCGGCTCCAATTCTTGACTATCAATAAGCTTCCTGAACTTGAGACACAGATGGATAATGACGCCGGCCCTCGCCGCCTGGATGTTCGTGTGACGAAGCAAAATAGCATCTGTTCCGTAGAAATTAGAGTTCACCATTAACGGTGAACGACCTCTGAGGTAAACGTATTCTTCCCACCAATCTGACACGTAGTTGCTAGACCACCTATAGAGGAAAATAGAGTTTTAGTAATTTTGATAAAGGACTCTCTCTCTTCTCCGCATACTGATAATAATTAAACCATTTTTGATATATCGACCATATTGTCTATATCCACACAAAAAGGGCCTCTTAGAATTCGATTCCCCTAAAGCCTATCAATACCAAGCCCCAGGAACAATTTTTGGGGAAGGAATAATAAGTAGTATTATTAGGAACTTTGGACATTTCACAGCACCATTAAGACACTATAAGCATAGCTTGTACTATAGGAATCAGGTAACTTATGGTGAAATCTGTCACTAAGCACCTAAGTTAACACGTTAGCCTCATTTAAGCCAGTTCCTAATTCAGGCATTGCGTGGCGCTACATAGTAAGGTGGTACAGGTGATATGTAGAAGAAAACTAAGTAGCGTCGCCAACTATAGCAAAACTTTATCATTATAACTACAGACAGGAAAAAAATCATTCAACATCCAGCGATGTTTTTATTAGTTAATGTTATTTACCATAATGAACTCATGAGAAACAAAAACTGATTTAATCCGTAATGCTTGTAGCTTGTCCGCTTGTGATTCTGACCTTAGCGTAGTGTAATGACTACTTACAGTCCTACTGGTCTATTCAAATGACCCAGTAATTTGTTTCGACGAGTTGGTATTGCACAACGATCGTAAGTACTATGCGATATTTATTTAATTTTACTCAAAAGACTGAGTTATATTTTGATACAATGGTAACTCTGTCGTAAACAAGTTAAACGAGTTTAGTTCCACGCATCTTTCCCCTTCTTAGAGAATGAAATGAGACAAACTCTTCTTAAGAAGGAATGAGACCAAGTTTTCATAGAGAATGAAATGAGACAAAACTTTATTTACAGAATGAAATAAACTATTCCTAATGAATTCGCTTCATTCCTTAAGAAGAGTTTATTTCATTCTTTTCAATACTTTTCTTTGTAAATGAAATGAGAAAAATGTCTTAGTGAACGAAGAGACTAACTGTGGTTTCAAACTAATGATCCTTGTAAAACATGGCGTCTGAGCATCCATAAACAATTTTAAATGACCCACTACGATTAATATGACGGAGACATAGGTCATCTAAGTAAATTTATTTAGACAATTCTAAACTACATTCGGGTCTGGGTCAGATCTTATATTGAATAGAGTGAAGGATACCTAAGCTCAGTTTGTTAACAACAAAGATAACAACATTTTTTTTTAGTTTATTATTAAACGGTATGTTACAGATGTAAATACATTTGTAACGTACTTCTTTTTGTGACATGAGTCGTGTTTTACTATTGTGACGATGCAGGAAAACGTAAGCAAGCGATGACCGTGAAAAAAAATAGAAAAAAATGTGTGCGCTGACAGACTGTTCGTAAACATGCTATTTTATAAATGTTTCGATTGTGCAATTAACATGATTAAAAACTACCAAAGATATATTTTCTTATACCTATGATGATCTGCTGCTTTTTAATGAAGAGGTTTGTTTAAAAGCCCATTTAAACCGTGCCAGTAACTTACATGTTACAGAAATTCTTTTTTTTTAAATACTTATTTTTAAAACACAGAACAAACACCTATGTTCGCCACGCAAATGTTTGCCCTGGGTGGGAATCGAACCCACGACCTACAGCGCAGAAGGCACGGTTACTACCAACTGAACTGTGAGGCCAGTCAGAAAAATGCGCG